>CAWUFW010012498.1:0-538315 GCA_963921515.1 Calotriton arnoldi | reverse complement strand
TTAGAAGAATTTCCAAGTGAAACCAGTCAATGTTAGCCTATGAAGGAAATTCAAGTTACCGGTAAGTACGGTTAAAATTACTTTTCAGGATCAGTACTGGGCTGAAAGATGCAGCACTGAGGTCTCTCCTGATAACAGGTGAGTAAATCGGAATTCGTATTTCGGCTGATTTTAGAGGAATATTTTAAAGTTCCAAAACTCCACACTTAGAAGAATTTCCAAGTGAAACCAGTCAATGTTAGCCTATGAAGGAAATTCAAGTTACCGGTAAGTACGGTTAAAATTACTTTTCAGGATCAGTACTGGGCTGAAAGATGCAGCACTGAGGTCTCTCCTGATAACAGGTGAGTAAATCGGAATTCGTATTTCGGCTGATTTTAGAGGAATATTTTAAAGTTCCAAAACTCCACACTTAGAAGAATTTCCAAGTGAAACCAGTCAATGTTAGCCTATGAAGGAAATTCAAGTTACCGGTAAGTACGGTTAAAATTACTTTTCAGGATCAGTACTGGGCTGAAAGATGCAGCACTGAGGTCTCTCCTGATAACAGGTGAGTAAATCGGAATTCGTATTTCGGCTGATTTTAGAGGAATATTTTAAAGTTCCAAAACTCCACACTTAGAAGAATTTCCAAGTGAAACCAGTCAATGTTAGCCTATGTAAGGAAATTCAAGTTACTGGTAAGTACGGTTAAAATTACTTTTCAGGACCAGTACTGGGCTGAAAGATGCAGCACTGAGGTCTCTCCTGATAACAGGTGAGTAAATCTGAATTCGGATTTCGGCTGATTTTAGAGGAATATTTGTATAGTTTCAAAACTCAACACTTAGAAGACTTTCTCAAGCAAAAAGCAGGCAATGATATCCTGCGGAAGGAAATTCAAGTTACTGGTAAGTACGGTTAAAATTACTTTTCAGGATCAGAACTGGGCTGAAAGATGCAGCACTGAGGTCTCTCCTGATAACAGGTGAGTAAATCGGAATTCGTATTTCGGCTGATTTTAGAGGAATATTTTAAAGTTCCAAAACTCCACACTTAGAAGAATTTCCAAGTGAAACCAGTCAATGTTAGCCTATGAAGGAAATTCAAGTTACCGGTAAGTACGGTTAAAATTACTTTTCAGGATCAGTACTGGGCTGAAAGATGCAGCACTGAGGTCTCTCCTGATAACAGGTGAGTAAATCGGAATTCGTATTTCGGCTGATTTTAGAGGAATATTTTAAAGTTCCAAAACTCCACACTTAGAAGAATTTCCAAGTGAAACCAGTCAATGTTAGCCTATGAAGGAAATTCAAGTTACCGGTAAGTACGGTTAAAATTACTTTTCAGGATCAGTACTGGGCTGAAAGATGCAGCACTGAGGTCTCTCCTGATAACAGGTGAGTAAATCGGAATTCGTATTTCGGCTGATTTTAGAGGAATATTTTAAAGTTCCAAAACTCCACACTTAGAAGAATTTCCAAGTGAAACCAGTCAATGTTAGCCTATGAAGGAAATTCAAGTTACCGGTAAGTACGGTTAAAATTACTTTTCAGGATCAGTACTGGGCTGAAAGATGCAGCACTGAGGTCTCTCCTGATAACAGGTGAGTAAATCGGAATTCGTATTTCGGCTGATTTTAGAGGAATATTTTAAAGTTCCAAAACTCCACACTTAGAAGAATTTCCAAGTGAAACCAGTCAATGTTAGCCTATGAAGGAAATTCAAGTTACCGGTAAGTACGGTTAAAATTACTTTTCAGGATCAGTACTGGGCTGAAAGATGCAGCACTGAGGTCTCTCCTGATAACAGGTGAGTAAATCGGAATTCGTATTTCGGCTGATTTTAGAGGAATATTTTAAAGTTCCAAAACTCCACACTTAGAAGAATTTCCAAGTGAAACCAGTCAATGTTAGCCTATGAAGGAAATTCAAGTTACCGGTAAGTACGGTTAAAATTACTTTTCAGGATCAGTACTGGGCTGAAAGATGCAGCACTGAGGTCTCTCCTGATAACAGGTGAGTAAATCGGAATTCGTATTTCGGCTGATTTTAGAGGAATATTTTAAAGTTCCAAAACTCCACACTTAGAAGAATTTCCAAGTGAAACCAGTCAATGTTAGCCTATGAAGGAAATTCAAGTTACCGGTAAGTACGGTTAAAATTACTTTTCAGGATCAGTACTGGGCTGAAAGATGCAGCACTGAGGTCTCTCCTGATAACAGGTGAGTAAATCGGAATTCGTATTTCGGCTGATTTTAGAGGAATATTTTAAAGTTCCAAAACTCCACACTTAGAAGAATTTCCAAGTGAAACCAGTCAATGTTAGCCTATGAAGGAAATTCAAGTTACCGGTAAGTACGGTTAAAATTACTTTTCAGGATCAGTACTGGGCTGAAAGATGCAGCACTGAGGTCTCTCCTGATAACAGGTGAGTAAATCGGAATTCGTATTTCGGCTGATTTTAGAGGAATATTTTAAAGTTCCAAAACTCCACACTTAGAAGAATTTCCAAGTGAAACCAGTCAATGTTAGCCTATGAAGGAAATTCAAGTTACCGGTAAGTACGGTTAAAATTACTTTTCAGGATCAGTACTGGGCTGAAAGATGCAGCACTGAGGTCTCTCCTGATAACAGGTGAGTAAATCGGAATTCGTATTTCGGCTGATTTTAGAGGAATATTTTAAAGTTCCAAAACTCCACACTTAGAAGAATTTCCAAGTGAAACCAGTCAATGTTAGCCTATGAAGGAAATTCAAGTTACCGGTAAGTACGGTTAAAATTACTTTTCAGGATCAGTACTGGGCTGAAAGATGCAGCACTGAGGTCTCTCCTGATAACAGGTGAGTAAATCGGAATTCGTATTTCGGCTGATTTTAGAGGAATATTTTAAAGTTCCAAAACTCCACACTTAGAAGAATTTCCAAGTGAAACCAGTCAATGTTAGCCTATGAAGGAAATTCAAGTTACCGGTAAGTACGGTTAAAATTACTTTTCAGGATCAGTACTGGGCTGAAAGATGCAGCACTGAGGTCTCTCCTGATAACAGGTGAGTAAATCGGAATTCGTATTTCGGCTGATTTTAGAAGAATATTTTAAAGTTCCAAAACTCCACACTTAGAAGAATTTCCAAGTGAAACCAGTCAATGTTAGCCTATGAAGGAAATTCAAGTTACCGGTAAGTACGGTTAAAATTACTTTTCAGGATCAGTACTGGGCTGAAAGATGCAGCACTGAGGTCTCTCCTGATAACAGGTGAGTAAATCGGAATTCGTATTTCGGCTGATTTTAGAGGAATATTTTAAAGTTCCAAAACTCCACACTTAGAAGAATTTCCAAGTGAAACCAGTCAATGTTAGCCTATGAAGGAAATTCAAGTTACCGGTAAGTACGGTTAAAATTACTTTTCAGGATCAGTACTGGGCTGAAAGATGCAGCACTGAGGTCTCTCCTGATAACAGGTGAGTAAATCGGAATTCGTATTTCGGCTGATTTTAGAGGAATATTTTAAAGTTCCAAAACTCCACACTTAGAAGAATTTCCAAGTGAAACCAGTCAATGTTAGCCTATGTAAGGAAATTCAAGTTACTGGTAAGTACGGTTAAAATTACTTTTCAGGACCAGTACTGGGCTGAAAGATGCAGCACTGAGGTCTCTCCTGATAACAGGTGAGTAAATCTGAATTCGGATTTCGGCTGATTTTAGAGGAATATTTGTAATGTTTCAAAACTCAACACTTAGAAGACTTTCTCAAGCAAAACGCAGGCAATGATATCCTGCGGAAGGAAATTCAAGTTACTGGTAAGTACGGTTAAAATTACTTTTCAGGATCAGAACTGGGCTGAAAGATGCAGCACTGAGGTCTCTCCTGATAACAGGTGAGTAAATCGGAATTCGTATTTCGGCTGATTTTAGAGGAATATTTTAAAGTTCCAAAACTCCACACTTAGAAGAATTTCCAAGTGAAACCAGTCAATGTTAGCCTATGAAGGAAATTCAAGTTACCGGTAAGTACGGTTAAAATTACTTTTCAGGATCAGTACTGGGCTGAAAGATGCAGCACTGAGGTCTCTCCTGATAACAGGTGAGTAAATCGGAATTCGTATTTCGGCTGATTTTAGAGGAATATTTTAAAGTTCCAAAACTCCACACTTAGAAGAATTTCCAAGTGAAACCAGTCAATGTTAGCCTATGAAGGAAATTCAAGTTACCGGTAAGTACGGTTAAAATTACTTTTCAGGATCAGTACTGGGCTGAAAGATGCAGCACTGAGGTCTCTCCTGATAACAGGTGAGTAAATCGGAATTCGTATTTCGGCTGATTTTAGAGGAATATTTTAAAGTTCCAAAACTCCACACTTAGAAGAATTTCCAAGTGAAACCAGTCAATGTTAGCCTATGAAGGAAATTCAAGTTACCGGTAAGTACGGTTAAAATTACTTTTCAGGATCAGTACTGGGCTGAAAGATGCAGCACTGAGGTCTCTCCTGATAACAGGTGAGTAAATCGGAATTCGTATTTCGGCTGATTTTAGAGGAATATTTTAAAGTTCCAAAACTCCACACTTAGAAGAATTTCCAAGTGAAACCAGTCAATGTTAGCCTATGAAGGAAATTCAAGTTACCGGTAAGTACGGTTAAAATTACTTTTCAGGATCAGTACTGGGCTGAAAGATGCAGCACTGAGGTCTCTCCTGATAACAGGTGAGTAAATCGGAATTCGTATTTCGGCTGATTTTAGAAGAATATTTTAAAGTTCCAAAACTCCACACTTAGAAGAATTTCCAAGTGAAACCAGTCAATGTTAGCCTATGAAGGAAATTCAAGTTACCGGTAAGTACGGTTAAAATTACTTTTCAGGATCAGTACTGGGCTGAAAGATGCAGCACTGAGGTCTCTCCTGATAACAGGTGAGTAAATCGGAATTCGTATTTCGGCTGATTTTAGAGGAATATTTTAAAGTTCCAAAACTCCACACTTAGAAGAATTTCCAAGTGAAACCAGTCAATGTTAGCCTATGAAGGAAATTCAAGTTACCGGTAAGTACGGTTAAAATTACTTTTGAGGATCAGTACTGGGCTGAAAGATGCAGCACTGAGGTCTCTCCTGATAACAGGTGAGTAAATCGGAATTCGTATTTCGGCTGATTTTAGAGGAATATTTTAAAGTTCCAAAACTCCACACTTAGAAGAATTTCCAAGTGAAACCAGTCAATGTTAGCCTATGTAAGGAAATTCAAGTTACTGGTAAGTACGGTTAAAATTACTTTTCAGGACCAGTACTGGGCTGAAAGATGCAGCACTGAGGTCTCTCCTGATAACAGGTGAGTAAATCTGAATTCGGATTTCGGCTGATTTTAGAGGAATATTTGTATGTTTCAAAAATCAACACTTAGAAACTTTTTCAGCAAAAAGCAGGCAATGATATCCTGCGGAAGGAAATTCAAGTTACTGGTAAGTACGGTTAAAATTACTTTTCAGGATCAGAACTGGGCTGAAAGATGCAGCACTGAGGTCTCTCCTGATAACAGGTGAGTAAATCGGAATTCGTATTTCGGCTGATTTTAGAGGAATATTTTAAAGTTCCAAAACTCCACACTTAGAAGAATTTCCAAGTGAAACCAGTCAATGTTAGCCTATGAAGGAAATTCAAGTTACCGGTAAGTACGGTTAAAATTACTTTTCAGGATCAGTACTGGGCTGAAAGATGCAGCACTGAGGTCTCTCCTGATAACAGGTGAGTAAATCGGAATTCGTATTTCGGCTGATTTTAGAGGAATATTTTAAAGTTCCAAAACTCCACACTTAGAAGAATTTCCAAGTGAAACCAGTCAATGTTAGCCTATGAAGGAAATTCAAGTTACCGGTAAGTACGGTTAAAATTACTTTTCAGGATCAGTACTGGGCTGAAAGATGCAGCACTGAGGTCTCTCCTGATAACAGGTGAGTAAATCGGAATTCGTATTTCGGCTGATTTTAGAGGAATATTTTAAAGTTCCAAAACTCCACACTTAGAAGAATTTCCAAGTGAAACCAGTCAATGTTAGCCTATGAAGGAAATTCAAGTTACCGGTAAGTACGGTTAAAATTACTTTTCAGGATCAGTACTGGGCTGAAAGATGCAGCACTGAGGTCTCTCCTGATAACAGGTGAGTAAATCGGAATTCGTATTTCGGCTGATTTTAGAGGAATATTTTAAAGTTCCAAAACTCCACACTTAGAAGAATTTCCAAGTGAAACCAGTCAATGTTAGCCTATGAAGGAAATTCAAGTTACCGGTAAGTACGGTTAAAATTACTTTTCAGGATCAGTACTGGGCTGAAAGATGCAGCACTGAGGTCTCTCCTGATAACAGGTGAGTAAATCGGAATTCGTATTTCGGCTGATTTTAGAGGAATATTTTAAAGTTCCAAAACTCCACACTTAGAAGAATTTCCAAGTGAAACCAGTCAATGTTAGCCTATGAAGGAAATTCAAGTTACCGGTAAGTACGGTTAAAATTACTTTTCAGGATCAGTACTGGGCTGAAAGATGCAGCACTGAGGTCTCTCCTGATAACAGGTGAGTAAATCGGAATTCGTATTTCGGCTGATTTTAGAAGAATATTTTAAAGTTCCAAAACTCCACACTTAGAAGAATTTCCAAGTGAAACCAGTCAATGTTAGCCTATGAAGGAAATTCAAGTTACCGGTAAGTACGGTTAAAATTACTTTTCAGGATCAGTACTGGGCTGAAAGATGCAGCACTGAGGTCTCTCCTGATAACAGGTGAGTAAATCGGAATTCGTATTTCGGCTGATTTTAGAGGAATATTTTAAAGTTCCAAAACTCCACACTTAGAAGAATTTCCAAGTGAAACCAGTCAATGTTAGCCTATGAAGGAAATTCAAGTTACCGGTAAGTACGGTTAAAATTACTTTTGAGGATCAGTACTGGGCTGAAAGATGCAGCACTGAGGTCTCTCCTGATAACAGGTGAGTAAATCGGAATTCGTATTTCGGCTGATTTTAGAGGAATATTTTAAAGTTCCAAAACTCCACACTTAGAAGAATTTCCAAGTGAAACCAGTCAATGTTAGCCTATGTAAGGAAATTCAAGTTACTGGTAAGTACGGTTAAAATTACTTTTCAGGACCAGTACTGGGCTGAAAGATGCAGCACTGAGGTCTCTCCTGATAACAGGTGAGTAAATCTGAATTCGGATTTCGGCTGATTTTAGAGGAATATTTGTATGTTTCAAAAATCAACACTTAGAAACTTTTTCAGCAAAAAGCAGGCAATGATATCCTGCGGAAGGAAATTCAAGTTACTGGTAAGTACGGTTAAAATTACTTTTCAGGATCAGAACTGGGCTGAAAGATGCAGCACTGAGGTCTCTCCTGATAACAGGTGAGTAAATCGGAATTCGTATTTCGGCTGATTTTAGAGGAATATTTTAAAGTTCCAAAACTCCACACTTAGAAGAATTTCCAAGTGAAACCAGTCAATGTTAGCCTATGAAGGAAATTCAAGTTACCGGTAAGTACGGTTAAAATTACTTTTCAGGATCAGTACTGGGCTGAAAGATGCAGCACTGAGGTCTCTCCTGATAACAGGTGAGTAAATCGGAATTCGTATTTCGGCTGATTTTAGAGGAATATTTTAAAGTTCCAAAACTCCACACTTAGAAGAATTTCCAAGTGAAACCAGTCAATGTTAGCCTATGAAGGAAATTCAAGTTACCGGTAAGTACGGTTAAAATTACTTTTCAGGATCAGTACTGGGCTGAAAGATGCAGCACTGAGGTCTCTCCTGATAACAGGTGAGTAAATCGGAATTCGTATTTCGGCTGATTTTAGAGGAATATTTTAAAGTTCCAAAACTCCACACTTAGAAGAATTTCCAAGTGAAACCAGTCAATGTTAGCCTATGAAGGAAATTCAAGTTACCGGTAAGTACGGTTAAAATTACTTTTCAGGATCAGTACTGGGCTGAAAGATGCAGCACTGAGGTCTCTCCTGATAACAGGTGAGTAAATCGGAATTCGTATTTCGGCTGATTTTAGAGGAATATTTTAAAGTTCCAAAACTCCACACTTAGAAGAATTTCCAAGTGAAACCAGTCAATGTTAGCCTATGAAGGAAATTCAAGTTACCGGTAAGTACGGTTAAAATTACTTTTCAGGATCAGTACTGGGCTGAAAGATGCAGCACTGAGGTCTCTCCTGATAACAGGTGAGTAAATCGGAATTCGTATTTCGGCTGATTTTAGAAGAATATTTTAAAGTTCCAAAACTCCACACTTAGAAGAATTTCCAAGTGAAACCAGTCAATGTTAGCCTATGAAGGAAATTCAAGTTACCGGTAAGTACGGTTAAAATTACTTTTCAGGATCAGTACTGGGCTGAAAGATGCAGCACTGAGGTCTCTCCTGATAACAGGTGAGTAAATCGGAATTCGTATTTCGGCTGATTTTAGAGGAATATTTTAAAGTTCCAAAACTCCACACTTAGAAGAATTTCCAAGTGAAACCAGTCAATGTTAGCCTATGAAGGAAATTCAAGTTACCGGTAAGTACGGTTAAAATTACTTTTCAGGATCAGTACTGGGCTGAAAGATGCAGCACTGAGGTCTCTCCTGATAACAGGTGAGTAAATCGGAATTCGTATTTCGGCTGATTTTAGAGGAATATTTTAAAGTTCCAAAACTCCACACTTAGAAGAATTTCCAAGTGAAACCAGTCAATGTTAGCCTATGTAAGGAAATTCAAGTTACTGGTAAGTACGGTTAAAATTACTTTTCAGGACCAGTACTGGGCTGAAAGATGCAGCACTGAGGTCTCTCCTGATAACAGGTGAGTAAATCTGAATTCGGATTTCGGCTGATTTTAGAGGAATATTTGTAATGTTTCAAAACTCAACACTTAGAAGACTTTTCCAAGCGAAAAGCAGGCAATGATATCCTGCGGAAGGAAATTCAAGTTACTGGTAAGTACGGTTAAAATTACTTTTCAGGATCAGAACTGGGCTGAAAGATGCAGCACTGAGGTCTCTCCTGATAACAGGTGAGTAAATCGGAATTCGTATTTCGGCTGATTTTAGAGGAATATTTTAAAGTTCCAAAACTCCACACTTAGAAGAATTTCCAAGTGAAACCAGTCAATGTTAGCCTATGAAGGAAATTCAAGTTACCGGTAAGTACGGTTAAAATTACTTTTCAGGATCAGTACTGGGCTGAAAGATGCAGCACTGAGGTCTCTCCTGATAACAGGTGAGTAAATCGGAATTCGTATTTCGGCTGATTTTAGAGGAATATTTTAAAGTTCCAAAACTCCACACTTAGAAGAATTTCCAAGTGAAACCAGTCAATGTTAGCCTATGAAGGAAATTCAAGTTACCGGTAAGTACGGTTAAAATTACTTTTCAGGATCAGTACTGGGCTGAAAGATGCAGCACTGAGGTCTCTCCTGATAACAGGTGAGTAAATCGGAATTCGTATTTCGGCTGATTTTAGAGGAATATTTTAAAGTTCCAAAACTCCACACTTAGAAGAATTTCCAAGTGAAACCAGTCAATGTTAGCCTATGAAGGAAATTCAAGTTACCGGTAAGTACGGTTAAAATTACTTTTCAGGATCAGTACTGGGCTGAAAGATGCAGCACTGAGGTCTCTCCTGATAACAGGTGAGTAAATCGGAATTCGTATTTCGGCTGATTTTAGAGGAATATTTTAAAGTTCCAAAACTCCACACTTAGAAGAATTTCCAAGTGAAACCAGTCAATGTTAGCCTATGAAGGAAATTCAAGTTACCGGTAAGTACGGTTAAAATTACTTTTCAGGATCAGTACTGGGCTGAAAGATGCAGCACTGAGGTCTCTCCTGATAACAGGTGAGTAAATCGGAATTCGTATTTCGGCTGATTTTAGAGGAATATTTTAAAGTTCCAAAACTCCACACTTAGAAGAATTTCCAAGTGAAACCAGTCAATGTTAGCCTATGAAGGAAATTCAAGTTACCGGTAAGTACGGTTAAAATTACTTTTCAGGATCAGTACTGGGCTGAAAGATGCAGCACTGAGGTCTCTCCTGATAACAGGTGAGTAAATCGGAATTCGTATTTCGGCTGATTTTAGAGGAATATTTTAAAGTTCCAAAACTCCACACTTAGAAGAATTTCCAAGTGAAACCAGTCAATGTTAGCCTATGAAGGAAATTCAAGTTACCGGTAAGTACGGTTAAAATTACTTTTCAGGATCAGTACTGGGCTGAAAGATGCAGCACTGAGGTCTCTCCTGATAACAGGTGAGTAAATCGGAATTCGTATTTCGGCTGATTTTAGAGGAATATTTTAAAGTTCCAAAACTCCACACTTAGAAGAATTTCCAAGTGAAACCAGTCAATGTTAGCCTATGAAGGAAATTCAAGTTACCGGTAAGTACGGTTAAAATTACTTTTCAGGATCAGTACTGGGCTGAAAGATGCAGCACTGAGGTCTCTCCTGATAACAGGTGAGTAAATCGGAATTCGTATTTCGGCTGATTTTAGAGGAATATTTTAAAGTTCCAAAACTCCACACTTAGAAGAATTTCCAAGTGAAACCAGTCAATGTTAGCCTATGAAGGAAATTCAAGTTACCGGTAAGTACGGTTAAAATTACTTTTCAGGATCAGTACTGGGCTGAAAGATGCAGCACTGAGGTCTCTCCTGATAACAGGTGAGTAAATCGGAATTCGTATTTCGGCTGATTTTAGAGGAATATTTTAAAGTTCCAAAACTCCACACTTAGAAGAATTTCCAAGTGAAACCAGTCAATGTTAGCCTATGAAGGAAATTCAAGTTACCGGTAAGTACGGTTAAAATTACTTTTCAGGATCAGTACTGGGCTGAAAGATGCAGCACTGAGGTCTCTCCTGATAACAGGTGAGTAAATCGGAATTCGTATTTCGGCTGATTTTAGAGGAATATTTTAAAGTTCCAAAACTCCACACTTAGAAGAATTTCCAAGTGAAACCAGTCAATGTTAGCCTATGAAGGAAATTCAAGTTACCGGTAAGTACGGTTAAAATTACTTTTCAGGATCAGTACTGGGCTGAAAGATGCAGCACTGAGGTCTCTCCTGATAACAGGTGAGTAAATCGGAATTCGTATTTCGGCTGATTTTAGAGGAATATTTTAAAGTTCCAAAACTCCACACTTAGAAGAATTTCCAAGTGAAACCAGTCAATGTTAGCCTATGAAGGAAATTCAAGTTACCGGTAAGTACGGTTAAAATTACTTTTCAGGATCAGTACTGGGCTGAAAGATGCAGCACTGAGGTCTCTCCTGATAACAGGTGAGTAAATCGGAATTCGTATTTCGGCTGATTTTAGAGGAATATTTTAAAGTTCCAAAAC
The DNA here is from genome assembly GCA_963921515.1 of Calotriton arnoldi. Taxonomy (NCBI): domain Eukaryota; kingdom Metazoa; phylum Chordata; class Amphibia; order Caudata; family Salamandridae; genus Calotriton; species Calotriton arnoldi. The sequence continues at coordinate 526,973 of CAWUFW010012498.1, read as the reverse complement.
TCCACACTTAGAAGAATTTCCAAGTGAAACCAGTCAATGTTAGCCTATGAAGGAAATTCAAGTTACCGGTAAGTACGGTTAAAATTACTTTTGAGGATCAGTACTGGGCTGAAAGATGCAGCACTGAGGTCTCTCCTGATAACAGGTGAGTAAATCGGAATTCGTATTTCGGCTGATTTTAGAGGAATATTTTAAAGTTCCAAAACTCCACACTTAGAAGAATTTCCAAGTGAAACCAGTCAATGTTAGCCTATGTAAGGAAATTCAAGTTACTGGTAAGTACGGTTAAAATTACTTTTCAGGACCAGTACTGGGCTGAAAGATGCAGCACTGAGGTCTCTCCTGATAACAGGTGAGTAAATCTGAATTCGGATTTCGGCTGATTTTAGAGGAATATTTGTATGTTTCAAAAATCAACACTTAGAAACTTTTTCAGCAAAAAGCAGGCAATGATATCCTGCGGAAGGAAATTCAAGTTACTGGTAAGTACGGTTAAAATTACTTTTCAGGATCAGAACTGGGCTGAAAGATGCAGCACTGAGGTCTCTCCTGATAACAGGTGAGTAAATCGGAATTCGTATTTCGGCTGATTTTAGAGGAATATTTTAAAGTTCCAAAACTCCACACTTAGAAGAATTTCCAAGTGAAACCAGTCAATGTTAGCCTATGAAGGAAATTCAAGTTACCGGTAAGTACGGTTAAAATTACTTTTCAGGATCAGTACTGGGCTGAAAGATGCAGCACTGAGGTCTCTCCTGATAACAGGTGAGTAAATCGGAATTCGTATTTCGGCTGATTTTAGAGGAATATTTTAAAGTTCCAAAACTCCACACTTAGAAGAATTTCCAAGTGAAACCAGTCAATGTTAGCCTATGAAGGAAATTCAAGTTACCGGTAAGTACGGTTAAAATTACTTTTCAGGATCAGTACTGGGCTGAAAGATGCAGCACTGAGGTCTCTCCTGATAACAGGTGAGTAAATCGGAATTCGTATTTCGGCTGATTTTAGAGGAATATTTTAAAGTTCCAAAACTCCACACTTAGAAGAATTTCCAAGTGAAACCAGTCAATGTTAGCCTATGAAGGAAATTCAAGTTACCGGTAAGTACGGTTAAAATTACTTTTCAGGATCAGTACTGGGCTGAAAGATGCAGCACTGAGGTCTCTCCTGATAACAGGTGAGTAAATCGGAATTCGTATTTCGGCTGATTTTAGAGGAATATTTTAAAGTTCCAAAACTCCACACTTAGAAGAATTTCCAAGTGAAACCAGTCAATGTTAGCCTATGAAGGAAATTCAAGTTACCGGTAAGTACGGTTAAAATTACTTTTCAGGATCAGTACTGGGCTGAAAGATGCAGCACTGAGGTCTCTCCTGATAACAGGTGAGTAAATCGGAATTCGTATTTCGGCTGATTTTAGAGGAATATTTTAAAGTTCCAAAACTCCACACTTAGAAGAATTTCCAAGTGAAACCAGTCAATGTTAGCCTATGAAGGAAATTCAAGTTACCGGTAAGTACGGTTAAAATTACTTTTCAGGATCAGTACTGGGCTGAAAGATGCAGCACTGAGGTCTCTCCTGATAACAGGTGAGTAAATCGGAATTCGTATTTCGGCTGATTTTAGAAGAATATTTTAAAGTTCCAAAACTCCACACTTAGAAGAATTTCCAAGTGAAACCAGTCAATGTTAGCCTATGAAGGAAATTCAAGTTACCGGTAAGTACGGTTAAAATTACTTTTCAGGATCAGTACTGGGCTGAAAGATGCAGCACTGAGGTCTCTCCTGATAACAGGTGAGTAAATCGGAATTCGTATTTCGGCTGATTTTAGAGGAATATTTTAAAGTTCCAAAACTCCACACTTAGAAGAATTTCCAAGTGAAACCAGTCAATGTTAGCCTATGAAGGAAATTCAAGTTACCGGTAAGTACGGTTAAAATTACTTTTCAGGATCAGTACTGGGCTGAAAGATGCAGCACTGAGGTCTCTCCTGATAACAGGTGAGTAAATCGGAATTCGTATTTCGGCTGATTTTAGAGGAATATTTTAAAGTTCCAAAACTCCACACTTAGAAGAATTTCCAAGTGAAACCAGTCAATGTTAGCCTATGTAAGGAAATTCAAGTTACTGGTAAGTACGGTTAAAATTACTTTTCAGGACCAGTACTGGGCTGAAAGATGCAGCACTGAGGTCTCTCCTGATAACAGGTGAGTAAATCTGAATTCGGATTTCGGCTGATTTTAGAGGAATATTTGTATGTTTCAAAAATCAACACTTAGAAACTTTTTCAGCAAAAAGCAGGCAATGATATCCTGCGGAAGGAAATTCAAGTTACTGGTAAGTACGGTTAAAATTACTTTTCAGGATCAGAACTGGGCTGAAAGATGCAGCACTGAGGTCTCTCCTGATAACAGGTGAGTAAATCGGAATTCGTATTTCGGCTGATTTTAGAGGAATATTTTAAAGTTCCAAAACTCCACACTTAGAAGAATTTCCAAGTGAAACCAGTCAATGTTAGCCTATGAAGGAAATTCAAGTTACCGGTAAGTACGGTTAAAATTACTTTTCAGGATCAGTACTGGGCTGAAAGATGCAGCACTGAGGTCTCTCCTGATAACAGGTGAGTAAATCGGAATTCGTATTTCGGCTGATTTTAGAGGAATATTTTAAAGTTCCAAAACTCCACACTTAGAAGAATTTCCAAGTGAAACCAGTCAATGTTAGCCTATGAAGGAAATTCAAGTTACCGGTAAGTACGGTTAAAATTACTTTTCAGGATCAGTACTGGGCTGAAAGATGCAGCACTGAGGTCTCTCCTGATAACAGGTGAGTAAATCGGAATTCGTATTTCGGCTGATTTTAGAGGAATATTTTAAAGTTCCAAAACTCCACACTTAGAAGAATTTCCAAGTGAAACCAGTCAATGTTAGCCTATGAAGGAAATTCAAGTTACCGGTAAGTACGGTTAAAATTACTTTTCAGGATCAGTACTGGGCTGAAAGATGCAGCACTGAGGTCTCTCCTGATAACAGGTGAGTAAATCGGAATTCGTATTTCGGCTGATTTTAGAGGAATATTTTAAAGTTCCAAAACTCCACACTTAGAAGAATTTCCAAGTGAAACCAGTCAATGTTAGCCTATGAAGGAAATTCAAGTTACCGGTAAGTACGGTTAAAATTACTTTTCAGGATCAGTACTGGGCTGAAAGATGCAGCACTGAGGTCTCTCCTGATAACAGGTGAGTAAATCGGAATTCGTATTTCGGCTGATTTTAGAGGAATATTTTAAAGTTCCAAAACTCCACACTTAGAAGAATTTCCAAGTGAAACCAGTCAATGTTAGCCTATGAAGGAAATTCAAGTTACCGGTAAGTACGGTTAAAATTACTTTTCAGGATCAGTACTGGGCTGAAAGATGCAGCACTGAGGTCTCTCCTGATAACAGGTGAGTAAATCGGAATTCGTATTTCGGCTGATTTTAGAGGAATATTTTAAAGTTCCAAAACTCCACACTTAGAAGAATTTCCAAGTGAAACCAGTCAATGTTAGCCTATGAAGGAAATTCAAGTTACCGGTAAGTACGGTTAAAATTACTTTTCAGGATCAGTACTGGGCTGAAAGATGCAGCACTGAGGTCTCTCCTGATAACAGGTGAGTAAATCGGAATTCGTATTTCGGCTGATTTTAGAGGAATATTTTAAAGTTCCAAAACTCCACACTTAGAAGAATTTCCAAGTGAAACCAGTCAATGTTAGCCTATGAAGGAAATTCAAGTTACCGGTAAGTACGGTTAAAATTACTTTTCAGGATCAGTACTGGGCTGAAAGATGCAGCACTGAGGTCTCTCCTGATAACAGGTGAGTAAATCGGAATTCGTATTTCGGCTGATTTTAGAGGAATATTTTAAAGTTCCAAAACTCCACACTTAGAAGAATTTCCAAGTGAAACCAGTCAATGTTAGCCTATGAAGGAAATTCAAGTTACCGGTAAGTACGGTTAAAATTACTTTTCAGGATCAGTACTGGGCTGAAAGATGCAGCACTGAGGTCTCTCCTGATAACAGGTGAGTAAATCGGAATTCGTATTTCGGCTGATTTTAGAGGAATATTTTAAAGTTCCAAAACTCCACACTTAGAAGAATTTCCAAGTGAAACCAGTCAATGTTAGCCTATGAAGGAAATTCAAGTTACCGGTAAGTACGGTTAAAATTACTTTTCAGGATCAGTACTGGGCTGAAAGATGCAGCACTGAGGTCTCTCCTGATAACAGGTGAGTAAATCGGAATTCGTATTTCGGCTGATTTTAGAGGAATATTTTAAAGTTCCAAAACTCCACACTTAGAAGAATTTCCAAGTGAAACCAGTCAATGTTAGCCTATGAAGGAAATTCAAGTTACCGGTAAGTACGGTTAAAATTACTTTTGAGGATCAGTACTGGGCTGAAAGATGCAGCACTGAGGTCTCTCCTGATAACAGGTGAGTAAATCGGAATTCGTATTTCGGCTGATTTTAGAGGAATATTTTAAAGTTCCAAAACTCCACACTTAGAAGAATTTCCAAGTGAAACCAGTCAATGTTAGCCTATGTAAGGAAATTCAAGTTACTGGTAAGTACGGTTAAAATTACTTTTCAGGACCAGTACTGGGCTGAAAGATGCAGCACTGAGGTCTCTCCTGATAACAGGTGAGTAAATCTGAATTCGGATTTCGGCTGATTTTAGAGGAATATTTGTATGTTTCAAAAATCAACACTTAGAAACTTTTTCAGCAAAAAGCAGGCAATGATATCCTGCGGAAGGAAATTCAAGTTACTGGTAAGTACGGTTAAAATTACTTTTCAGGATCAGAACTGGGCTGAAAGATGCAGCACTGAGGTCTCTCCTGATAACAGGTGAGTAAATCGGAATTCGTATTTCGGCTGATTTTAGAGGAATATTTTAAAGTTCCAAAACTCCACACTTAGAAGAATTTCCAAGTGAAACCAGTCAATGTTAGCCTATGAAGGAAATTCAAGTTACCGGTAAGTACGGTTAAAATTACTTTTCAGGATCAGTACTGGGCTGAAAGATGCAGCACTGAGGTCTCTCCTGATAACAGGTGAGTAAATCGGAATTCGTATTTCGGCTGATTTTAGAGGAATATTTTAAAGTTCCAAAACTCCACACTTAGAAGAATTTCCAAGTGAAACCAGTCAATGTTAGCCTATGAAGGAAATTCAAGTTACCGGTAAGTACGGTTAAAATTACTTTTCAGGATCAGTACTGGGCTGAAAGATGCAGCACTGAGGTCTCTCCTGATAACAGGTGAGTAAATCGGAATTCGTATTTCGGCTGATTTTAGAGGAATATTTTAAAGTTCCAAAACTCCACACTTAGAAGAATTTCCAAGTGAAACCAGTCAATGTTAGCCTATGAAGGAAATTCAAGTTACCGGTAAGTACGGTTAAAATTACTTTTCAGGATCAGTACTGGGCTGAAAGATGCAGCACTGAGGTCTCTCCTGATAACAGGTGAGTAAATCGGAATTCGTATTTCGGCTGATTTTAGAGGAATATTTTAAAGTTCCAAAACTCCACACTTAGAAGAATTTCCAAGTGAAACCAGTCAATGTTAGCCTATGAAGGAAATTCAAGTTACCGGTAAGTACGGTTAAAATTACTTTTCAGGATCAGTACTGGGCTGAAAGATGCAGCACTGAGGTCTCTCCTGATAACAGGTGAGTAAATCGGAATTCGTATTTCGGCTGATTTTAGAGGAATATTTTAAAGTTCCAAAACTCCACACTTAGAAGAATTTCCAAGTGAAACCAGTCAATGTTAGCCTATGAAGGAAATTCAAGTTACCGGTAAGTACGGTTAAAATTACTTTTCAGGATCAGTACTGGGCTGAAAGATGCAGCACTGAGGTCTCTCCTGATAACAGGTGAGTAAATCGGAATTCGTATTTCGGCTGATTTTAGAAGAATATTTTAAAGTTCCAAAACTCCACACTTAGAAGAATTTCCAAGTGAAACCAGTCAATGTTAGCCTATGAAGGAAATTCAAGTTACCGGTAAGTACGGTTAAAATTACTTTTCAGGATCAGTACTGGGCTGAAAGATGCAGCACTGAGGTCTCTCCTGATAACAGGTGAGTAAATCGGAATTCGTATTTCGGCTGATTTTAGAGGAATATTTTAAAGTTCCAAAACTCCACACTTAGAAGAATTTCCAAGTGAAACCAGTCAATGTTAGCCTATGAAGGAAATTCAAGTTACCGGTAAGTACGGTTAAAATTACTTTTCAGGATCAGTACTGGGCTGAAAGATGCAGCACTGAGGTCTCTCCTGATAACAGGTGAGTAAATCGGAATTCGTATTTCGGCTGATTTTAGAGGAATATTTTAAAGTTCCAAAACTCCACACTTAGAAGAATTTCCAAGTGAAACCAGTCAATGTTAGCCTATGTAAGGAAATTCAAGTTACTGGTAAGTACGGTTAAAATTACTTTTCAGGACCAGTACTGGGCTGAAAGATGCAGCACTGAGGTCTCTCCTGATAACAGGTGAGTAAATCTGAATTCGGATTTCGGCTGATTTTAGAGGAATATTTGTATGTTTCAAAAATCAACACTTAGAAACTTTTTCAGCAAAAAGCAGGCAATGATATCCTGCGGAAGGAAATTCAAGTTACTGGTAAGTACGGTTAAAATTACTTTTCAGGATCAGAACTGGGCTGAAAGATGCAGCACTGAGGTCTCTCCTGATAACAGGTGAGTAAATCGGAATTCGTATTTCGGCTGATTTTAGAGGAATATTTTAAAGTTCCAAAACTCCACACTTAGAAGAATTTCCAAGTGAAACCAGTCAATGTTAGCCTATGAAGGAAATTCAAGTTACCGGTAAGTACGGTTAAAATTACTTTTCAGGATCAGTACTGGGCTGAAAGATGCAGCACTGAGGTCTCTCCTGATAACAGGTGAGTAAATCGGAATTCGTATTTCGGCTGATTTTAGAGGAATATTTTAAAGTTCCAAAACTCCACACTTAGAAGAATTTCCAAGTGAAACCAGTCAATGTTAGCCTATGAAGGAAATTCAAGTTACCGGTAAGTACGGTTAAAATTACTTTTCAGGATCAGTACTGGGCTGAAAGATGCAGCACTGAGGTCTCTCCTGATAACAGGTGAGTAAATCGGAATTCGTATTTCGGCTGATTTTAGAGGAATATTTTAAAGTTCCAAAACTCCACACTTAGAAGAATTTCCAAGTGAAACCAGTCAATGTTAGCCTATGAAGGAAATTCAAGTTACCGGTAAGTACGGTTAAAATTACTTTTCAGGATCAGTACTGGGCTGAAAGATGCAGCACTGAGGTCTCTCCTGATAACAGGTGAGTAAATCGGAATTCGTATTTCGGCTGATTTTAGAGGAATATTTTAAAGTTCCAAAACTCCACACTTAGAAGAATTTCCAAGTGAAACCAGTCAATGTTAGCCTATGAAGGAAATTCAAGTTACCGGTAAGTACGGTTAAAATTACTTTTCAGGATCAGTACTGGGCTGAAAGATGCAGCACTGAGGTCTCTCCTGATAACAGGTGAGTAAATCTGAATTCGGATTTCGGCTGATTTTAGAGGAATATTTGTATAGTTTCAAAACTCAACACTTAGAAGACATTTCCAAGTGAAACGCAGTCAATGATAGCCTATGGAAGGAAATTCAAGTTACTGGTAAGTACGGTTAAAATTACTTTTCAGGATCAGTACTGGGCTGAAAGATGCAGCACTGAGGTCTCTCCTGATAACAGGTGAGTAAATCGGAATTCGTATTTCGGCTGATTTTAGAGGAATATTTTAAAGTTCCAAAACTCCACACTTAGAAGAATTTCCAAGTGAAACCAGTCAATGTTAGCCTATGAAGGAAATTCAAGTTACCGGTAAGTACGGTTAAAATTACTTTTCAGGATCAGTACTGGGCTGAAAGATGCAGCACTGAGGTCTCTCCTGATAACAGGTGAGTAAATCGGAATTCGTATTTCGGCTGATTTTAGAGGAATATTTTAAAGTTCCAAAACTCCACACTTAGAAGAATTTCCAAGTGAAACCAGTCAATGTTAGCCTATGAAGGAAATTCAAGTTACCGGTAAGTACGGTTAAAATTACTTTTCAGGATCAGTACTGGGCTGAAAGATGCAGCACTGAGGTCTCTCCTGATAACAGGTGAGTAAATCGGAATTCGTATTTCGGCTGATTTTAGAGGAATATTTTAAAGTTCCAAAACTCCACACTTAGAAGAATTTCCAAGTGAAACCAGTCAATGTTAGCCTATGAAGGAAATTCAAGTTACCGGTAAGTACGGTTAAAATTACTTTTCAGGATCAGTACTGGGCTGAAAGATGCAGCACTGAGGTCTCTCCTGATAACAGGTGAGTAAATCGGAATTCGTATTTCGGCTGATTTTAGAGGAATATTTTAAAGTTCCAAAACTCCACACTTAGAAGAATTTCCAAGTGAAACCAGTCAATGTTAGCCTATGAAGGAAATTCAAGTTACCGGTAAGTACGGTTAAAATTACTTTTCAGGATCAGTACTGGGCTGAAAGATGCAGCACTGAGGTCTCTCCTGATAACAGGTGAGTAAATCGGAATTCGTATTTCGGCTGATTTTAGAGGAATATTTTAAAGTTCCAAAACTCCACACTTAGAAGAATTTCCAAGTGAAACCAGTCAATGTTAGCCTATGAAGGAAATTCAAGTTACCGGTAAGTACGGTTAAAATTACTTTTCAGGATCAGTACTGGGCTGAAAGATGCAGCACTGAGGTCTCTCCTGATAACAGGTGAGTAAATCGGAATTCGTATTTCGGCTGATTTTAGAGGAATATTTTAAAGTTCCAAAACTCCACACTTAGAAGAATTTCCAAGTGAAACCAGTCAATGTTAGCCTATGAAGGAAATTCAAGTTACCGGTAAGTACGGTTAAAATTACTTTTCAGGATCAGTACTGGGCTGAAAGATGCAGCACTGAGGTCTCTCCTGATAACAGGTGAGTAAATCGGAATTCGTATTTCGGCTGATTTTAGAGGAATATTTTAAAGTTCCAAAACTCCACACTTAGAAGAATTTCCAAGTGAAACCAGTCAATGTTAGCCTATGAAGGAAATTCAAGTTACCGGTAAGTACGGTTAAAATTACTTTTCAGGATCAGTACTGGGCTGAAAGATGCAGCACTGAGGTCTCTCCTGATAACAGGTGAGTAAATCGGAATTCGTATTTCGGCTGATTTTAGAGGAATATTTTAAAGTTCCAAAACTCCACACTTAGAAGAATTTCCAAGTGAAACCAGTCAATGTTAGCCTATGAAGGAAATTCAAGTTACCGGTAAGTACGGTTAAAATTACTTTTCAGGATCAGTACTGGGCTGAAAGATGCAGCACTGAGGTCTCTCCTGATAACAGGTGAGTAAATCGGAATTCGTATTTCGGCTGATTTTAGAGGAATATTTTAAAGTTCCAAAACTCCACACTTAGAAGAATTTCCAAGTGAAACCAGTCAATGTTAGCCTATGTAAGGAAATTCAAGTTACTGGTAAGTACGGTTAAAATTACTTTTCAGGATCAGTACTGGGCTGAAAGATGCAGCACTGAGGTCTCTCCTGATAACAGGTGAGTAAATCGGAATTCGTATTTCGGCTGATTTTAGAGGAATATTTGTAAAGTTCCAAAACTCCACACTTAGAAGAATTTCCAAGTGAAAACCAGTCAATGTTAGCCTATGGAAGGAAATTCAAGTTACCGGTAAGTACGGTTAAAATTACTTTTCAGGATCAGTACTGGGCTGAAAGATGCAGCACTGAGGTCTCTCCTGATAACAGGTGAGTAAATCGGAATTCGTATTTCGGCTGATTTTAGAGGAATATTTTAAAGTTCCAAAACTCCACACTTAGAAGAATTTCCAAGTGAAACCAGTCAATGTTAGCCTATGAAGGAAATTCAAGTTACCGGTAAGTACGGTTAAAATTACTTTTCAGGATCAGTACTGGGCTGAAAGATGCAGCACTGAGGTCTCTCCTGATAACAGGTGAGTAAATCGGAATTCGTATTTCGGCTGATTTTAGAGGAATATTTTAAAGTTCCAAAACTCCACACTTAGAAGAATTTCCAAGTGAAACCAGTCAATGTTAGCCTATGAAGGAAATTCAAGTTACCGGTAAGTACGGTTAAAATTACTTTTCAGGATCAGTACTGGGCTGAAAGATGCAGCACTGAGGTCTCTCCTGATAACAGGTGAGTAAATCGGAATTCGTATTTCGGCTGATTTTAGAGGAATATTTTAAAGTTCCAAAACTCCACACTTAGAAGAATTTCCAAGTGAAACCAGTCAATGTTAGCCTATGAAGGAAATTCAAGTTACCGGTAAGTACGGTTAAAATTACTTTTCAGGATCAGTACTGGGCTGAAAGATGCAGCACTGAGGTCTCTCCTGATAACAGGTGAGTAAATCGGAATTCGTATTTCGGCTGATTTTAGAGGAATATTTTAAAGTTCCAAAACTCCACACTTAGAAGAATTTCCAAGTGAAACCAGTCAATGTTAGCCTATGAAGGAAATTCAAGTTACCGGTAAGTACGGTTAAAATTACTTTTCAGGATCAGTACTGGGCTGAAAGATGCAGCACTGAGGTCTCTCCTGATAACAGGTGAGTAAATCGGAATTCGTATTTCGGCTGATTTTAGAGGAATATTTTAAAGTTCCAAAACTCCACACTTAGAAGAATTTCCAAGTGAAACCAGTCAATGTTAGCCTATGAAGGAAATTCAAGTTACCGGTAAGTACGGTTAAAATTACTTTTCAGGATCAGTACTGGGCTGAAAGATGCAGCACTGAGGTCTCTCCTGATAACAGGTGAGTAAATCGGAATTCGTATTTCGGCTGATTTTAGAAGAATATTTTAAAGTTCCAAAACTCCACACTTAGAAGAATTTCCAAGTGAAACCAGTCAATGTTAGCCTATGAAGGAAATTCAAGTTACCGGTAAGTACGGTTAAAATTACTTTTCAGGATCAGTACTGGGCTGAAAGATGCAGCACTGAGGTCTCTCCTGATAACAGGTGAGTAAATCGGAATTCGTATTTCGGCTGATTTTAGAGGAATATTTTAAAGTTCCAAAACTCCACACTTAGAAGAATTTCCAAGTGAAACCAGTCAATGTTAGCCTATGAAGGAAATTCAAGTTACCGGTAAGTACGGTTAAAATTACTTTTGAGGATCAGTACTGGGCTGAAAGATGCAGCACTGAGGTCTCTCCTGATAACAGGTGAGTAAATCGGAATTCGTATTTCGGCTGATTTTAGAGGAATATTTTAAAGTTCCAAAACTCCACACTTAGAAGAATTTCCAAGTGAAACCAGTCAATGTTAGCCTATGTAAGGAAATTCAAGTTACTGGTAAGTACGGTTAAAATTACTTTTCAGGACCAGTACTGGGCTGAAAGATGCAGCACTGAGGTCTCTCCTGATAACAGGTGAGTAAATCTGAATTCGGATTTCGGCTGATTTTAGAGGAATATTTGTATGTTTCAAAAATCAACACTTAGAAACTTTTTCAGCAAAAAGCAGGCAATGATATCCTGCGGAAGGAAATTCAAGTTACTGGTAAGTACGGTTAAAATTACTTTTCAGGATCAGAACTGGGCTGAAAGATGCAGCACTGAGGTCTCTCCTGATAACAGGTGAGTAAATCGGAATTCGTATTTCGGCTGATTTTAGAGGAATATTTTAAAGTTCCAAAACTCCACACTTAGAAGAATTTCCAAGTGAAACCAGTCAATGTTAGCCTATGAAGGAAATTCAAGTTACCGGTAAGTACGGTTAAAATTACTTTTCAGGATCAGTACTGGGCTGAAAGATGCAGCACTGAGGTCTCTCCTGATAACAGGTGAGTAAATCGGAATTCGTATTTCGGCTGATTTTAGAGGAATATTTTAAAGTTCCAAAACTCCACACTTAGAAGAATTTCCAAGTGAAACCAGTCAATGTTAGCCTATGAAGGAAATTCAAGTTACCGGTAAGTACGGTTAAAATTACTTTTCAGGATCAGTACTGGGCTGAAAGATGCAGCACTGAGGTCTCTCCTGATAACAGGTGAGTAAATCGGAATTCGTATTTCGGCTGATTTTAGAGGAATATTTTAAAGTTCCAAAACTCCACACTTAGAAGAATTTCCAAGTGAAACCAGTCAATGTTAGCCTATGAAGGAAATTCAAGTTACCGGTAAGTACGGTTAAAATTACTTTTCAGGATCAGTACTGGGCTGAAAGATGCAGCACTGAGGTCTCTCCTGATAACAGGTGAGTAAATCGGAATTCGTATTTCGGCTGATTTTAGAGGAATATTTTAAAGTTCCAAAACTCCACACTTAGAAGAATTTCCAAGTGAAACCAGTCAATGTTAGCCTATGAAGGAAATTCAAGTTACCGGTAAGTACGGTTAAAATTACTTTTCAGGATCAGTACTGGGCTGAAAGATGCAGCACTGAGGTCTCTCCTGATAACAGGTGAGTAAATCGGAATTCGTATTTCGGCTGATTTTAGAGGAATATTTTAAAGTTCCAAAACTCCACACTTAGAAGAATTTCCAAGTGAAACCAGTCAATGTTAGCCTATGAAGGAAATTCAAGTTACCGGTAAGTACGGTTAAAATTACTTTTCAGGATCAGTACTGGGCTGAAAGATGCAGCACTGAGGTCTCTCCTGATAACAGGTGAGTAAATCGGAATTCGTATTTCGGCTGATTTTAGAAGAATATTTTAAAGTTCCAAAACTCCACACTTAGAAGAATTTCCAAGTGAAACCAGTCAATGTTAGCCTATGAAGGAAATTCAAGTTACCGGTAAGTACGGTTAAAATTACTTTTCAGGATCAGTACTGGGCTGAAAGATGCAGCACTGAGGTCTCTCCTGATAACAGGTGAGTAAATCGGAATTCGTATTTCGGCTGATTTTAGAGGAATATTTTAAAGTTCCAAAACTCCACACTTAGAAGAATTTCCAAGTGAAACCAGTCAATGTTAGCCTATGAAGGAAATTCAAGTTACCGGTAAGTACGGTTAAAATTACTTTTCAGGATCAGTACTGGGCTGAAAGATGCAGCACTGAGGTCTCTCCTGATAACAGGTGAGTAAATCGGAATTCGTATTTCGGCTGATTTTAGAGGAATATTTTAAAGTTCCAAAACTCCACACTTAGAAGAATTTCCAAGTGAAACCAGTCAATGTTAGCCTATGTAAGGAAATTCAAGTTACTGGTAAGTACGGTTAAAATTACTTTTCAGGACCAGTACTGGGCTGAAAGATGCAGCACTGAGGTCTCTCCTGATAACAGGTGAGTAAATCTGAATTCGGATTTCGGCTGATTTTAGAGGAATATTTGTATGTTTCAAAAATCAACACTTAGAAACTTTTTCAGCAAAAAGCAGGCAATGATATCCTGCGGAAGGAAATTCAAGTTACTGGTAAGTACGGTTAAAATTACTTTTCAGGATCAGAACTGGGCTGAAAGATGCAGCACTGAGGTCTCTCCTGATAACAGGTGAGTAAATCGGAATTCGTATTTCGGCTGATTTTAGAGGAATATTTTAAAGTTCCAAAACTCCACACTTAGAAGAATTTCCAAGTGAAACCAGTCAATGGTAGCCTATGAAGGAAATTCAAGTTACCGGTAAGTACGGTTAAAATTACTTTTCAGGATCAGTACTGGGCTGAAAGATGCAGCACTGAGGTCTCTCCTGATAACAGGTGAGTAAATCGGAATTCGTATTTCGGCTGATTTTAGAAGAATATTTTAAAGTTCCAAAACTCCACACTTAGAAGAATTTCCAAGTGAAACCAGTCAATGTTAGCCTATGAAGGAAATTCAAGTTACCGGTAAGTACGGTTAAAATTACTTTTCAGGATCAGTACTGGGCTGAAAGATGCAGCACTGAGGTCTCTCCTGATAACAGGTGAGTAAATCGGAATTCGTATTTCGGCTGATTTTAGAGGAATATTTTAAAGTTCCAAAACTCCACACTTAGAAGAATTTCCAAGTGAAACCAGTCAATGTTAGCCTATGAAGGAAATTCAAGTTACCGGTAAGTACGGTTAAAATTACTTTTCAGGATCAGTACTGGGCTGAAAGATGCAGCACTGAGGTCTCTCCTGATAACAGGTGAGTAAATCGGAATTCGTATTTCGGCTGATTTTAGAGGAATATTTTAAAGTTCCAAAACTCCACACTTAGAAGAATTTCCAAGTGAAACCAGTCAATGTTAGCCTATGTAAGGAAATTCAAGTTACTGGTAAGTACGGTTAAAATTACTTTTCAGGACCAGTACTGGGCTGAAAGATGCAGCACTGAGGTCTCTCCTGATAACAGGTGAGTAAATCTGAATTCGGATTTCGGCTGATTTTAGAGGAATATTTGTAATGTTTCAAAACTCAACACTTAGAAGACTTTTCCAAGCAAAAAGCAGGCAATGATAGCCTATGGAAGGAAATTCAAGTTACTGGTAAGTACGGTTAAAATTACTTTTCAGGATCAGTACTGGGCTGAAAGATGCAGCACTGAGGTCTCTCCTGATAACAGGTGAGTAAATCGGAATTCGTATTTCGGCTGATTTTAGAGGAATATTTTAAAGTTCCAAAACTCCACACTTAGAAGAATTTCCAAGTGAAACCAGTCAATGTTAGCCTATGAAGGAAATTCAAGTTACCGGTAAGTACGGTTAAAATTACTTTTCAGGATCAGTACTGGGCTGAAAGATGCAGCACTGAGGTCTCTCCTGATAACAGGTGAGTAAATCGGAATTCGTATTTCGGCTGATTTTAGAGGAATATTTTAAAGTTCCAAAACTCCACACTTAGAAGAATTTCCAAGTGAAACCAGTCAATGTTAGCCTATGAAGGAAATTCAAGTTACCGGTAAGTACGGTTAAAATTACTTTTCAGGATCAGTACTGGGCTGAAAGATGCAGCACTGAGGTCTCTCCTGATAACAGGTGAGTAAATCGGAATTCGTATTTCGGCTGATTTTAGAGGAATATTTTAAAGTTCCAAAACTCCACACTTAGAAGAATTTCCAAGTGAAACCAGTCAATGTTAGCCTATGAAGGAAATTCAAGTTACTGGTAAGTACGGTTAAAATTACTTTTCAGGATCAGTACTGGGCTGAAAGATGCAGCACTGAGGTCTCTCCTGATAACAGGTGAGTAAATCGGAATTCGTATTTCGGCTGATTTTAGAGGAATATTTTAAAGTTCCAAAACTCCACACTTAGAAGAATTTCCAAGTGAAACCAGTCAATGTTAGCCTATGAAGGAAATTCAAGTTACCGGTAAGTACGGTTAAAATTACTTTTCAGGATCAGTACTGGGCTGAAAGATGCAGCACTGAGGTCTCTCCTGATAACAGGTGAGTAAATCGGAATTCGTATTTCGGCTGATTTTAGAGGAATATTTTAAAGTTCCAAAACTCCACACTTAGAAGAATTTCCAAGTGAAACCAGTCAATGTTAGCCTATGAAGGAAATTCAAGTTACCGGTAAGTACGGTTAAAATTACTTTTCAGGATCAGTACTGGGCTGAAAGATGCAGCACTGAGGTCTCTCCTGATAACAGGTGAGTAAATCGGAATTCGTATTTCGGCTGATTTTAGAGGAATATTTTAAAGTTCCAAAACTCCACACTTAGAAGAATTTCCAAGTGAAACCAGTCAATGTTAGCCTATGAAGGAAATTCAAGTTACCGGTAAGTACGGTTAAAATTACTTTTCAGGATCAGTACTGGGCTGAAAGATGCAGCACTGAGGTCTCTCCTGATAACAGGTGAGTAAATCGGAATTCGTATTTCGGCTGATTTTAGAGGAATATTTTAAAGTTCCAAAACTCCACACTTAGAAGAATTTCCAAGTGAAACCAGTCAATGTTAGCCTATGAAGGAAATTCAAGTTACCGGTAAGTACGGTTAAAATTACTTTTCAGGATCAGTACTGGGCTGAAAGATGCAGCACTGAGGTCTCTCCTGATAACAGGTGAGTAAATCGGAATTCGTATTTCGGCTGATTTTAGAGGAATATTTTAAAGTTCCAAAACTCCACACTTAGAAGAATTTCCAAGTGAAACCAGTCAATGTTAGCCTATGAAGGAAATTCAAGTTACCGGTAAGTACGGTTAAAATTACTTTTCAGGATCAGTACTGGGCTGAAAGATGCAGCACTGAGGTCTCTCCTGATAACAGGTGAGTAAATCGGAATTCGTATTTCGGCTGATTTTAGAGGAATATTTTAAAGTTCCAAAACTCCACACTTAGAAGAATTTCCAAGTGAAACCAGTCAATGTTAGCCTATGTAAGGAAATTCAAGTTACTGGTAAGTACGGTTAAAATTACTTTTCAGGACCAGTACTGGGCTGAAAGATGCAGCACTGAGGTCTCTCCTGATAACAGGTGAGTAAATCTGAATTCGGATTTCGGCTGATTTTAGAGGAATATTTGTATGTTTCAAAAATCAACACTTAGAAACTTTTTCAGCAAAAAGCAGGCAATGATATCCTGCGGAAGGAAATTCAAGTTACTGGTAAGTACGGTTAAAATTACTTTTCAGGATCAGAACTGGGCTGAAAGATGCAGCACTGAGGTCTCTCCTGATAACAGGTGAGTAAATCGGAATTCGTATTTCGGCTGATTTTAGAGGAATATTTTAAAGTTCCAAAACTCCACACTTAGAAGAATTTCCAAGTGAAACCAGTCAATGTTAGCCTATGAAGGAAATTCAAGTTACCGGTAAGTACGGTTAAAATTACTTTTCAGGATCAGTACTGGGCTGAAAGATGCAGCACTGAGGTCTCTCCTGATAACAGGTGAGTAAATCGGAATTCGTATTTCGGCTGATTTTAGAGGAATATTTTAAAGTTCCAAAACTCCACACTTAGAAGAATTTCCAAGTGAAACCAGTCAATGTTAGCCTATGAAGGAAATTCAAGTTACCGGTAAGTACGGTTAAAATTACTTTTCAGGATCAGTACTGGGCTGAAAGATGCAGCACTGAGGTCTCTCCTGATAACAGGTGAGTAAATCGGAATTCGTATTTCGGCTGATTTTAGAGGAATATTTTAAAGTTCCAAAACTCCACACTTAGAAGAATTTCCAAGTGAAACCAGTCAATGTTAGCCTATGAAGGAAATTCAAGTTACCGGTAAGTACGGTTAAAATTACTTTTCAGGATCAGTACTGGGCTGAAAGATGCAGCACTGAGGTCTCTCCTGATAACAGGTGAGTAAATCGGAATTCGTATTTCGGCTGATTTTAGAGGAATATTTTAAAGTTCCAAAACTCCACACTTAGAAGAATTTCCAAGTGAAACCAGTCAATGTTAGCCTATGAAGGAAATTCAAGTTACCGGTAAGTACGGTTAAAATTACTTTTCAGGATCAGTACTGGGCTGAAAGATGCAGCACTGAGGTCTCTCCTGATAACAGGTGAGTAAATCGGAATTCGTATTTCGGCTGATTTTAGAGGAATATTTTAAAGTTCCAAAACTCCACACTTAGAAGAATTTCCAAGTGAAACCAGTCAATGTTAGCCTATGAAGGAAATTCAAGTTACCGGTAAGTACGGTTAAAATTACTTTTCAGGATCAGTACTGGGCTGAAAGATGCAGCACTGAGGTCTCTCCTGATAACAGGTGAGTAAATCGGAATTCGTATTTCGGCTGATTTTAGAAGAATATTTTAAAGTTCCAAAACTCCACACTTAGAAGAATTTCCAAGTGAAACCAGTCAATGTTAGCCTATGAAGGAAATTCAAGTTACCGGTAAGTACGGTTAAAATTACTTTTCAGGATCAGTACTGGGCTGAAAGATGCAGCACTGAGGTCTCTCCTGATAACAGGTGAGTAAATCGGAATTCGTATTTCGGCTGATTTTAGAGGAATATTTTAAAGTTCCAAAACTCCACACTTAGAAGAATTTCCAAGTGAAACCAGTCAATGTTAGCCTATGAAGGAAATTCAAGTTACCGGTAAGTACGGTTAAAATTACTTTTCAGGATCAGTACTGGGCTGAAAGATGCAGCACTGAGGTCTCTCCTGATAACAGGTGAGTAAATCGGAATTCGTATTTCGGCTGATTTTAGAGGAATATTTTAAAGTTCCAAAACTCCACACTTAGAAGAATTTCCAAGTGAAACCAGTCAATGTTAGCCTATGTAAGGAAATTCAAGTTACTGGTAAGTACGGTTAAAATTACTTTTCAGGACCAGTACTGGGCTGAAAGATGCAGCACTGAGGTCTCTCCTGATAACAGGTGAGTAAATCTGAATTCGGATTTCGGCTGATTTTAGAGGAATATTTGTATGTTTCAAAAATCAACACTTAGAAACTTTTTCAGCAAAAAGCAGGCAATGATATCCTGCGGAAGGAAATTCAAGTTACTGGTAAGTACGGTTAAAATTACTTTTCAGGATCAGAACTGGGCTGAAAGATGCAGCACTGAGGTCTCTCCTGATAACAGGTGAGTAAATCGGAATTCGTATTTCGGCTGATTTTAGAGGAATATTTTAAAGTTCCAAAACTCCACACTTAGAAGAATTTCCAAGTGAAACCAGTCAATGTTAGCCTATGAAGGAAATTCAAGTTACCGGTAAGTACGGTTAAAATTACTTTTCAGGATCAGTACTGGGCTGAAAGATGCAGCACTGAGGTCTCTCCTGATAACAGGTGAGTAAATCGGAATTCGTATTTCGGCTGATTTTAGAGGAATATTTTAAAGTTCCAAAACTCCACACTTAGAAGAATTTCCAAGTGAAACCAGTCAATGTTAGCCTATGAAGGAAATTCAAGTTACCGGTAAGTACGGTTAAAATTACTTTTCAGGATCAGTACTGGGCTGAAAGATGCAGCACTGAGGTCTCTCCTGATAACAGGTGAGTAAATCGGAATTCGTATTTCGGCTGATTTTAGAGGAATATTTTAAAGTTCCAAAACTCCACACTTAGAAGAATTTCCAAGTGAAACCAGTCAATGTTAGCCTATGAAGGAAATTCAAGTTACCGGTAAGTACGGTTAAAATTACTTTTCAGGATCAGTACTGGGCTGAAAGATGCAGCACTGAGGTCTCTCCTGATAACAGGTGAGTAAATCGGAATTCGTATTTCGGCTGATTTTAGAGGAATATTTTAAAGTTCCAAAACTCCACACTTAGAAGAATTTCCAAGTGAAACCAGTCAATGTTAGCCTATGAAGGAAATTCAAGTTACCGGTAAGTACGGTTAAAATTACTTTTCAGGATCAGTACTGGGCTGAAAGATGCAGCACTGAGGTCTCTCCTGATAACAGGTGAGTAAATCGGAATTCGTATTTCGGCTGATTTTAGAGGAATATTTTAAAGTTCCAAAACTCCACACTTAGAAGAATTTCCAAGTGAAACCAGTCAATGTTAGCCTATGAAGGAAATTCAAGTTACCGGTAAGTACGGTTAAAATTACTTTTCAGGATCAGTACTGGGCTGAAAGATGCAGCACTGAGGTCTCTCCTGATAACAGGTGAGTAAATCGGAATTCGTATTTCGGCTGATTTTAGAGGAATATTTTAAAGTTCCAAAACTCCACACTTAGAAGAATTTCCAAGTGAAACCAGTCAATGTTAGCCTATGAAGGAAATTCAAGTTACCGGTAAGTACGGTTAAAATTACTTTTCAGGATCAGTACTGGGCTGAAAGATGCAGCACTGAGGTCTCTCCTGATAACAGGTGAGTAAATCGGAATTCGTATTTCGGCTGATTTTAGAGGAATATTTTAAAGTTCCAAAACTCCACACTTAGAAGAATTTCCAAGTGAAACCAGTCAATGTTAGCCTATGAAGGAAATTCAAGTTACCGGTAAGTACGGTTAAAATTACTTTTGAGGATCAGTACTGGGCTGAAAGATGCAGCACTGAGGTCTCTCCTGATAACAGGTGAGTAAATCGGAATTCGTATTTCGGCTGATTTTAGAGGAATATTTTAAAGTTCCAAAACTCCACACTTAGAAGAATTTCCAAGTGAAACCAGTCAATGTTAGCCTATGTAAGGAAATTCAAGTTACTGGTAAGTACGGTTAAAATTACTTTTCAGGACCAGTACTGGGCTGAAAGATGCAGCACTGAGGTCTCTCCTGATAACAGGTGAGTAAATCTGAATTCGGATTTCGGCTGATTTTAGAGGAATATTTGTATGTTTCAAAAATCAACACTTAGAAACTTTTTCAGCAAAAAGCAGGCAATGATATCCTGCGGAAGGAAATTCAAGTTACTGGTAAGTACGGTTAAAATTACTTTTCAGGATCAGAACTGGGCTGAAAGATGCAGCACTGAGGTCTCTCCTGATAACAGGTGAGTAAATCGGAATTCGTATTTCGGCTGATTTTAGAGGAATATTTTAAAGTTCCAAAACTCCACACTTAGAAGAATTTCCAAGTGAAACCAGTCAATGTTAGCCTATGAAGGAAATTCAAGTTACCGGTAAGTACGGTTAAAATTACTTTTCAGGATCAGTACTGGGCTGAAAGATGCAGCACTGAGGTCTCTCCTGATAACAGGTGAGTAAATCGGAATTCGTATTTCGGCTGATTTTAGAGGAATATTTTAAAGTTCCAAAACTCCACACTTAGAAGAATTTCCAAGTGAAACCAGTCAATGTTAGCCTATGAAGGAAATTCAAGTTACCGGTAAGTACGGTTAAAATTACTTTTCAGGATCAGTACTGGGCTGAAAGATGCAGCACTGAGGTCTCTCCTGATAACAGGTGAGTAAATCGGAATTCGTATTTCGGCTGATTTTAGAGGAATATTTTAAAGTTCCAAAACTCCACACTTAGAAGAATTTCCAAGTGAAACCAGTCAATGTTAGCCTATGAAGGAAATTCAAGTTACCGGTAAGTACGGTTAAAATTACTTTTCAGGATCAGTACTGGGCTGAAAGATGCAGCACTGAGGTCTCTCCTGATAACAGGTGAGTAAATCGGAATTCGTATTTCGGCTGATTTTAGAGGAATATTTTAAAGTTCCAAAACTCCACACTTAGAAGAATTTCCAAGTGAAACCAGTCAATGTTAGCCTATGAAGGAAATTCAAGTTACCGGTAAGTACGGTTAAAATTACTTTTCAGGATCAGTACTGGGCTGAAAGATGCAGCACTGAGGTCTCTCCTGATAACAGGTGAGTAAATCGGAATTCGTATTTCGGCTGATTTTAGAAGAATATTTTAAAGTTCCAAAACTCCACACTTAGAAGAATTTCCAAGTGAAACCAGTCAATGTTAGCCTATGAAGGAAATTCAAGTTACCGGTAAGTACGGTTAAAATTACTTTTCAGGATCAGTACTGGGCTGAAAGATGCAGCACTGAGGTCTCTCCTGATAACAGGTGAGTAAATCGGAATTCGTATTTCGGCTGATTTTAGAGGAATATTTTAAAGTTCCAAAACTCCACACTTAGAAGAATTTCCAAGTGAAACCAGTCAATGTTAGCCTATGAAGGAAATTCAAGTTACCGGTAAGTACGGTTAAAATTACTTTTCAGGATCAGTACTGGGCTGAAAGATGCAGCACTGAGGTCTCTCCTGATAACAGGTGAGTAAATCGGAATTCGTATTTCGGCTGATTTTAGAGGAATATTTTAAAGTTCCAAAACTCCACACTTAGAAGAATTTCCAAGTGAAACCAGTCAATGTTAGCCTATGTAAGGAAATTCAAGTTACTGGTAAGTACGGTTAAAATTACTTTTCAGGACCAGTACTGGGCTGAAAGATGCAGCACTGAGGTCTCTCCTGATAACAGGTGAGTAAATCTGAATTCGGATTTCGGCTGATTTTAGAGGAATATTTGTATGTTTCAAAAATCAACACTTAGAAACTTTTTCAGCAAAAAGCAGGCAATGATATCCTGCGGAAGGAAATTCAAGTTACTGGTAAGTACGGTTAAAATTACTTTTCAGGATCAGAACTGGGCTGAAAGATGCAGCACTGAGGTCTCTCCTGATAACAGGTGAGTAAATCGGAATTCGTATTTCGGCTGATTTTAGAGGAATATTTTAAAGTTCCAAAACTCCACACTTAGAAGAATTTCCAAGTGAAACCAGTCAATGTTAGCCTATGAAGGAAATTCAAGTTACCGGTAAGTACGGTTAAAATTACTTTTCAGGATCAGTACTGGGCTGAAAGATGCAGCACTGAGGTCTCTCCTGATAACAGGTGAGTAAATCGGAATTCGTATTTCGGCTGATTTTAGAGGAATATTTTAAAGTTCCAAAACTCCACACTTAGAAGAATTTCCAAGTGAAACCAGTCAATGTTAGCCTATGAAGGAAATTCAAGTTACCGGTAAGTACGGTTAAAATTACTTTTCAGGATCAGTACTGGGCTGAAAGATGCAGCACTGAGGTCTCTCCTGATAACAGGTGAGTAAATCGGAATTCGTATTTCGGCTGATTTTAGAGGAATATTTTAAAGTTCCAAAACTCCACACTTAGAAGAATTTCCAAGTGAAACCAGTCAATGTTAGCCTATGAAGGAAATTCAAGTTACCGGTAAGTACGGTTAAAATTACTTTTCAGGATCAGTACTGGGCTGAAAGATGCAGCACTGAGGTCTCTCCTGATAACAGGTGAGTAAATCGGAATTCGTATTTCGGCTGATTTTAGAGGAATATTTTAAAGTTCCAAAACTCCACACTTAGAAGAATTTCCAAGTGAAACCAGTCAATGTTAGCCTATGAAGGAAATTCAAGTTACCGGTAAGTACGGTTAAAATTACTTTTCAGGATCAGTACTGGGCTGAAAGATGCAGCACTGAGGTCTCTCCTGATAACAGGTGAGTAAATCGGAATTCGTATTTCGGCTGATTTTAGAGGAATATTTTAAAGTTCCAAAACTCCACACTTAGAAGAATTTCCAAGTGAAACCAGTCAATGTTAGCCTATGAAGGAAATTCAAGTTACCGGTAAGTACGGTTAAAATTACTTTTCAGGACCAGTACTGGGCTGAAAGATGCAGCACTGAGGTCTCTCCTGATAACAGGTGAGTAAATCGGAATTCGTATTTCGGCTGATTTTAGAGGAATATTTGCACAATGGTGAAGGGAGGGGGCGGGGCCTGAGGTGACATCTTTGCAAGCGCGCCTCGTGGCGCGTTTTGAGTTGGGGATTAAGTTCCCTTGAATCCTGAGGGCCCCTAGGGGCCAACTAGACCACCAGGAACCTCCAATATGCGCCAGAGGCTGCGTTGCAGAGACGTGTAGAGAGGCCACACCCCTTTTACACCTCTCTGCAACGCAGCTCTGTGGCGCTTTGGAGGTATATGGTGGGCTAGTTGGACTCCGGGGACCCTCAGGATTCAAGGGACTTAATCCCCAACTTAAAACGCGCCACGGGCGCGTTAGCACAGTGGTGAAGGTAGGGGGCGGGGCTTCAGGTGACATGTGTGCAAACAGGCCCCGTGGCGCGTTTTAAGATGGGGAATTAAATCCCTTCAATCCTGAGGGTCCCTGGGGGCCAACTAGCCCAACAGGTACAGTCCAGAAAGCGCCACAGAGCTGCGTTGCAGAGAGGTGTAAAAGGGGTGTGGCCTCTCTACACGTCTCTGCAACACAGCCCCTGGCGCATATTGGAGGTTCCTGGTGGTCTAGTTGGGCCCTAGGGACCCTCAGGATTCAAGGGAACTTAATCCCCCAACTTAAAACGCGCCACGGGGCGCGTTTGCAAAGATGTCACCTCAGGCCCCGCCCCCTCCCTTCACCATTGTGCAAATATTCCTCTAAAATCAGCCGGAATAGGAATTCCGATTTACTCACCTGTTATAAGAAGAGACCTCAGTGCTGTATCTTTCAGCCCAGTACTGGTCCTGAAAAGTAATTTTAACCGTACTTACCGGTAACTTGAATTTCCTTCATAGGCTAACATTGACTGGTTTCACTTGGAAATTCTTCTAAGTGTGGAGTTTTGGAACTTTAAAATATTCCTCTAAAATCAGCCGAAATACGAATTCCGATTTACTCACCTGTTATCAGGAGAGACCTCAGTGCTGCCTCTTTCAGCCCAGTACTGATCCTGAAAAGTAATTTTAACCGTACTTACCGGTAACTTGAATTTCCTTCATAGGCTAACATTGACTGGTTTCACTTGGAAATTCTTCTAAGTGTGGAGTTTTGGAACTTTAAAATATTCCTCTAAAATCAGCCGAAATACGAATTCCGATTTACTCACCTGTTATCAGGAGAGACCTCAGTGCTGCATCTTTCAGCCCAGTACTGATCCTGAAAAGTAATTTTAACCGTACTCTACCGGTAACTTGAATTTCTTCATAGGCTAACATTGACTGGTTTTCAGCAAAAAAGTTTCAAAGTGTTGATTTTCACAAACTACAAATATTCCTTAAAAATCGCCTGTATGACTTAAACGCATTCTTTCAACTGTTTACAGGAGATGCACCAGTGCTGGATCCAGGATCCAACACTGAGTAAGAAAAAGTAACGATAACAGTTTTTACCTGCTAAGTGAATTTCCTTCCATAGGATAACATTGGTGATTCTATGAGAAAAGGTTTCTAAGTGACAACTTTTAAAATACAATAATATTCCTTAAAAATCACGACTGTAACCAAAACGCTTTTACTCAACTGTTTACAGGAGATGTACCAGGACTGAATCTAGGATCCAGTCCTGTGGTTAGAAAAGTAATCCATAAAGTAACTAATTGCATTTAACTAGAAATTCACATTGAGCAGAATGTTGCATTGTGTTTGAAAATGTGTTGCCCATTGCAACAACTGTAACTACTGTACTTAAAAGTCTATTGCCTATCTGCAAAGTATTTAAACTAAAGTAATTCATTAAGAGAAAGTATTTTTGTAATGTAATGTATAATGTAATTACAATGTAATGTAAAAAATAAAATATGTAAAAAAAAATGTTTCAAAAAATGTAGTAAATCAGTATGAAAAAAATTAAAATAACAATTAATACATTTAAAAATTGTCATTTACAAAACCTTTGAAATTCACTAAAAAAACGTAGGTTTCAGGCAAGTTATAGTTAGAAATTAGCATTTAAAAACCTTTGAAATTCACTGAAAAAACCATAGGTTTCAGACACGTTATAGTTACAAATTAGCATTTAAAAACCTTTGAAATTCACTAAAAAACACATAGGTTTCAGACACGTTATAGTTACAAATTAGCATTTAAAAAACCTTTGAAATTCACTGAAAAAACCATAGGTTTTAGGGACAGTTATAGTTACTTGGACATTGCACTCGTACAAAACCCGTGAAATTCCCCGTTATAGTTAGTTCAGCTAACTATAACTCGCGCCCCGCAATGCACTGCTGATGACGTCACATATTACATCACTCATGACATGGTCAGTGACATCACTGATGACATCACTGATGACATCTCAAATGACATCACTGATGACATCATCCACGTGATAATCTGATGCACCTCCTCACACCCTAATATAACCTTTGATACACCCACTCTAAATTACAGACTGCCATTCGCAAAACCATAGACACTCCAACACCAATAACTACATACCCACTCACTGATTCTTAGGTCTACACACACACATCCACTCACTCACCCGTACAGTCACTCATACTTACGGTCACTCAGTACAGGACTATCATATGCACTCATACTCCTATATAGACACTCAAACACCGCCACTCATCCATAGAGGTACTCACACACCTAGTCAGTCATGCAAATAATTAAACACACTACCATTTACTCACCTATACAGTTATACACACACCACCCCACTTACTCATACAAATACTAGCACATTCTTACGCTCTTATACAATCACTGATACAAGCACACACTCATCCATACAGCCACTATCACAATCAGTCACTCTCGCTTATAGCTATTTATATACTCCAACACACATATATACTGCCTTTCACATATGTAGTTACTCACACATGTACCACTGGGACATACATTCACTCACTAACACACTCTTACACACACTTACCCACCCATAAAGTCTATCACAGATGCACTCTTGAAACCATCCACCCAGTGAATCACCCACTCACACATCTATGCACAGAGTCGCACACACCCCTCCCACACAAACACTCAGGCACCCATACAGATACTCACACAAGCATTCAATAACTCAAATAGACACTCATGTAGCTATTCACAAACACATGCAGCCACTTACACAGCAACAGACAGACGGATACAGACATTCACCCAGTTTAGTCACTAACCCATGCATTCAGTACGATACGTTAAATCACTCACTTATACAGTCAGTCACGCACCTACTAAATCATCCATACAGACACTTACACAACCACTCATTCTTCAATACGTCTTTTCCTATATATTAAAAATATTTAAACTTTACAGAAACACACAGTCACTGGATGATGTCATCAGTGATGTCATTTGAGATGTCATCAGTGATGTCATCAGTGATGTCACTGACCATGTCATGAGTGATGTAATATGTGACGTCATCAGCAGTGCATTGCGGGGCGCGAGTTATAGTTAGCTGAACTAACTATAACGGGGGAATTTCACGGGTTTTGTACGAGTGCAATGTCCAAGTAACTATAACTGTCCCTAAAACCTATGGTTTTTTCAGTGAATTTCAAAGGTTTTTTAAATGCTAATTTGTAACTATAACGTGTCTGAAACCTATGGTTTTTTCAGTGAATTTCAAAGGTTTTTTAAATGCTAATTTGTAACTATAACGTGTCTGAAACCTATGGTTTTTTCAGTGAATATATATATATATATATATATATATATATATATATATATATATATATATATATATCCTGGAACGCCCACCGCAACACCCACTGTCCTCCCCTTCACGCTAACCATAGCGTGAAAGGGGCCTTATGTACAAGGCAGCCTTAAGCCACGTTAAGTGGCCTAACGCTGCCTTGTACATAAGGCGCAGCCCCTATCGCCACCACAACAACATTATCGGTGACGTTGTGGTGGCGATAGGGGCTTGTACATATGCCCCTTAGTTCTTTAACACTCTTGGGGGCATATGTATGAGGAAGTGGTGGAGTGAGGCGTTAGCCATCATGGCTTAACCCCTCACTCCGCCACTTCAGAAACGCAAGGCTGCACCATATTTACAAAGATATGGTGCAGCCTTGCGCTTCCCCCTGCGCTAGCGCTACACTTAGCAGTGTAGCGCCAACGCAGGCACCCTTGCACCATAGTGCAAGGGTGTCTGCGTGCAGGGAGGATTGTTTATGTGTAGGAAGGCCCCCCTTCCTGCACATAAACAATCCTAAAATGCCATTCTGTCACTTTTATGTGTGCTGCTTCATGCAGCACACATTAAAGTCACAAAATTGCATTTTTTAAGGATTGTTTATGTACAGGAAGGAGGACCTTCTTGTACATAAACTATCCATGGCAGTTTGCTTTTTCCATGTGTGCTGCACAAGGCAGCACACATTGAAAAAGCAAAAACTGAAAAAATGCATTTCTCCTCGTTTCGCCAACTTAAGACCAGGTTTTCCCTGGTCTTAATTTTGGTGCTGCCTCCTATGTACACTGCCCTTGTACATAGGGGGCAGCATCAAAATCAATGGGTGTTGCTGTGGAACGCCCACCTCAACACCCACTGCCCACCCCTTTCACGCTAAGCATAGCGTGAAAAGGGGCCTTATTTACAAGGCAGCGTTAAGCCACGTTAAGTGGCTTAACGCTGCCTTGTAAATAAGGCTAAGCCCCTATTGCCACCACAACATCGTTAAAAGTGACGTTGTGGTGGCTATAGGGGCTTGTGCATATGCCCCTTGATTTCTCACACAAAAATTCTTAAAATTCAATGGTATGTGCAACAGTAATTGCAGACAGAGAGAGTGAGTCTTTCCCCTACAAATCCAAATAAAAAGTGATCAAGGGAAGGACAAAGCAGTGGGAAGAGCATTCTGGTTAGGAAGAGGAAGTTGGAGTCTCTGTGGCACTTAATTCCTTTTGAAAATAAAGTAAATTAAAAAAATGTGCTTTGTGCTAAAAAACTACATGAACCGTCCATTCTGGTAGAATACCTACTTGAAAAACTATTTTGAGTTGATTTTGCTGCTTCTCGAGTAGAAAATGTAGCCTTCTGACGGCGACTGCTTGCGTTACAAAATGAGCCAGAAGGCTTTCTAGCAAATGGAAATCATGCTAGAGGACTCTAAATCTCGCTTGCACTCGCTTGTTGGAGCCTGGCGTTGTTCCCATTGTCATCCTGTTGCTCTTACGAGAAAAACATTCCGCCATGTAATGATTTGCAGAATTTGGCTAGAACTCGGCGTTAAAAAAGTAACGCAGACTTGCCGAATTCCTTCAATTCCGCGAGCCTACCCCCTCTGCCCTGATGACGATGGTATTAGTGAACCACAAGGAAAGCTGTCTTTTGTCCCCTATCTGTGGTCCAGGGTGTTACTATAAATGGAGTAACAATATATTCTTTTGCTTTTGTGCAGTGCACACCCCAAACTGATGTATTTAAAGATGCTCTCATATGATGATTGTGAGGAAATTCGATGTATTATATGCTGGGTAGCTGTTGTACTGAGCAGCAGGGCTTGCACAGAGGAACAAGTGTTAACACTTTAAAGAGCATCAAAATAATTGATGACGAAATCGACACTACACTCAAGAAACCCAACACCAATTTATAATAATAGACTGTATTTTTGTAAGAATTTAGACAATAGAACAAAAAACATACATCGGAGGGTTCCAGAGATAAAGATTTTGCAAGCAATAATAAACCAAAGTAATTTCACTCAACCATGAACATGACATGGCAAAGTCAACAAATTGGACACTTAGGACCTGATTACGATCTCGACGGATGGGTTACTCGGTCACAACGGTGGCAAATATCCCGTCTGTCGAAATCTCAATGCCATTATATCCTATGGGATTTAGGTTTCGGTGGATGGGATATCCGTCACCGTTGTGAAGGAGTAACCCGTCCACTGAGATGGTAATCAGGCCCTTAGAAACGTTTTGAAAGAAAACATAGGTGTCAATGCGGTCAGTCACAAGTGCTTGGGTGACCCGCTCTGGCAGGGAGCTAGTCAGGGGGGCCAAGATCCTCAAGCACAGTTATCTTTATAGGAGAAGTACTGATTCAGCAGTCCAATGCACTTTATCTGCATTGCTGTGGATTCCTATGGGGTGGTCCTGATGATAGGGATGAAGGATGCTGAAGATGCACTAAGGAGGCTGTGGATGAGATGCAGTCAATGGGGGTCTTCTTGCAGGGATTCCTTGGTCCAAGAAAATGGTGAGGGGATCCTGGTTGCAGGGTCGACGTCCCACAAAGTCCTCTCCGGTCTGGCCGGAGTCCATTTGCCACTGGACTACCAATCACCCTTTGTCTTGGTCACAGGCCAATCCTTCCTGGGTTGATAACTCACCTTCTGAGGGTCCCAGCAACTCTCTAACAGCACTCCCCAGCTCAGCATACTCAGGTGTAACTCTGTGTGTTAGGTCTTGGACCTCAGTACTGCACAGTGGCAGCGGCTTGAAGACTTTGGGCTACTAACTTGCCCTAGCAAGCTTCTTCAGCTGTTGTGCCCCTATGCTGTGAACAGGAGGCTAGCCAGCTGGCCCTTGGAGTTCTCTTGGCTTGATTAGGCTCTGGAGACAACTTCTCCTTAAGCAGGATACAGCAGACACAGTCCCTCTCTTTGCTGGTCCCTCAGTGCAGCAGGGCAGTCCTTCTTCAGTCATTCTTCCAAGTTGATCAAGATCTGAGGTCTGGGTGCCAGGGGTGCCCCCTTTATGCTCGGAAAGTGCCCTCAGGGCAGGATGCAGTTGGGAGCCAATGGGCTACCAGGTTTCCTCCTGCCTGGTGACCACTTCCTGAGGAGTGTGGCATCTGGCTATCCCAGGATGCACCATTCTGTCCACTCACAGGATGGTGAGACCCCTCTCTCAGTGTCCAAACCTCACTAGCCCACCCCAAGGTGTGGCTACCTCAGGGCTACATGCCCCTGGGTAAACTAGTTTGACAACTGGTTTCCCTTCTCTGCCTCTCATGCCAGCCTGTCTACCTTCACAACAGGGCTGCCCCCCCTTGGCATTGCACATCAGCCATTCAAAGGCGGCTTTACCTTTGAAGCCTTCTTTTTGGGGCTAACACCCAAGTGGCATCCTACAGGAGGGAGCTGACACCTGTCCTGCAATCCCTCATTGTTCTCCTTCCTGAGAGTCATTAGTATATCTCTCCAAGAGAGCAGAAAGCTGTCTAGTGAAGCAGGCTTCATGTGTACCCGGGAAGGAACAAGAGTTTTAAGAGCAACAAAGTGACAGCTTTGTTAAAGCTGCACACTGCAACAAGTTACATTAATTTCGACCTGAGATACATGTCGGGCTTAATGTAATAAGTTGTTTGATACCTTGGAGTCCCCACTTTGTCTGCACCGTTCAGGAGTTAGCACAGCTGAGGAGCCAGTGTGTAACCCCGTACTCACCAATTGGGGGACCATGTCTTTCCACAGAAAAATGATAGTTTTGCATGTTTTAATTCCAGGCCATGTATAACATGAGGAGTTAAATTAGTTTACTATGTAAATTACATCCAGGCTATGCATGTTTCATAAGGACTCGTGGTAGTAGTGTTTTGGGAGGGTGAAGTTTCAATCCAGAAGCTAAAATGAAAACCAAAGCACCCACCTTGATGATTCCATTGAGATCATTTGCTTCACATGCTAAAAGTCTTCATGCATTGTCATCCATTCTTGAACTAATTCATCCACCTACCCCTCATCAATTCTTTCATTGACCTATGCAGCTCTGTCTCCAAACTCCATCCATCTATTTAATGATTGGACAATGTTTGATAATGAAAAATGTGTTGTAAAACACACCATATTTGAAATTGTTTTGAAAATTTCCTTGGGGGAGATCCCCCCCCCCCCTCCCCAGTCCCTTCAGCAGTGGTCAGACTCACTTGCTGCGATCGCTTGCTACATGCAGTCTGGGGGCTGATCTAACAAAATTTGCGAGGGCTGCTTTTGTTCCCAGTTTGGGCCTGGAAGGTAGCATGAAAAAGAGAGTGAATGAGAATGACGAATATTAGCTAGAAGAGGAAGAATGAAAATGCAAGGAAAAGAAGGAGTGAAAACAAAATTGTGATAAATGTAAAGAAGAAGGGAAAGAAATAGAGAGAAAAAGGAAGGCAGAAGGAAATGGTAGTGGAATACGTAGCAGGAGTGATAATCAGGAAAGGTATGTTTTGTAACAAAAAGTAGATGCAATAGCAAAATAAACAAAAATGAGAGAGAGGAAAAGAGGGAAGAAAGAAATAAGAGGGAAATAGAAAAGAATTCAAGAGACAGATCAATATCAAGAAATAAAAGAGGAAAATAAAGAAACAATAGACTAAGAAATAAAAACATCTCAAAGATAATGAGAGGAAATATATAATCTAAAAGGAAGTAAAAAAATAGAACAAAGGAAATGGTAAAAGAGGAACAGGTAGGACTGACTGAGTAATAGAAAAATAGAAGCATGAGAGATATTGAGTGCACAATAGTAAGGCTTAGAACAGGATACCAAGAGAGTAGGTGTCAAAAATAGACAGGGGGAGAAGAATTTAACTATCTAGTGCAAGGTGAAAAATTAGTGTTAAGATAGTAGATTATTATTTGGCGGAGGGCAGTCGTCATTCTCCAGGAATACTCAAACTAACTTGCCAGGGTGAATACCAAAGTCACTAAATTAACATAGCTCAAACCACTGGAACCTATGGCACAGAGCAGACAGTCTAAATTTAGAGCAATGTTTAAAGTATTCCCACAGTACCAAAACAGTAACAAAGTCAAAACACCAAACAATCAAACGCCCAAACAAATTCGAAAAATAGAGTACATTATAATAAATAAAATGACAAAAATTCAATAGGAAAATGGGAGATAAGAATATTTATAGTTTTAAGTGAAAATAGAGGCAAAAAGCACTAAGCACCAATGATAGACTATGGTTATGATAGACTGAAACCTTGAAGGGATTTCAGGCCAACCACGATGGAGTGTGGATCAGACAAATCAAGCAGGTTGGTCAAGATCAAAGATTTTACCTTTTGACTTTGAAGTCCCAACTTTTCACAGTTTCTGGAGCATCTCCTCTGGGTCACATTTAAGGCTTGCAGAACCTTGTGTCTGAACTGCGGGTCCAGGGCTCACTCCAGCGGAAGCCACCATCAAGGTCCAGCCCGGGTCCAGTTGCAACTGGTCAACCCTGGCGCTCCAGGGTAAAGGCTTCTTGCAGCTTGTTGGATCCCTCTAGCTACAAATGGGGAAGCCAACTGACTCTTGGAGTCCACTTATTCTTCCTGGGTACAAGAGGAAGCACATCCAGCCCTTTGGGGCTCCTCTCAAGTCACAGACAGCAGGTCCACTCCTATTCTGACCTTCTCAACGTCCATAAAATGTTCTGGGGAGGGTGCTTAGGGGTGCCACATATATGGTTGGAACCAGGTAGTCAGTGGGGGGATTCCTGACTCCTCTATAACCAATGGGGTAAAAGTTACCAGGAGCAACCCTACCTATGTTTTCAGCAGTTCCTGTTTGCCCTACTTCAATCAATCCCGCAGTGATCCTCACTCTTCAAATTCAAGATGGGAAAACCCTTTCTCCTTTGTTCAGAGCTCTTGTGTCCACCCAGAGGTGTGGCCAGGGAAATGGGCAGTCCCTTCCCCTGTGTCCACTTCAAACTAATTCTAGAGGTAGCTCCCCTCCCAATGGGTTAAGTGCTAGCTCGGCTAGTTTGAGTCTTGGGGACAAAGGCATTCCATTCTTCAGGTCTCTCCTTGTACTAAACAAAGAATGGGCAAACTTCACTTCTGTTTTTTCAGGTAAATTAAATTGTTGGGTCCATTCCAACTGCCATCATTGAGCTGGTAAGGATCAAATACCCCACAGCTAGTTCATTCTGTCACCACCAGGCCTAAGCCATTTATATGCAATGGGAACAGTTTTTACACCTCATTATGGCCAGGTACTGGCTGAGTAGCTGCTGGAAAACTTATGCAAATTAGTCTTCAGAAGCATCAGGCAGGAAAAGGTAACTTTATAAAAGATTCTTTTCCTACATATTTTTTAAAATCCAACCTATTTTAGCCCCTTCCTGTTAAACGTTACAGATTAAAGTTTACAATCTGTACATTGACATTATCTAGGATTCAGCAGCACCCCCTGTCGGTGAAAATAGCTTTTGAGGCCTAGCCACTGGATGAACATGGCAAATTTAATTTTATGCATGTTCCATTTTTAAATATCATGCACCGTACCTTGTGGGCTAAAAGATGTACTTGGGGTGACTTATTGATAGTTAAAAGCACAGGATGGCTGTCAATTAGAGTTATTTTTGCAGGTCCTTCCAGTAGGCTTTAGGCTTCTACTCTCAGGCTATAGATGGCAGTCCTGAAACCATGTTTACTTATTCACTTTAGTGGATAGCAAAAGTGCAGCAGTCTTTAAGTGAGATTTAACTTTCCATGCCATGGCTGTATTTCTGTACCATAGACTATGGCCCTAAAGTAAAGTTAAATATGCCAATAAGAGTGAAGGCACTGTCAACATGTTTAAAGGGGGATTATAGGCACTACACTTCTGATTAGCAGGGGTAAACGGAACAGAGTTCTAAATCCAGCAAAACAGATAGGGCAACCATTGGGAGGGGGCAGGGGATAAAGCAAAAGATGATCATATCCGACAGGAGGGAAACGAAATTAAACAGAGATGTAGCAGGCTGAGTGGAAAGATGGAATGGGCAAGGAAGTCTCAGAGGGGTGGGAACAGGCATAACATACAGATATGAAAGTACAGAAGAGTAGTGTGGGTGAAGACACAAAGCTGAGATGAAAGGTGGAAAAGGTTATTGTAAGAGGGGAGATATTCAACTAGTAGCTTGATAGAGAAAATCAGAATCTGAGAGAATCTTTGAGGTCTAGGTGATGTTTGTGGTAAACTGATATAGATGTGGGAATATTAGAGAGCTAGAGATGAACTTCAAATTGACACTGTGTGATAATGCTGAGAATGAAAGGTTAAAACTGGAACTGAGAGGAACACTAGAGAAATAACAATCATTAATGATCAAAGATCGGGGTAAAAATTAAATGCTGATTGGATGAAATTGAGCTGAGAAAATACGTGGTCTGCAGGAGAAAGGGGAATGGTGAATAGACAAGAAATTGTTGAAGGTGGGAGGTAAACTGGGTGAGGTAGAGGTAAGTGAGGGATACGGACCCAAAGATGGTAAAATTTAATGTGCGTTTGAATGAAGAGCTGGGAGCCATGAGGGAGCAGAACAAGTGAAGCAAGAACGAGATACGGATGCACATTACAGAGACAGAGGTGAGTAGGGAGGTAGACTATGAAGGATGGAGATGAGATATCAGCTGTGGAGGGGAGAGGATTACAGGCAGAGTTGTGAGAGGTGTAGAGATGGCGAAAGAGAGATGGGATCATATCATAGACGTGTACATCATTAGCTTTCATTATTCCATCAGAGCCAGAAGCAGCTCTGTGCAGCGTGTGCCACTTAACAAAACCCTCAATCATAGTCTTCACTTGCATTGGACTGTGATTGGCCTACAATGGCTTTACATGGATAGGACATTATTGTGCCCCTGTTTTAAATACACTTGGTAACTAAAATAGGCAGGTAGCTGCTTTAGTAACAATTATGATAATGTATTATTCTTGACCTCTTGCAGAGTTTACTATTATAATTTTTAATATGCTATCAGGGCCAACGCTTATGCAACATTACTTCCTGGGATCCTGGGTACACTTCGGGTCATATGATATCATTTCCTGTGATGTCACGATGTCAAGGGCCAGTTGACGTCACTTCCAGTAGCACTGGCATTTTGTTGAATCGAAGTCCATAACTGGATTGCTCTGTGACCTGAATGCTAGTTTTTCTAAAAGGCCCAAGTTTAAATTCTGGCAAGGCATACTGGCCTTCTAAAGTTAGTAAATTGAGAACCCTATGTTGGGTACTAGTAATCTCTGTCATTTAAATCACTTAGAAATTTCAGAAGAGTAGAATGAAGCTTTATATAGTAGAACCGCACTGGCTGACCTCATCAGACCACAAATATCACCACAAATGCCTTCAGTTCAAACTTCTCGCACACACATGCAAAGAACTACGCAACATTGTTCCAGCTTACCTCAATAGCTGTATATACTTCGAATGTCCTCCCAGGCGTATCCACTCAGCCAGACTCTCATTAGCACGCGTACGCGTCATCCACAAATCCAAAGCTGGGCTTTCTCCTACATTCCCCCAAGGTATGGGACAACCTTCAACTTCACATCAGAGCCTCCTCATCGCTTCTTGAGATCCGCAAGCTGAAGAACGGGCTGTTTGAAAAAGCTCACGAGGGAGTCAGCTGCCCATCCACTTGCAAATGGCCTGGATACCCTCACGAGTTATTTGCGCCCTATACAAGTAAACATAAAATAGCAAAGCAAATGATTAGACTAAATTAATGCTAACATCAGACCCATGAGACAGGAAATGTCAGCTTGGTAGCCAGGTAAATGAAAACACTCTGGGGGCATATTTACAAGCCTAGACGCACCGGAGCATGACTTTTTTTTTGCCACTCTGGTGGTGCTGGCCCATATGTACAAAGCCACTTTGTGTGGCTTTAGATGTCCTTGTAAATATGGCCCTCCTTCACTCAGTACTCTGCGTCAAAGGGGCATGTCATGGGTG
Source organism: Calotriton arnoldi (assembly GCA_963921515.1). Lineage (NCBI taxonomy): Eukaryota > Metazoa > Chordata > Amphibia > Caudata > Salamandridae > Calotriton > Calotriton arnoldi. Next base: position 491,215 of record CAWUFW010012498.1, on the reverse strand, counting down.
TTGCTTGGGTGTTCCCATGCAGCACCTATGGCTTTTTGACACTGCCCCAGATTTACAAGGATACGTAAATCTGAGGCAACGCCTTTCCAAAGGAGGCGCTAAAGTGGTGCAATGAGGAGAAATACTTTTATTTCTCCTCGTTTTTTGCTCTTTCTATGTGTGCTGCATTCTGCAGCACACATAGAAGAAGCAAATCACCATTAATGATTGTTTTTGTGCAGGAAGGTGTACCTTCCTGCACAAACACAATCATCCCTGCAAAGCAGGCACACTTGGTGGAAGGATGCCTGTGTTGGCACTAGGCTGCTGTTTTAGCACTGGCACAGGGGAGACCACAGGGGTGCGTCGTGCTCTTGTAAATCCCTGCGTTTCTAAAATGATGCAGCTCAGCGCAACAAAATTGCTTTCAGCGCAGCGTTGCATCATTTCATTGTAAATATGTTCCTCAGTTTCCTTCTCACAAAAGAGCAAATATTTAGGCATCCATAAATAATGTTGGGGCACACGATCCACAATTATGTGATGTAATTATTTACACACAAATAAATCTGGAATTAACTGTGCTGGAATTGTGATAAATGCACCAGTCACTCCTTTTTCAGGATGTGTGCATGTATGTCGACAATAGTTTTCAAAAGACAAAAAAATTATTTTCTTAATAACTTATTTACACTCACATAGTGTATGCATCGCATACATTAAACACATAAGTTACAATGAATTGGAAACAAAGTTCATACATGTACAAACAATGTCACATTATCATAAGTCACAAATTAATATATGCGACTTCCCTAAAATGGTAAAGTACGACCATGCACAAGCCTTACTAACAAAGTGAAAAGTTCAGGAATTTACAAGGTGCTTTTATTTCCAGCTAATCTTTATCAGATTTTCAGGCTATCAACATGCCATGAATTTACATAAAATTAAAACGAACTGGTCATCCATACATCTGGACTGGATCACCCCTGTTTGTCTAATGGTGGGCGGTCCAGGTCTGCATTTCTGAAACTGTATCTTTGTGAATTAAACAGCCTTCTGGTACAATGTAATAACACATTAGACAGGTATCAGGTCTTATTCCTTCTACGGATATGGATAGATTTCACAGATATATATAATGAGCATTGTCATTAATCCATTATAACATATAATTAGGTAAGTTGGAATGGGACCTCATTGTCTAGCTTTTCTTGTAGGAAAAAAGCAAAGCAGTGACTTAATATTCATTTAAGTGGATTTGAAAAGCATGCCCTGATATGGTATGTTATTGCATGTAATGTGCAGTCACCCAAAATCCATAATTCAATTTGCTTTCCACTGAACTTCTATGTCACATCACTCAACAATTCCTCTTAGTCAATTTTAATTAATTCAAAGCTATTTTTTTCTTCTACAATATCCCTGGAATCGCTCAACCAAGTAATCATTTACTGTCAAGTGTCAGCCAAATGTTATTACAGTGCAATAAAAAAAAACGACATGTAAACATATTAGTCACACAACAAATATAAATCTGTGATATAGGCAATCCATCACACATTTCACAGTGAACATTATTAGATAATTTGTAACCACAAACACACATATACAAAACAACAAAGTTCATTTTCATCCGATATTAAGCAAACACAATGCCAGTATCAATAATTACATTTCAATGCATCTGTTGTTTATTTTGAAACCTAGATCAGAAAACAAGCAGAAATGCAAATGTTTAATTCACAAATATTTATTGTTTGTGTAAATGGAACGCTGGTGTGCAAAAAACAGTCATTGAACTTGAGACACCCGTATGGGTGGCTAAGCAGACTGTATAGAACACCCTCCAACTTTAGAGATATTTTGATGCCCTTTCCTTCCATGGAAACACACATAAAATTACACCTGCAAGAGGTTCGAAAGGGATGGGGACCCCTTCAGATATCCAGGTAAATCCGTATTTGTAAAGCGCGAACTACTCACCCTTACGGGTCTCAAGGCGCTGGGGGCCGTTGTGGAAATTAAGTGAGCTATTGCCCAGAGTCACATGGTGCTGAGCTGAGCTGCCGCCGGAGCCAGGGATCGAACCGTGAACCCTGTGCTCCGAAGTCAGCTGCCCTGGCCGCTGCACCACTACAGGTAGTGTAGGGGGAGTGGTTTATCCACAGATAAGGTATTTTCATAGAGAAGGAAAAAAAAAGTTTTCTGAGGTAAAGCACAAACTCCCTGTTTAATACTTGCAAAATGTCGGCCATACTGCCAGTCATCAGGATTAAGTGAATCGAATTATAAATACGTATGGAAATTTAGGATGCACGAAATCTTCCCTGTCTAATTTTATAGATTTGTGTGCATCCTCAGAAAGTTGGAAAACTATGGAAATTACCGATTTCAAGGTTTTAACTAAATGTAGGTGAATCAGGCCCTTTGAGAGCTAATTTACCTCTACCCGTCTGAAATGTATATTTGTTGTGGAATTTCCAATAAAAGTCCAGCCTGAAATAAAACAATTCCGAATTTTGCTGCCCTAAATCTTCCTCCCTACTTCTATACTTGCCTTATTGAATCTCTCTGGTATAGAGACAGGCAGAATATTTAATTTTACTTTCGTTTTTACTCTTTTTCTCCCCAGGATTAACAGTTTCCCAGGAGTAAACTATTCTCCACCGACAGACCACTTTGAATTTGCCAGTCAAGCTTTTTTTTCCCTCTGTCGCATTATAAACACACTTACAAAATTTCTTTTTTTTCCTGGACATTTATAGTATTTTCAGGTTGATATCCTACCAGTACCAGCAAAAAAAAGTTGCGATTCCTACATATTTGCAGCTTTGTAAAATGACCCAGGTTTTGCAAGGTCGCCTGCTTTCCCTGTGCCCTCTCCCATTCGTTTTCCATTTCCGGCACTACTCAAATGGAAATGTCCACCTGTCTGGTGCACTTTTCCACTTGAGTAATTACCCTGCAGTGCAGAAACGCAGATTCTGTGAATCAGGGTTTGCGTTTTAGCAGTGGAACTCTGGGGCTTATTTACAAGCCCCTTGCGCCGCCGGTACGTCACATTTCCCAATATTAAAATCCAATAAACCAAGGGCGCACAGATGTTGGTCGTTTAGGACATTTATGGAGGCGTGTGCACGCATGGCTGCCATGCTAGTATGTGAGCATGGTGTTCCAATGTGGACTTCTGTTGTGTTGTGGGAGCTGGCGAGGCACTGAGGGGCAGATTTACAAGCCCCTTGCGCCACTTTTGCGTCACTTTTCCCATGTTAAAAATGACGCAAAAGTGGCGCAAGGGCCTTGTAAATAAGCCCCTGAGTGCCCTGCGCCCTGTGTCACGCGGCCCCAGCTCTCTTGGTGAGTACTCTGGGGCATATTTACAAGCCCCTTGCGCCACTTTTGCGCCGCCGTTGCCTCACTTCTGTGACCCTGGGGCGGCGTAAAGCCAGCACCATGCTGCGGGTATTTACAACGTGACGCATCTAGGGAGATGCGTCACGTTGTAAAGCCCTGCGCCACATGAAACCTGCGTCAGGTTTCATGTGGGCGTTCTGGCGCAGGGGGCGTTCCGTCGCAGGAACGCCTCGGAAAAGTGGCTGAGTGAAATCTACAAGATTTCACTCAGTCACTTTTCCGACCCCGCTGCGTCAAAACCTTGCGCCTGCTTGAAGCAGGCGTAAGGCTTGACGCACCATGTTAGACATGGGCATGGTTGGCACAGTGCTGGAGTTGTGTCGCGGGCTAACGTTACGGCAGCAGATGCGACACGCATCTGCATTTCCTTGCGCCATGATGCGCCGCATTGTAAATGCGGCGCATCCGTGGTGGCGCAAGGATTGAGATGCGTGTCGCACGTTTCCTGGCGCATCCCTGTTGATTTGCAGGGATGCGCCAGAAAACGTAAATATGCCCCTCTGTCCCCATGAGCACGTAAAACCAAGGCAGCTGTGCTTGGAAGGCAGCTGCTGCGTGGTGTGTGGCCTGTTGGTGGGTGGTATCCAACAAGTTATTAATCTGCGGCACGTGAACCGGACAGTGGTATCCGAACATGTGCTACCCAAACCGAAAATGGCGCAAGAGAAGGTGCCTAGCTTTAGTGGCGAGATTCTTCCAAAAAGTGTGACGATATTGCCAGAGGAGAATCAGAACTTTTGAAAAAAACAAAACTGATAAATAAACCTGGGAAAGTTTAAAGTCAGGGCTTAGGTTTAAGAAAGGTCACTGGTATATCAGCAAATTATGCATAACACATTTATATTTTTATGCATTTTTTTCCTGTATTGGGCTAATAGGACGTGCAATTCTGACTTTTTATCTACTTTTTAAACAATCAGCTGCTTTGAATAAATCTGGACGTCATGTTATGTGTAGTGATATCATTATCAGTATCGTTTTCTTTTCTACTGACATTCAACTGGATGTTGGGATGCTATGAGGCTGAGAATCAAAGGAAATCAGAAAATAATGTTTAAGCAACAGCTGGCTCATAAAAAATGTTTCACCTTAATTGTTTGCAGCCAAAAGAGCTTGGAAGTCTTCTTGCATTAATGTGGCACTTGTATACCACAGATATTTGATTGCCCAGCGATTTCCTATGCTACTGAAATGTGGCTAACTCCAGTGCTCTTAGCTGCCAGTGCGCACAGTGGCTTAAAACCAAGCACTAGATCTTAACATTTCAGACGGGTGTACTGAAGTATACTGTACTCATGACTTCGATCTGTCCATTTTAGGTCTTGCCTACAGGCAGATTTGCTTTCGAATACCTATTTTGAATACTACTCTCTCATAGTCCCAGATATACTAAGGCATTGTGCTGTCGCAAAGTGACTCAAAGTGACTCATTGGTAAATACTTTCCAGAGCAAAAGGTATTTTGCAGTGGATAGGTGCCTGTTAGACCTGAAAGCTTTAGGGTGCTCTCCCCCTCCAACCTTTTGCCTTCCTCCTCCACTTTTCTGGCCTCGTGCTTGCTGGTATTATGACTCTGAACACTTCACCACTTCCAACCAGTGCTAAAGAGCTTGTGATCTCTCCCCTAAACATGGTAATATTGCTCATACCCGATTGGCATATTTAATTTACTTATAAGTCCCCAGTAAAGTGCACTAAATGTGCCCAGGGCCTGTAAATTGAATGCTCCTAGTGGGCCTGCAACACTTAAGTAGCCCTCTAACAATGTTTGCACTGCCATTTCGACCTGGCAAAATAAACCTTTTGCCAGACCGAACATTCCCTTTTCATACATATAAGTCACCCCTAAGGTAAGCCTTGGACAACACAGAGGGCAGGGTGCAATGTATTTACAAGGCAGGACATGTACCTTACATGTCCTCGTAATGGAAAACTCTTAAATTAGTTTCTCACTACTGCAAGGCCTATATCTCCCTTGGGATAACATTGTGATTACCTTGTTACATTTTATAAGTGTAATTTCCAAATGGGAAGATATGACTGATTCAAGTTTGATGTCTCTGGAAACCCAATTTAAAATCTGAACTTATGGTAAAGTCGGATTTTAAATTACAATATTGGAAATGACACTTTTAGAAAGTTGGCATTTTCTTGATTTAGCCATTTGGTGCCTGTAGCCTGTCTCTGATCACATGACTGGGTGTAGCTGGCAGTTGGGCTTTGTGAATTCCTCCTAGACAGTCACACACAATGGGAGCTTAGGTGTGCCTCAATGGGCCACCTCTGGCAGGATGGGAGGGATGAGCTGGGCACAGCCTCACTTACACCTGAATAGTTTGTGTCCTGTTCCCGCACAAAGGGCTGCACCCCCCCCCCCTGTAGTGAGTCTAGAGCCAGGGCAGGAAGGGAGGACATCTGTGCACTTCAAAGGCATGTCTTTGAAGTCTCCCCCACTTCAAAGGCACCATTGGGTATAAGTACTGGACCTCAGACACCACATCTTCAGTATACTTCTGGACCTGTGGATTCTCTGCCAGGAAGAAGAATTGCTGTGCTGCTTAAAGGACTGCCACTCTGCTGGACTGCCACTCTGAAAGAGCGGCTGTCTTGCAGTGCTAACCTTCCGCCCTCTTACCTGAGGAAGAAGACCTGGACCTGGAACCCATCTTGAACCTAGGAACCCAGAGTTATTAAAGAGTTAGTCTGCTGGCCTCCTGATATGAGCCTTAGGGACATAACAGGCTCCCCAGAGCTCCTGGACCCGTCTTCAATGAGTTCCTGACCCCCAAGAGGCACCTCTCAGTTCCTGGGCCCTTGGTGTGGTTCTCGAGCTCTTAAAGTCAAGCTTTTGGTCTCTTCACGACCACGAATGGGCCCGTTCGCACTAGAGATGCACCGCTCAGACTGGAAATCAGCGCAAGGCACTACAAGTTTGTCTCTTTGAACAGCAAGCATCATCCGTTCGAACAGATTATCACCGCAGGACTTCAGCCCGGCCGCCTGCGACGCCTAGCCTGCCCTTCACACCCAGTCGACCATCTCCAGCTACACTCTCTTTGTGCCTGGCTAACTTCTTCCTCACAAACAGGGCCCTTGGCACAAAACTTGAAAAGGTATAACTTTAGTAGGGCTAATCTGGGACTGTATCTGACCTGTGCTCCATCACAATCGGCCTGAACTCGGTTTAGTGTCACCAGATAGTCATGGTTGGTGCTTTCTGTTTCTAGGCGCTATTTTTCAGTTTATTCTTAAAAATGAATTGGATTTTTGTTGTTTTGATCTTGTATTATTTATAAAATGTTGTTCTATTTTTCTAACCTGGCATGGGATCTTTTTGAGTTGTGTTTTCACAGTTTTACTGTTTGAAGTGCTGCACAAATACTTCATCATATACACATTTGGGATCTATACGGGGATCTAAGAAAGCCAGAAGGTACTGATCCCACAAGAGAATGCTATACACATAGAAGTACGTCTGGCTATGTGTGAAGTAAGGAAAACAGAGAATGAATGGAGGGGGGGTGCTGTGTGGAAGGAAGGGGTGGGGAGAAATTCCCTCAGGACAAGAACCCTCACTCACCGTTAGGTGACATGCTTCATCTTATGGGTTCCCTCCTCACACCGTAGTGTGGGCTACAACTCCCCGCGGGGAGGAGCAGAGGTGTTTTCTCAAAGGATGAGCTTTAGCGCACAGGTGAATGAGGGGCAGAGTGCAAATAGAGTGATAAAGAGTGGTTTAAAAATGTCTACCTGAGTCCACTGAAAGTTTATTTGGTGGTCACAGTGACATAGTTAAAAATGCAAGAGGATTAGGGATTCAACAGATATACCATATTTGTAAGGTCAACATGTTTCTGCCAGCAGGCATTCGTCAGGACCTATATTGTCAGTCACTCTGCAAACGTGATGAAGTGCAAAAAAGAAGAAAATAATACAAGCCACCACTGGAACTGTGTGGCTCGTTGTTCCAACGTCCCTCTCCACGCTCTTGAACCATCTCGTGGTGCCCAGCTTATGAGTAGCAGGCCATCTCACGAGCGGAGGCACCGGCTGCTCATAAGCTGGGCACCAGAAGATGGTTCAAGAGCGTGGAGAGTGCACGTGACAATACCACTCACTAGTTCACGTATCCCTCTGATAAGAAGAGGGACATTGGAACAACGAGCCACACAGTTCTAATCCTCTTGCATTTTTAACTATGTCACTGTGACCACCAAATAAACTTTCAGTGGACTCAGGTAGACATTTTTAAACCACTCTTTATCCCTCTATTTGCACTCTGCCCCTCATTCACCTGTGCGCTAACGCTCATCCTTTGAGAAAACACCAGACGTACTTCTATGTATATAGCAACAAATACTTCACACATTGCCTGTAAGTTAAGCTTGCCAAGCTAACAGAGGGTGAGCACAGGTTAATTTAGGGTTTGCATGCCTCTTATCCTGACTAGGATTGTGGTTGCTGCTTGGCCAGAGCTCATACCCCAGTCTACTAGTAACCCAATTCCCAACATTGCCCTTTTCTTCGCAAAAAAGTACTTTGCACTGCTTTGTGTCACATTGCAATCAAGGGTATATTCCTGCAGCATTACCTAGGCAGATCAGTGCAAACACCCATATGTGTGGACGCACATTTTGATTTACTAAGAGAGAAAGACTGTTCTTCGTGTCAAAAACAAATGCCTCCTTGAATCAGGCGTTATTGAGAGGTTATGTTTTTATTTCTTATAAAAACCCACACACAACATGTGTGCTGAAATATACATCACAGATCTAATGATTGGGACCCTTCTGAGATCGTTTAGTTTTTTTCTAGGCATAGGGATTTGTACGTGAAGGGTATATTTCTAGGTCAAATCCTATTTTAGACAGGGCACACAGGGATTTGTACTGGAAGGGAATGCTTCTAGTACAGGCCCTATGCTAGACAGCACACACTCATCTCTACACCATGGTGCGAGGTTGTATGGTGCAAAATGTTTCTTTACCAAGGGGCGCCCCTCCATTAGGGCAGAGGAGCATCTCCCCCTTGTTGCCAGGTCAGCAAAGGTGAAAACTAAAATGGTAGTAAAATGAATTTAATACCATTTTATTTTTTACTTCTCCCAGCCCGAGCAGCATTTGAGGGTGGGGTCCTTTCTGCTGGCTGGCAGCAGGGGAGGAGTGGTGCTCACTCCAGTTTGAAGTGCAAATGTCATTTGGCCGGCTGTCTTGCAATGGCCAGCCTGACATGCAGACTTAAAACCCCTCCAGCCTGAGTTGTCTTAGAAGGCTCGGTGGGGAGGAGGCAGAGGCCCCCAGTGCCGGTGGGAGCATCAAGGCAGCCCTCTCCAACCATTCCTGGCACTTCTGTCATGCTGCTGAACATTATCAGCAGCATGAGGGCAGCATCTGGATTGGTGGTGGGGAGTTGGCGAAGGCTCCAGGAGAACTCTCACTTGGATTGCAGTCCAGAAAAGAACCCAGAGGATGAGGACGCATAGGTAATAAATATTTTAAGTCTTTTATTCTTTCCTTTTTGACCCTTTGACAGGCACTGTGTGAAATTCACATTGCCTTCAGCCTCAACTCTAGAGCTCTCAATCATGGCCCATTAGCAACAAAACCCTGTTAATGAGCCATGATTGAGAGCTTTGGCGTTGAGCCTAAAGGCATTGTTGGTTTATCACAGTGCTTGTCACTGGGTTAAAATTCACTACGCTTTCCGACGCCTCTCCAAAAGAAAGTGTCACCGCCCACCACTGATCTTAACTCGCGCTCTAGCGCATAGGATGACAGCAGCAGCACACTAGTCTTAGTGTTTCCCCCTTGGGCAATGCAGCAAAGCAAGTTTGGTTGCTATGCTCTGTTGAATGAAAAATAACTATATCTATTCCATAAAGTGAGATATGTTCAGCCCCTTACTTATGATTGGATAGTTTTTTAAATCTATCCTCGTTCTCTGTTCCTGATTTGATGACTTTCCTTCCTATTCTTGTGCTTGTCCTGCCCAGGAGCATTTCAGTAGCAGCGTGTTTTAATTGGATGGCATGAATCCTTCCACTGCTGACAGAATATGTTGCAGTGCATGAGGGACTGTTTTGTGCCCCCTTGCTCTGTTGTCTCATGTCCCATCCCCTTTCCTGCTTGCACTCTTATTTGTTTATGGAAAAATAATGTCCTATCGGTTCCTTGGTGCCCGATTGCGCCCCACCCCTCAAGCCCATTGCTCCATGTTCTGGCAGCCAATGAGCGGGAAGACTTTTTGGAATGATATTTGTTAGAAATTTGGTCACTAGTTGAGGGTGGTGAAACCCTGCTCAAGCAGCAACCACAATCCTTGTTAGGGTGAGGCACAAGCAAACCCCAAATTAACCTGTGGTCAACCCTTGTGTAGCTTTGCACAGAGCAGTCCGGCTTAACTCAGAGGCAATGTTTAAAGTATTTGTGCAAAACTTCAAACAAAAATGAAGAGAAAACATCACACAAAAAGGATCACACACCAGATTAGAAAAATTAGAGTATTTTTTGATAAATGAAACAAGACCATAACAACAAATATCCAATCAGTAGAACCATAGGTAAGCAATTTTTTTTTTTTACAGAAAATATTGCCATAAAACACAAAGTGCTCCTAGTGACCTGAAACTGATGCACTGATGACACACTGATTGATGACGGAGTTCCGGAGTAAGTGGACATGTCGCTGCACCACAGACACAGTGAGGAAAACGAGGATAGCGGGGGAATTGGTCTGCTGAGCAGGAGGCCCCCATATGGCCCAGCAGGGAGTGCAGTGAGCTGAGCAAGCACCTGCTGGAGGATTCGCCAGGGGGCTGTTGGAGAGTGTATACAGCAGTCGTCTCTGGCCCCGGGGCCATTAGTCCTCTTTCCTCCCTTTGCATGCTTCAGTGCTTTGGCTGACCCTGCCACATTGCCCCGCCATATCGCCCCTCTCCACACCATGAAGAGACACACTTACAGTTGTCAGCCGACTGAAACCAAGGTTGCGGCTGCAACCACTACTACGATCTTGGACATTTACCTGGTCTGGCTATGGTGAGCAGGGTCATGGAGGGGGAGCGTTTGTGGCTATATCTTTTAGAGCCCCATGACTCATACGCTGCTGGACTGGCTTGAGGCAGGGCTGGCTGGGCTGTGCAGGACAGTGGTTGAGGAGGATTCCCAACAGCCCTAGAAGTAATTGACAGCGGTAGTTGCAGATGGGGCTCGTGGCATGCCAATGTTTGATCCATAAGGCCTGATGAGCCCCTGAATTGCTGTGAATCCACCTTTGAGTCTGGTTTGCTGAGCCGTCTCCATAAGAAGGTTAGTCAAGCATGGCAAGCATGGTCAAGGTGTGCAATAGGCACTAGGCTTTCCCTCCTACAGTGAGCAGAGGCGGCTAGTGTTATGGTGGTGCAGCTTGCTAATGCAGATGTGCCTCTTTCTGTGTATTTTCCAAACTTTCTGGCGATAAAGTGTTTCCTGCGACTATTGTTTCTGCTGCTCCTTTGTTCTCCTCCATTACCTTTGGGATCTCTAACGGATCATTAAACAAAGGGTTCTGTTGGATCGAGTAGCCCTCAATTATGATCTTAACAGCCAGTTTCATTTGATTAAAGAAGGTATTAACATGACAGCATGGAAAATTCGATCAAGCCGTCTGATTCCCCTAAGAGCGTACAAGGGGCCCGATTCACAGAACTAACTTAAGACAAAATCCTAAACTTACTACCATTTTGGTATTCATAGAAGGCACTTACTCATTTTGGTATTCACAGAAGGCACTTACTTACTCCTTTTGAGTAACTTACTCATTTTGTGTAACTTACTCATTTTGTGTAACTTACTCATTTTGGTATTCACAGAAGGCACTTACTCATAAATGAGTAAGTGCCTTCTGTGAATACCAAAATGAGTAAGTGCCTTCTGTGAATACCAAAATGAGTAACTTACTCATTTTGTGTAACTTACTCATTTTGTATTCACAGAAGGCACTTACTCATTGATGAGTAAGTGCCTTCTGTGAATACCAAAATGAGTAAATTACACACAATGAGTAAGTTACTCATTTTGGTATTCACAGAAGGCACTTACTCATTTATGAGTAAGTGCCTTCTGTGAATACCAAAATGAGTAAGTTACACAAAATGAGTAAGTTACTCAAAATGAGTAAGTAAGTGCCTTCTGTGAATACCAAAATGAGTAAGTGCCTTCTGTGAATACCAAAATGGTAGTAAGTTTAGGATTTTGTCTTAAGTTAGTTCTGTGAATCGGGCCCAAGAAGACCAAATCTAACCCTCTTAGAAACAAGTCAACTCATTTAAATGTAATAAAGGGCACAAACCAGATTTTTTCTTTTTTCCAGAAAGAGAACATGGCGCAAGTTGACCCTATATCTAAAAGGGAGTCACTCCTCGGCCCTTCAGAGTTGTGGTCAGAACGCAGTCCCATGCGGTTACCCTCTCTGTGTATGACGGGCATGGACATTGGGAATCTTGATCCGGGAGAGGACTCCAAATATCATAATGAGGATTTCACCCTACCATTTGAGAAATCATTTGACAAAAGAGATTAGCTCTCTCAGAACTCCGCTGGTTCTGTCTCAGGCAACTGGTTTAAAGCTGTTAAGTAGTATGCCAACGGAACATTCTTCAGCAGCCCTACAGATGTCAGCCACCCATGATCTGGAGTTGCTTGTAAATCTGTCTTGTAATGCCCCGGGCCAATATGCGCAGGTGTCTGAGCAGCTACAGTGTCTGGATAGATTTTTGTCTTCAATCTTAGCCCTCCTAGAAAAATCTGAAACTAATACGGACCACACTCAAGATATTCTGTCTGCGATCTAGAAAGTGATGATGGGCCCAAAGGGAGGGGGGGTGAGCCCAAACTAGGCCTTACAGCTGGTAAAAATGCAAAGTTGGGGCCTATAGAGCAGGGTGTGTAAGCCGGCTCACCTAAATGTGCGGGGGTAGGTGGCTCAAGCCACTTTTTACAAAAAAAGATTATGGATCACAAGCTAGAAAGCCCCTTTTCAAGAAGCAGCTGAATGTGGAAAGGCCTATCTATTCGATAAAAAACGTTTTCGATCTATGCTCAGTGAGTCCTTCTGTGACTTGTTCATCAGTGAAGGCAACTTGCTCTGGTCCAAAGGCCTTTCCTATCTTCAGGGACAAAGACCAGACCAAATTATGCTTGGGCGATACATCAGAGACAGCTCAGTCTAAAGGAAAAGCCAAAGAAAAATATCGGAGCATGAGGAAAAAAAACAAATGGAGAATTTAAAAAAAGGCCCTAAAAAACTCAATTTTCAAGTAGCTGGTGAATTTGCTCTAAAGGCTGCAATGCATAACTCTGCCAATCAGGACACTAATGGTCTATGGGATAAAGGGGACATTCTCCAAAAATGGTCCCACCATCTACTACCTCTCTGGATAGGAGAGACACTGTTGTAGCTGTGGCAACTTCATCATCATTCATTCCTCAGTCTTCTTCTCTCAATCCATGGCAGAACCATTTGCTATGATGCCAAAAGATAAGTCTATCTCTTTTACTCAGGTTCTGTTTATTGTATATCAAAAAAGCAAAACATACACATCACGGTGTCAGTATTGGTGCATAGGAACAATAGGCAGTCCTATCAGAATAACAAAGTGGCATGAGAAATATCTGCGCAAGTGGTTTCGCAGCAATAAAGCAACATCAGATATGTGCAAGATACAGAAGGCTGCAATGAAATAGCATCCAATAAATGCACAATAAATCGTCTAGCAACACCTCATGACTGAATACACAAGTAAGAACAAGAAAGACAAGAAAGAAGCATTCATATATAAATTTAAAGAGTCCATAACAAAGTGGTAAGTACAGGTTGGGGTTTGCTGCAAGGACTGCATGAGGAGGGGCGATGGCATCATGCATGGGGAGAGGGGCATGGTATTCCCCTCCAACTAGTATTGGCCATTACAGTAAAGTTGGATATGAAGGGTGATTTTATTCAAAGAGCTGGAGCATCCGGAGTTTCAAGGGGCTAAAGCAAGTGAATTCTATGCACATGAAATAGTGAATTAGAGGCTTCCACAAGTGTTGGAACTTTTTCTCTGTTTTAGCTAAATTGTGTGGTATCCGTTCCATTGCTAAAATTTGCAAAACGTGGGTAAACCATTGTGCTATTGTGGGAGGGGCTGTCTGCTTCCACATGAGTGCTATAAGTTGCCGCACCGCTAAGAGCAGGTATCTGATAAGCTTCCAGTCTGCATGTGTCATTGCGGCTAGGCCGGAGGTCTGATGCCCAAAATGACCGTGAGATACGAGGAAGGGAGCGGGTAGCCTACAATGTATTTAATGTGGTTCACTATCTCCTTCCAATATGTGGTAATTATTTTATCCGACCACCAAATATGGTAGAAGTCTCCCGCGTCCTCATAACAACGGCAGCAGAGAGGGGAAGTACCCAGATAGATAGTGGAGAGACGGGCCGGTGTGTGATACCATTAACATGTCAATGTGTACACTGTTTCTCTGAGAGAGAGACTGAGGTAGGTTTTGGGTATATGTCGCCACAGTATCTCACATTGCTTGGGCGTTATATCTTCCTGGGAGGTGTTGTGCCATGTTGACAGATAAGTATGGGTGTCCATTGGTGAAGAGTGCTGAAGCGTATGATAAGTGTTGGATATAGGCTCGGACAAGCTTTTTAAAGAGAGTGTAGGGACGAATGGCCGCAGAGTATACCGAGGGGTGTAAAGCCCAGTGCCACAGTTGGCAATACTGGAACCGTGAGGCATCTGTAAGCTGGTAGTTCACTATCAGGACTTCATGACATCTTCCGTGAAGAGGTCACGGAGTGTCCCACATTCCGCGTTGCTCCAGAGGTGGAATGAAAGGGGTGAGAGCGCTGGAGGGAAGTCTGAATTTCGCGCGATCGGTGTGTTTTGGGAGGGGAAGGTAGTCAGACCTTTCTTAAGGGTCACTTTGTCCCAAATGTTGTGCACCGTCCGAGTAGGGGTGGTAATGTATGCACTACGTGGTTGTGCGTGCTTGGGCAGTCAGGCCAAGTCCCACAGTGGCCGACAAGCAACCGCTTGGTCCATGTGGAACCAGGGCTTCTCACTCTCTCGGACCACCCACTCGGAGATGTAACGCAAGTAGGCCGCCCAGTAATACTCAAGAAGATTAGTGCAGGCTAGGCCTCCCCTATCTCATGGGAGCATCAACAATGCATTAGCTATCCGTTCCAAATAGAGGTACAGATATTTCGTTGTAAGCGCAGAATATCATCCTGCGGAATCGACGTGGCCAGGTTCTGGAAGAGATAAATGACCTGCAAGAGCACATTCATTTTTACAACATTCGCACGCCCCAAACAGGAGATCTGAAGAGGCTTCCACCTCTGAAAGTCGTCCAGGATGGAGCGGCGAAGGTGAGGCCAGTTAGCTTGAGACCAGGAGGAATAGTGATGTTGAGTCCCAGGTATTTAATGGCTTCCTGTGAACACTGAAAGGGTGCGAGGTGTGCAGAGCTGGAAGGTCCTGATCAGTGATAGTTAAGTTGTGCACAGATGACTTATCCATATTGATCCGAAAGCCAGAGGCTGCCTCATAAGTCTGCAGGCTGGTCACAATGCTTGGGAGGGAGATATCGGGCTGAGAGTGTGAGGAGGAGACAGTCCGCAAAGAGACTAATCTTGTGGGGTTGGCCAACAAAGGGAATGCCTTTTACCGTGTCCATGTTGCGAATTGTGATGGCAAGAGGCTCGACCTCCAGGGCAAATAATAAGGGCATAGTGGGCACCCTTGACAAGTGCCTCGAAGAATGGTTACAGGCCTCATTAGTTGTTCATTTACCCGTACATTGGCCACCTGTGCCACATACGAGGCCATTATCTTAGAGAGAAAACCTGGCCCCACCCCGACCTTTACCAGCATAGCACAGAGGAAGGACCCGTTTATCCTATCAAAGGCCTTCTCTGTGTCCAATGAAAGAAGGCATGCTGGGATATCATAACGCTGCGATTTTTCAACTAAGTGAGCTATGTGGCGGACGTTGTCTGCGCCCTGTCTAAGGTGAATAAAACCAACTTGATCCGCGTTGATAAGGCCCGGGAGATAGGGTTCGAATCTAGAGGCCAGTATTTTGGTAAACAGCTTTGCGTCTGTATTTGTCTTGTTACAATTCCGGCTGAAATGCATCCCTTTAATGTTAGGCTATCCTGCTAAAACATACTCCGCTGATGCACTGCCACTTTGTCTATGTGATGCACAATCTGCACAGAATGACCTGCAATTTCTTTTTTTTGTAAATATTTTTCGAAGGAAAGGAAAAAATTCATGCTGCCACTTTTATGTAAACTTCCTTTTAGACAATGTCGCCCAGGGTTATATTATCTCCAACTATTACCAAACCCTTTTGTCTGTTACTGTGTAGCTTCATTCCTGTTGTCTGCTTTAAGGAGGAGAAAATAAATTGTAAATGATTAAATGTATATATAACAGGAGTAATGACATATATGAATTATTGTTTTTACCTTGCTATTTATTCTATTTTTAATCTGTAGTTTATAATCTGGTTTATGCACCTTTATGTGATTTGATATTTTATGTGTTTTTAATGTTATTGACTGATTGATTGATTGATTACATCCATATTGAGTAGGGCTATGGGACGATGGGAAGAGCACAAGGTTGGGTCCTTGCCGGTCTTGGGTATTAGAGAGATTTCGGCAGAAGCCATCGTAGATGTGAGTCCTGTTTTGTGTGTGAAGGAATTAAATAGCCGCACTAGGTGATCTTGTAGGTCGGGTAAAAAGAGCCACTAAAAATAAGCCGGGAGGCCATCAGGCCCCGGGGATTTACCCATTGGTTGAGCCCAGACTGCCGCACGGAGTTCCTCGAGAGTAATCGGTTCATCAAGGAGATCTGCATGGCGTAGAAGTAGAGGTTCCCATTTTTGCAGGCGTCTAATTATGCTTTAATCAGCTCAGAGGGCGGATCGTCCCGATAGTATAACATTCGATGATAGTCATGAAAGGCCTGGAGTTTGTCTAGTTCTGTTATTGCCCATCCCCCGTCTTCTGTCCACAACGTAGCAATATGTGTCTTGGCATGCGCCTGACGAAGACTACGAGCCAGGAGTCTGCCCACCTTGATGCCCTCCTTGCAGTTGCACTGTTTCAGTGCCAGGAGCGCATGCTCAGCCTTTCCCGTCCGGTGGCCGAAGATGGGCGCGCAGCACGGCAAGCTGCCGTTTAGTGTGGTGGGAGGGGGTGGCTTTGTCGAGTTGCTCTAATTGTTTAATTTCCACCGTCAAGTTAAATTCCACAATCTGGCTCCTGTCCCCGAGCAATGGCAATAGATGTGACCCTACCCCGGATGGTCGCTTTAAATCCATCCCATAGAGTTTGTAGAGAGGTTTCGGGAAGAGTATTAAGAGAGAAGTAATCAGTTATACCCTTGTGTATCTGAGCCACATCTACTGGGTCTCGTAGGAGGTGTGGGGGCAGGTGCCAGGGCTGCGGGCTCCTTGTGGAAAAGCTACTGCCCGCCCACGTCAACTCTAGGTGTGCGTGGTATGAAATATAGATGCCTGAAAGCTCTATGGTGTCTCGGTGTCGAATGAGAGCGTGATTGACTAAGGCATAGTCGATGCGGGAGTAGGAAGTATGTACATGTGAGTAAAAAGAGTAATCCTGCATGTTGGAGTGTTTATAATGCCACGCATCTACTAAGCCCAGATTCTCAATGTCACATTTGAGGTGAGATGACATGGCCCGCATGTTAAAATGTAGCTCCGCTGCAGTCTAGAATGGGGTCCCACACCAGATTAAAATCCCCTCACACGATAATGTCACCTTCCACCCCCTCCAATTGTTCTTGCAAAATGCGTCTAAGGTGAGTGTCCTGTGAGGTGTTTTGTGCATATATGTTGAGCAATGTGAGCCTCCACTGTCCCAGAAGGAGATGTATGGCCAGATATAGACCCTCCCCATCCCGGACCACCTTGGTAACAGATGTACAGAAGCCTGCTTTACAGAGGATGCCCACCCGAGAAGTTTATTATTCATGTATGCCCAATGGCACCTGGGGTATCTCGAATGTGCCATGTGATGGTGATCGGTCACCAGCAGGTTGGTCTTTTGCAGAAGGATGACATCAGGGTCATGTTGCAGTATGTAACACCAGATTTGCTTGCTTTTGTTTGGGGAGTTTAAGCCCTGCCCATTCAGATATATCAATTTAGTGTCTCCCAGCATAGACATGAAGCCAAATGATGTAGGTAGGGTGCTCTACATATGGAGGAGAGATAGCATGAAAGGGCGCTCTGTGCCTGTATGGGGGAATTCAACACCACCCAACTCGTCCCCAGAGAGAGGCAGCCAAAAGAAAACCCAAACGAAGCCCACATTACTGGGAATCCATTTGACAGAGCCATGAAAGAGGAGGCAATATTGTATGCACCTGCGCCTCCCCGCCACTCCTGATGTTGGAAGTGACAGTTGTCATCTGCGGTAGACCCCGCAGACAGAATAAGTTGACCTGAAAAGGGAAACAAAATACAACCAATAGAAACAATGGACCAACAGGGTCCAACAGTGACTTCCATGGATTGTGGAGGCCGGCACCTAAGTGCTCCAGACCCGCTAGAGGAGTCACCGTTCTGGGGAATAAGTCGCAGGGGAATGGTCATCAGAGGAGGAACAGAGTCAATAACACAGTGTAAGTAGAGGGCCTCTCCAAGGCCCCGCGTGGCCAGTAATATGCAGAACAGTAAACAGGGCAGCATCAATATATGTATGCTGGTGGACGAGAGTGCAGTAGAGCATCTATGTTCAGATGGAGCCTGTAGCGGAGCGAGCGGGAGAGGTCCCCTCCCTAGGCTATGGAAGTGGTGAATCATATTTCTTTTGGTTTCCAGTGTGGATTGCGATGCCTCGGCCTGTCACTTGTCGGGGTGTTGCAGTTTTACTGTGGTCCAGATAAGCCAGAGATCCCTCCCAGGTGGACCCTGAGCAGGGGAGGCATCGCGATGCTGGGAATCGATAGCAAGTCCCAACAGGTGCTTCGCCTCCATGAGTGATTTCAGCGAGTGGCGCCCGCCCTCCCACGTGAACAAAAGGGTGAAGGGGTGGCCCCACTGGTAGCGAACCCCCAGGTCACAGAGTTTGTCGGTGACAGGCTAAAATTCTCGTCGTTTCTGCTGAGTGATGGGAGAGATATCTTGGTAGAGTTGAACATTATGCCCTCGGAACGCTAGTTCTGCTTTGTCCCTAGATGCATGCGGTATCGCTTCTTTCTCAGCAAAGAAATGCACTCTGGTCAGGATGTCCGGCACCACATCTGTGCATCCGGAGGCTGATGCCACCTGATGTGCCCTGCCAAGGGTCAGCAGGGATGCATCGTCACCTCCTCTAATCGCCTAAACGAGGTCCACCGTAAAGGACATAATATCGTTGACCGCCACGCCCCTGGGCACCCCGGATGCGAATATTGTTAGCTTCTATTCTCCAAATCTTCTTGTTTGGTTTGTAAGCAATGTTTTGCTCTTCCAGAGCTGTTACCCGCCTCCACAGCATCTCTTGGTCTTCTGATCTAGCATCTACTGTACTTTCAAGATTGTCCACTCGCTCTCCTGTGTCGGAGACATCTTTCCGGAGGTCCCGTAGGCAGGATTTGAACTTGTCCTTGAGGAAGCTAATGTCAGAGCGAATCTCCTGAAGGAAGCCGTCTATGTAACCCTGCATGACAGGAGCCCAGGACATAGGCTCTGTCTCTGAAGTTAAAGGGGGAAGCGGCGCTTCCGAATCTGCAGACCAGGCCTTGGTCCAGAGAGACATCACTGGATTATCCTTCACGGTTTTGGAGCATGGCATGCCAGCAAGTTATGCGCCAGGTCCAGTTTGAGATAAGCAGGGCTATCATATGTATATCGTTCTAGCCAGAGGTGGCGTAAGACTCAGCAAAAGCAGCGTAGTGTAGCCGGGTGAGGGAGTAACAGCAGACAATTGCGTAATTCTTCAGCAGGGCTTTATAGGGCTAAAATGTTGGACAGATGTCGCTCAGGGTGCTAGGCTGAAGGAGGGCAAGGAGCTCTGTTTTGGGCCCACCGTGTAACTGGGCACCCGCTGGCCACATCCCCCCTCAACCAGGTAGAGCAGGGGTATATTTTAACTGGTTCATTCCACCTCACTGGGGAAAAGAGATAGCTCGGACACCTGCTCACTCCAGAGGCAGTCAAGACATTGAGGCGGGGGTTTGGGTTCTCACCCCGCGTGGCAGAGAGGGAGCAAAATGCCTCAGCCAGAGCACAGATATGCAGTCCCTGCAGAGATAGTCAACTAGGCCCCCAGGAGCCCGGGCCACAACGGTTTAAGAGGGTGCCTCCCAGATCACTAACACAGCCACCACACAAGTCACCCCAAGGAGGGTCAGGCCAATCTTTCCCAGGGAGGCCGGCAGGCTCTCAGTCTCAGGGCCTCTAAATCTGCACCATAGCTGGTATCAGGCAGCTAGGAAGGCACTGTTCCAAGGCCCTCTCGCAGTTTGAATGGCACGAGCAGCTCTCGCAGCCCCCAGCCACCCCTCAGGAGATTGGGCCATAGGACACTGGTCGAAAGCAGGCAGGTAGTTCGGGCCACGTCTTAGGAGGAAAGCTGTAAGGGAGGGGGTCTGTCAGTAAAATGTTCCTAGGCAACCAGCTGTAAAACAGGCCCCCCTGTTGCCATAAGTCCAAGCTCCAGGCCGGGGGCATATCAGCAGTCTTAGGGCCCCCGGTCTCGCCACCCCCAGATGCCCGAGGGTCCGACAGTCCACGGTCTGGCAAGGGGAGCACTGCTGTACTCACCCGGACCGTCAAGCCACCACATGACTCCTCCAGCAGACTCCTTGCGTTCTATGATAATCAGCAGCGTGGCAGCTCGCTCAGCCCCTGCGACCACGCCATGTCTACAACACTTCTCCCAGGGACAAGAGCGCTGGCAGGCCGCAACGCAGGTCTGGAATGGGCAGGCGAGGTCAGGCGGGCCTGCACGATGACAGCCGCAGGCCGGAATACTCGATGCCCAGGACCTCCCCGGTAAGAAGCCACCACTGGAGTCACTGCTGTGGGTTCAAAGGGCCGATGGGCCAAGGCCTCACAGAGGGACAGCAGCCGCTCACTCCCGGGTGCGCCAGGCCGCCTCACAGTACCTCCAGTAAGCTCTGTGTGCTCCACAATGTTCAGCAGCGCTGTGGCCCCCACTGAAGGCAGCAGAGTATCAGCCCCCTCCACCAGGCACAGTTGAGGAGCAGGCCGCTAGTCAAAGCTGTTGCAACTGCAGCAGGCCGGGTGACGCGAGGGCCGCTCGAAAAGATGGCGGCGAGGGCACCCAGACGCTGCGGAGAGCCTCCACCTTAGAGCGCCCAGTGTCGATGTCGGAGGCGGAAGCAGCCCCTTCACAGTGAGGGCAGGAGGGCAGCCACCTTCCCATGGCTATTGAGCGCCCATTCAGTTGCCCAGGTGCAGTCAATGGCGTTAGATGGGCCCCGGAGTGCCGGAGAGCAGGCAAAACACGTCCTACCCCATTCCCTCCTAGGCCACACCCCCGATAAATCTACTTCAACATGGAAAGATTACCCTCCGTCTCTCCTCCCTGCAGATAGATAATTTCAAGCTGGACATTGTAGCCTTGTTTTGATTATGATTTGATTTTGAACCGCTCTTTCTTACTATCTTCATTGAGAATTTGAAGTTAATTAAAAGTAGCGATATCTCTATTGTCAACGTAAAGCAAGGGTCTTATTTCAGTTAAAATTGTCGCAAATCTGGTTTGGCAAAACAGCGATTCCCTTCAATGTAGAGGGATTGATGTAATTCCAGTACTTCGGGAAAATAAAATCCACTTGCATTGGTATGATCGTTTGGGTAATTCCCACCTTAAATTTTACCCCTCGCCTTTATGGTTTAAATCTTTTATTGAATTTTCAGACAAACAACATATTCAGCATTTCAGGAGTAATATCAACGCAATCGGCCCGGAATGGGCGTATGCCAGAGCTAGGAAATTGGAACATATAGGCAAACATCGAACATAACAAAAATAAAAAGGAAACTTATTCTAGACCCCCTCCACCCCCCCCCCCCCTTCCCCTGTCCACTAGGAAAACTGATATGGGTGGAACTTTGGTCCCATTAATTAAACTGAGGTGTCAAGACCCTGTCGAGTGCGTTTCAGAGAGCCGCAAGAGGCGGAGGTACCTGGGGCAGGTGATTTCCCTGAATTCAGAAGAGAGAAGGGACAGGAATGGTTGCCATAGCTCGTTGAACGCAGATCCTCTTCCCGCTAGTGTCAGAGTCAGCTTTTCCATTCCCAGGACATGCCAAAGGCGATATAGCCACCCTGTGAAAGTGGGGATCTGAGAAGTGCGTCAATGTATTAGGATATTTTGTACTGCCGAACCCAGGGCTATTGCAATCAGGCGGCCTCTACGGGATTTTAGCGGGTATGTCAAGGGATTCGGAAGGCCTAATAGGACATATGCGGGAAAGCGCGGTATTTGTGTGTCGAGGTGCTTGTCCACTTCATCCAGCACTTGAGCCCAATATGGCTGGAGATGGTCGCATTCCCACAATAGGTGTACCAGGGTGCCCCGACCCCCGCAACCCCGCCAGCACTCTGCCCCCTGGGAAGGATCCATGGAATGTAAGCGTTCGGGGGTGTAATACCAATACATAGCCAGTTTGGTAAGGGTCTCAGTCAGTCCCGTATGATATGCCGAATGGCGGGCTCTATAATATACCCCCTCCCACTCCTTGTGACTAAGTGTTCTGCCCAGCTTCCCTTCCCATCTCACGCGGCTAGCATTATACATGTGTGTGTTCCTAAGGAGCAACATCTTGTATAGATCCGAGATGAGTCTTTTATCCGATGTGCGGGTGATAAGCCATTTCTCATAGGCAGAGAGGTGCTGGCTGGCAGCCGGTCTAACCTGGGCGTGTGATGCCCAGTGCCGAAGCTGAAGATATCGAAGTCGTTCAGTTTCGGGTAACTCATACTCCACCCTGAGTTGGTGAAATGGTATAATTCCATTGACGTCGAAGAGGTGGCCCAGGGAGCGGCACTCCGTGGCCTTCCATCGCGCGAAGGCGGCCACATCCGTGCCTGGTTGGAAATCAGGGTTGTCCAGTAGAGGGGTAAGTGGCGAAGGGAAGGAAGTTAAATTATGTTTGAGGTTGGTGCGGTCCCATGTGTCAAGGGTGGTCCGGGTGACATAAGACGCATACAAATTGAGCGGTCTGTGCACCCTCCGAAGGAAGGGGACCCCCTGTAAGGGTCTGGCGGCTACTGCCTGGTCCTGGACCAACCAGTGCTTACCCGACTCCAGCCTGCTCCACTCCACTAAATGATGCAGTTGTGTCGCTTGGAAGTACAACAGAAGGTCGGGGATACCCAGGCCCCCCTCCTCCGGCGGAAGCACCGTCAATGCTTGTTTCATCCGTGGCTTGCGGCCGTTCCAGATGAATTGTGCGAGTTCGGACTGCGTTTGTTGTATCCATCCTTTCGGGGGATGGAGAGGCAAGGTTTTGAACAGATATAAAATCTGGGGCAATATGGTCATTTTGACTGCTGCTATTTTACCGAGCCAGGAGAGAGGGTAGTATTTCCACTGGGCCAATTCCTTGCGAACCTTCACCCGCAACTGTGCATAGTTAGTAGTCACTATGGTCGATAGAGAGGGGGCTAACTGGATCCCCAGGTAAGGAACGGAGCCCGTCGCCCACTGAATGGGGTGGTTTTCCTGGAGTTGTGCGCGGGTTGATGGCTTCAAGGAGATGTCGAGTGCCGACGACTTGTCTACATTCACCTTAAACCCCGAGGCTAGTGCAAAAGCCTCTAGCTCTGTGAGGCACGCTGGTAGTGCCAGAATTGGGTTAGCCAACGAGATCAAAACATTGTCTGCGTACAGACTAATCGTGTGGATATCGCCCCCAAATTTAATCCCGGTTATCGCCGGGTTGTTGCAAAAGTGGTGAGCCAAAGGCTCCATGTAAAACGCAAAGAGAAGGGGGGACAAGGGGCACCCCTGTCTCGTACCTCTCTCGATGGGGAACCGGGATGACGTGTGGCCGTTGACGCGTACTGAGGCTGTTGGAAATCGGTAGCAGTTCAAGATGCGTGTTCTGGATCTCTCCCCCAACCCCGCTCTCTCGAGAACCTGCTCTAGGTATGGCCAATGGACCCTATCGAAGGCCTTTTCGGCGTCGATAGTGAGCAGCATGTATTCCCCCTGTGTCCGGGAGGCTTTCTCAATAAGGTGGAGTGCCCGCTTCGTGTTATCACTGGTTTAGCGCTGAGGAATAAAGCCTGCCTGATCAGGGTCAATCAGGCCGGGCATGTGAGGCGTGAGGTGAGCAGCCAAAATCCCAGTGTAAAGCTTAATATCTACGTTGAGGAGGGATATGGGGCGGTAAGCTCCACACGCAGTCTTGTCCTTTCCCGGTTTCGGGATAACCACTATGGAGGCTTCTAGCATTTCTCCCGGTAGCGCCCCGGATTCGGAGAATGAATTAAAAAGTTTAGTGAGGATCGGGGCTACCAGCTTACAGAAAGTTTTGTAAAATGCGGCGGAGAAGCCGTCAGGCCCAGGGGCCTTTGCCAGTTTAAGGCGTGATATGGCCGCTATTACCTCTTCTATTCTTATGTCGCTATCCAGGTGGTCAGCCTGGGCCTTAGTTAGGGACGGTAGATCCGCATTCGCGAGATAAGCGGCGCCGTCAGCCGTGGATAGCGTTGAGCTGGTATACAGACGGGCATAAAAATCCCGAAACGTCTCGGCGACCTCAGAGTCCTCCGAGACTCGCCGACCGTCCCCCCGCTGGATCTCCCGGACTCCCCGCCACTGTCTAGTCTCCCGTAGTTTGTGGGCGAGAAGGCGTCCACATCTATCCCCCCCTGTGTAATAGGCGTGCCGCAGCCGTAAGGCTGCATACTCCGCCCTGTCCTGATCTAGGGCCGCGAGTTGATCCGTGCAGCTTTCAATTGACGCCAGATCCGTGGCGCCCCCGTCCGTCGATGCATCTGCTCGAGCTCCTTAGTTTGCTGGGTAAGGTCTTCCCTCTTGCGCTTGCGTTCTGCATTTTCTGCCGCTGAGATGGCCACCAATTCCCCGCGTATGACCGCTTTGAGCGCTGCCCATTGTGTGGAGCGGGAGGTGTCGGTGTTATCGTTATGAGAGAGGTAGTCCTTTATTAAGCGCTGTAACTGTTCGATTACTGTTGCACGGTGTAAAAGAGTATCGCGAAGGCGCCATTGTCGCGAGGGTAGCTGCATGGGTGGGAAGGTGAAAATGGCGGTAACCGTCGCGTGGTCAGATAAAGAGGCTACCCCTATCTCTACCTTTGTCGCCAATGCGTGCAGGGGTGTCGATGCCAGCAGATAGTCGAGCCGAGCGTACGTCTTGTGCGCATTTGAGTAGTGGGAGTACTCTCGGCTATGGGGGTGGAAGCAGCGCCACAAATCTGTAAAGCCTAAGTCTCGCAAGCATATTAAACCTGCCGTCGAAAGTGCCCCTGCCTGCCCTGTGCGGTGACTCGATCTGTCCGCGTCATTGTCAAAGACCAAATTCAGGTCACCCCCCAGTAGGATCCGTCGCTCCGTCGTGGCTGTCGCTTCGGTGAGCGCTGTATGCAGAAACCCTTCCTGACCCTCATTTGGGGCGTAGACTGAGCCGACTGTAAATGTAAGACCCCCAAGAGTGCAACAATAGGTGAGTAGTCGCCCCTTAATTTCAGCTTCCTTGTGTAGGACCTCCCCCCGAAACCCATGAGCAACAAGTATGGCCACTCCCGCTGTTTTGGTAGTGCTAGACGAGAACAGCTGGGTCGGGAACATGCGGGATTTGAGACGACGCGTGTCCTTAGATAAGAGGTGCGTTTCCTGTAGAAGGCATATATCTGCCTTAGTATTTTCTAGGCAAGACAGGACTGCTTTACGCTTTACGGGATTGTTAAGCCCCCTCACATTCAGAGTGAGTATCTTAAGTGTGGTGGGAGCCATTGATCCAGATGGGGATGGTGAGGGCTAAGGACAGAGACCAAAATCCGTAACGCAGCACATTGGGGGCTGGTGGCAGTACCAAAAGGCGCTTCCTATGCGAGGGGAGAATACCGAATAAAAGGGGTGGACAGAGGACCCCAGAATACCCCAAAAACAACCCCAAACAAATAACCAAAGAAAACCCTACTACAGAGGGCAAACTTGAAAAAGAGTAATAGTGAGAACAAATACATAGTCCATCTTCCTCGGATGATGGGAGTAAAGTTTTCATGGGGGACATATCGTGGTCAGGGACGTCCCTCCGCCCCCCCGCCGGCAGCTCATTTACGAACAGGATACATCAAGAAAAGTCAGCGGGCTGCCGAGCGTCAGTCCGGCTGTATCTTCGCCAATTCCGTAGGTAGAGCCTCAAGTACTGCTTTCTGACCCATCAAGACTTCTGCGGCGTCTGGCCGCTTAGGCCGGCGTCGCCGACCCTGTTGTCTCCAGCGCGTTCGAGAGTCGTCTGCTCGGGGGGTAGGGCCCTCATCTCCGCTCTCCCCTGCCGGGGGGTCGATGCCCAGCAAGCGACAGGCCTCCGAAAGGGAGCGAAGCTGGAAGAGTTTGCTATCCATCCGGAAAATCAAACGAAACGGGTGACCCCAGCTATAGGAAATGTTACGTTGACGGAGGTGCGAGGTGACAGGCCTGAAGGATCTCCTCTTTTGCAGAGTAAGTGCTGCCAAGTCTTGGTACAAGACAGGGTTTTGCCCTTGAAATGTTAGGGGGTGCATCTGTCGGGCCTTTTGTAGGATTTCCTCTTTGGTCCGAAAGTCCTGCACGCAGACCAATATGTCAGGCGGCGGGCCCGCGGCCTGACGCGGCGGCCCCACTCTATGTGCCCTGTCTAGTGTGAGGGCGGCGTCTAGTGGGTTGCCCAGAATATGATTAAAGAGTTCTCTGGCATATTTGAAGATGTCGTCTGTTTCCTCGTTGGCCCTCACTCCCCGGATCCTGATGTTATGGCGACGGGAGCGGTTCTCCAAGTCCTCGATGTGTGACTGGAGGTCCACCTGCTGGTCTTGGATTCGGATGACTTCTTGTTGAAGAGTCGTCAGCTCTGTGTCCCTTCCATCGCTTTTCTCCTCCAGATCAGCGACCCTCTCACCTATGCCATCCATGTCCCTCCGGACATCTTTGATTTCGGCCGTGAGATCCCTTTTGAGTGTCTGTAGGTCTTCTCGTAATGACACAAACAAGGACTCCAGGAAGGCCTTAGTAATGGGTTCTCCCCCGTCCTTACTCATTGGTGCTGCTTGTTCGGTGCTCGTAGAGGTGTCGCTTGCCTGATCCCCGCCCCGGGCCTTTGCAAATAAATCCTTGATGTTTTTGTCCCTCCGTCCTCTAGCAGAGGACATGCTGCGTTTCCACGGGCGGCTGTGGCGGGCACCGCCGTGCCCTGTGCAAATTGAGGCAAAGCGTAAAGCAGGGGACCCGGGCTCTGCAATCTGCTTGCGGCCCCCTCACCAGGGCACCGTACGTCAATCTGGCTCTGCTCGGTCTTCGCCGCGTCTCGAGGATTCTATCCGGCCGCTGCACCACTCCAGAGGTCCCCCCTGCCACCCGGCGGAGGGCCCTGGCCACACGTGCGGGCGCCGACCTGCACCCCTGTCCTCTAGGTCCCGGGGGACCAGCTAGCTCCGCAGTCGAGGGCGCTGGCGTGGGCCTCAGCGCCCAGCGTAGCTCGTTGCCACCGGCCTCTGTGACACAGCCCTCTCCACCACACCCCGGTATGCGGCGAGGTTCCAGACCCCCTCGGGGCTCCAGGCGGGATCGCCGTCAGATCTCCCCTCGTTAGTGCCAGGATAGTCTCGGGCCTAGCGGCCGTCTTAAGGGGCCAATATTCCCATCACAGTCACTTCCCAGGTCTCCGGATGAAGCCACTGCCCCGCTCGTACACACCCAGTGTCGATAGCACACTGCGACTTTCCCCCCGGGGCAGAGCACTTGCCTGGGTCTCGGTGGGGTGGATGGAGCTCCGCAGGTCCGCCGCACCGCCACTCGGCTGCTGGATCGTCTCTCCGCCGCTAGGCCACACCGCCGGGCGGCGGGTCTTCCACTGCACGGCCGCCGGCTGCGTCTCAACGGGGTCAGTGAGTTCTCCGCCCGGAGTGAGGTGCCCACGGGTCGCCCGCTACACTCCAGGCAGCAGTACGTAGGCAGCTCGGCGCGCTCCCTCCGCTCTGCAGTCGTCACGTCCCTCGGGCCTTGCCTGTCTGGCCACCACCGCACCAGCGCGAGGCCGCTCACTTTCCAGGCCGCGCCTCGACAGGGCCGCTCCCGGCACCACCGCATCTTTCTATGCCGCAGAGGCTAAACCCGGCAGTCATACCTCTCCGCAATTATCTATGTCGGCGTCGGGGTGTGGGCGCCCAGCCTCGGGAATCCACCTGCTGTAAAGGGCGAAACGCCGGTGCTTTGCTGGGCTGCCGGCGGGAGCGACGGGACAACACGTCCTATCTAGTCGCCATCTTGGCCACGCCCCTACCCCTCGCCTTTAAAGGAAGTTTCAGCTGACAACCCAAAACAATTGCGGGTCTCTGTTGTGAATGATGGAAGACTTGTGACACATCACAGTATTTTGGGTCCTAGATCTCCCTTACCCTTTATGGATGATGTGTGTTTGAAATGGAATTGGTTGGCTGTTGTACTTAATGGTGTCCGTATATCGGACCAAGTAGCTAAACCTTATAATTAGAAATGAGTGGTTTCTTGGAATGTAGCGGGCTTAATGAATCATATGGAGAAAATAAAACTTTTAGATGGTCTAAAAGCTGATACAATCTGCATCCAGGAATCCTGGTGTTCCTTTGACTTTCAATGCTTTGGCTATTTTTCTATAAATTGCAGTACTATTCCATCTAGGAAAGGACATGCCCTCCCTCCTGCCCTGCATGGTCCGATTTGCTGCCACTACCCTCCAATTAGCTTGATGTCCCTGCCCACTCCTCCTGCCGTCCACTGCCCAATTTTATGCCCCATCATTGCCCTACTGCTTAGCCTCTGTGCTTAGCTTGCTGCCCCTACTATCCCCCCCTGCCCTAAGATGTCTGTGGGCATGTCCCTGCTCCCTCCTTTCTGCCCATCATATTACATGGACCTCCACCGTCCTATCTACTCTGAATGTTCTGCTCAGCTGCCACTGCCCCTACCTCCTGCCTAGCATGGTCAGATGGCTGCCACCTGTCCCTGCCACCTCCACCCTGGCTGTCCAAGTCCCATGCCCCTATCCCCTCCCTCTTGTCCTCCATGGTCCATTTTGCAGCCACTCACTTCTGCCCTCCATGCTCTGTTGTGCTGCAACTGCTCCGCCTGCCTGCCCTTTGTGGTCTGTTGTGATGCCTCTTCCCTCTCTTGTCTGTGTCCTCCATGGCCCTTTGTGCCTGCCCCTGTCCCCTCCTTCTTGCCCCCCATTGCCGTTGTGCTGCCACTAACCTTCCCGCTTGCCATGCTTGGTCTTCTGTGCTGCCACAGCCCGTCCCACCTGCCCTGTGTTGTCAGTTTGCTGCCCCTGACCCCCTCCCACCTTCCCTCTGTTGACTGTGTGCATGCCATTATAGTCTCACTATTGCCCTCCATGGTGTGTTGTGCTTCCAGTGCCCATCCTGCCGGCCCTCCATGGTCAGCGTGCTGCTCCTGCCCTCTTACCCCTGCCCTCCGTTTCGCATGAGCAGACCCCTATCCCTGCCGGCCTGCCTTGTCTGATCCGTTATAGTGCCCCTGCCCCCTCTGTCCTGCCCTTCATGGTCCGTTATGCTGCAACTGTCCCTCTTTCTGCCCTTGCCTCTTTGCCCTCTGCTCTCTGTGGTCCATGTGCATGGCCCTGTCCCCTCCCTATCGCTATTCATGGTCCGTTGTGCTGCACTTCCATCCTGCTTGCTCTTGTTGGTGTATTGTGCTGCTACAACCCCTGACGCCTGCCCTGTAAGGTCAGTTTGGTGCCTCTGCCCATCTCCCTCCTGCCCTCTGTTATCCGGGTCCATGTCCCTAACCCATTCCTCCTGCCCTCCGTGATCCAATGTGCCTTACTTGCCAACATTTTGAACTTGGTAAGAGGGAGATTTGAAAAAAGAAAATCTGTGGAATTGATTTTCCCCATTGACTTACATAGAAAAAGAGGAGATTTTAGGCAGAAGACAGCTAAAATAAAGTCCTTTTGTGCTTAAAAACATAGGGAGTGATAGAGCGCAAATGTGCTCTTTAAATTTGTAGGGGGTGCATTATAATCATGAGTAGGTTACACCTGCATTTATTCTTTGTCATAATAAAATAATGGTGATAGAAATGTACCGTAATAACATGAAAGTGTAGTGTTAAAGTTGCATTTACATAACCGCGAAAGATTTTGCATTATAAAATAGTTTGTGTTCAGCTGAAAGCCTAACGTGCTATGAATTGTGTATACCACTTACAATAATTCACGTATTTGATGTGCTTATGTAACGTGTTGATTTAGAAATGCTCAGCAAGCATCCATTTATATGTAGTTTTATGAGGCTTGTACGCCATTTTCCTATGTTGGCCGATTTCTGTAGGCCTGAAAATGTATTTTACCCTGGAAGGCTCTCTAGTGGGGTTTAAACGTGTAGGTTTGAATTTTATGTGCATGTTGAATCTGTTCTTTCTCACTATTTCCCGTTGCAGGTGGTGAATTCATCATTGTTAGGCAGAATAACGCTTTTGTTTTAGGAGTTAGGTTTGGAGAGCAGTCGATACAATAAGCGAATGAGAAGTTGATATCAGGAGACAGTGTTCTTTTTCACTGGAACAGGCCTGGGAAGCAAGGTCATCGAGCCAGGAGTTGGGAGAGCAGAGGTGGAGTGGAAATTCACCTATGAGAAGATGTCCAGTGGGACGGGTTGATGAGGAGACCCGAAAGGGCGTGTTTTGTGTTTTCGAAGTTCGAATTAGGGACAGTGCCCCGAGGGTGGAGATAGGAGAAGAGCGGGAGATACTAAGAGAATAGGAGCATCTTAGAACGAGCTCCATAGCTTATGCTACTTGACCCATACAACGTGAGTGAACTTCTTAGGAAGTCTTCACATGCTGACACCTTTTTCCTAAGTTGCCTGGGAGGAAATGCTAAGTAGGGAAGTCACCTTAGTGATAGTGTAGGGATAGGTTAACGCTTTTCACTTACGAACCTGTGATGAGGTCTGACATAGACGTGGGGGCAGTTATTGCCTGCGTTCTGTTTCTGGAAATTGCCATTCTGTTTATGCTTCATCCAGTCAACTTTCCCTGTAGGTTTGGATTTGTATTAGTTCCAATGTATTTCTCCAACCTCATCTTGAGATGCCTGTATGTCCAACTGTTTTTGGCTTTGAAATAAATAGACTAAATTGTAATTCGGAGTCTGTGATTCTTCGGAGTCATGAGTTATTGGGCCCGTAGATTTTGTGTAAGTAATTGTTACAAGGTATCTCTTCCCTCTACACTGCCAAGCAGGAACCAACGATCCATCCGCCAGAGAGTGTTCCTGAAGTGATTTTAGTGTGGAACCTCAGCCCCATCAGTTGGTAGCAATATCGTATGGTTTCCTATTGGAGTGAGGGAGAGAATAATATAATCTGGAACGTAAGGAAAAACTAGTTGTAGAACCCCAAAGGCCCTACAGAATGAGAGCCCAAAAAGTCGAGAACGGAGAACGACGGAGCATGCTGGAAACCGATGGAGAATGATGGTGCGGCGGGAACAACGGTTCACAGTGTTGTGAGTATGAATAGGGACGTTTGTGTTAGGTTGCGGTAAATTTGTTGTGTGATGTCTTGCGGAGTGGTTTGAGAGTCGAGTGAATGTGGCTTCGGGCTGAGCGTACGATGTCCATGTGATATGATTTGATGATTATGATGTCAGGCTCAAGGAGTAGCCTAAGATCCGGGGAAAGAGATTTGAGGTGTAGAAGACACTGAGTGTTGTAATTGTCTGACCAGTGATTGTGGGAGTTGTGAAGCGCTATCGACAAACCCACCTGTGATAGGGACTCGTGTGTGAGAGAGCTTGATAGAGTTGTGTGGAAAGCTAGTGCACAGAGGCAGACCACAGCAATTCGAGTGACCGATGCAGGTCGTGGATCACTGTGTAAAAGGAACTGAGAGAGTGGATCCTATCGATTCGTTTAGAATACTGTCTGGTCATTGGTGGACAGACAGTCAAAGTGTAACTGTCTGTTCGTTTGGTGGACAGGCAGTTGCCAGAGGTGAGGCAGACAATTACTTGTGACTTCCGGTCGTTTGGTGGACAGACAGTCGGAGATGTAACTGTCCAGTCGTTTGGTGGACAGACGGTTACTAGATACTATGAGTGAAGTGTGTGAATGTGAAGAGAATGATTGTGAAGGAGGGTGAACCACTGTGAGGAGGAAGAGTGATGTCGAAGAGTGCTGCTCTCCGATAGGTTGGTCAGTGTAAAGCCGCACTAGGATTGGTGGATTGTCATCAGGAAGTCGAAACGAAAATATTACGGTGGAAAAACGTTGATTTCAAAATGCGATGCTTAAAGGTGTTACGTGGACTTTGTAGGGGAGATAGAGGAGTAGTGACTCAAGTGGGTGAGGAAGCACCACCCAAGGACAGCCCGGCACATAATATGGCCACAAATGTAGGACTCCATACTATAATTTGGCTCGAAAATTGGCATAAAATCTCAGAGAACGAGGGAGAATTGGCTTTCCCGCGTTATGTTTCTTTTAGATTAGATATCCTGTACCAATTGAGGGTAGTGATGGCTTCATTACGGCCTCCACCTAGACCAACACAGTTTGAGGTGTTAGATACATGGATAAGAGTAGCACATGCAAGGAAAAGGGATCGAAGTCAGGCGAGAATAAAAAAATCGATGAGAGCACTTCAGGATGCGTGATGGGATGCGCAGACGAAAAGATGGAGGATAAATGCCATAGAAAGAGAAAGGTTATTTCCGCTGTTAGTGAAAGCAGGAGACGCTCGGAAAACAAGGGAGGAGGATGATAGTGACGCCAATGACAGCCTGTTAGACAGATTGTTGGCAGAGCATCCTCCATCATATAATCCAGGCTCAGAAGAGGGATAGCGAGAAATTGCAGGAAGTGTGGGGGAATCACTGATGAACCCTAGCACGAGGGTAGTGGGAACAATTTCAACATGAACGGCAAGAAGTGGGACACCAGCATCGAGTGAGACAGAGATGAATGGAGCGAATGCTGCTTCACAGTTGCCGGACGCTCTTACGGCACCGGTCACCATTGGACCCAAAGTGTCAATATATGATCCGAACCAGAGGGAGAACAGTAACCAGTCACAGTCCGGAGTAGGAGAGGGGGTCAACTCTGGAGGGAATGGTATTGTGAGTGGACACGGTCCATTCTTGATACCAGTAGAGGCTAGCACTCCATTGCCAGCTACTGCAGACTCTTCTAGGGGTCGGAGTGGGCCAAGTGCAGTAAGGTCAGTGTCACTGGCGGACTCACGTTCCGATTTAAGGATGTGGGAACCTTCAGTTAGGGGGCCTACCGGAAGGGTGTCAGGAGTTGACCTGATCAGGGAACGTCTGGGAATCAAGGAATGCCTGGAAATCAGGGCACTCCACAGAGCATAGCAGAAGAAAACTCTCGTAGGACAAAACAGCGAAGGTGAAGGATCGAGTGGTGTGTCAAGTCAGGTAACGACCAAGGCTGCAATAGAGCTAAGGTGCTGGATGTAGTGAGACTAAAAGTAGCAGTGGATGAGATAATAAGCGGAAATTTACCCTTAGAGAGGATGGAGCTTTATGAGCAAGATTGTTGTTTGTGGCAAAGGATGTTACCTGAAAAGCAAGGAAAGCACATGAAAAGTTGACAGAGTTAGCACGAAGGTATGAAGTAGATCTGTCCAAAACCAAAATGTTGCAGGGAAGCCACAGGTTACAGTACAGTGATCAGGAATTGGAGGAGAAACGACTTATAGGACTGAAGACCCACATTCGAGAACTGATTGTACGAATTTGTGCATGGAGCATGCTTGACAAGTGGGAAGAGAGGTGGTCCAAGAAAAAGAGCGTTAAGAAAGAAATAGGAGATACACCACCTCCAGGAGGGGAACAGCAACAGTAGAGGCTTACCCACTGCGAGAGGTACAAAATGGGGGATATGTACATGTGCCTTGGAGTAGGGGTGATTTGGCAGCATTTACAAATAATTTTCCTCGGCTGAGGGAAAACCTTGTTGAATGGTATAAACAGGTTGATCGTTTTGTAAACATTTTTAAGGTGTTATGGGTGGATTTGAATACATCGTTTGACATCGTTGTGCCTGGTGATTTGTGGTCGGCATGTAAAATAGCAGTTGAATGGCCATCTTCAGAACCAGACCGAGACCCCGTAACACATGGTCCTTCACCAATGGTGATGAAAAAGTATGATCAGGTAATCACATGGTTGCAGTCCAAAATTTCTCCACAAGATATCGATTGGGTCAAGATTGATCGGAAGACCCAAGAGCCCAAGGAATCAGTACATGAGTATTATGAGAGGCTCTTGCAAGCTTTTAAGCAATATAGTGGTTTGTACACTCTAGAGACAAAGGACATGGGACAGTTCATTTCCAAATTTGTGTTAGGATTGAGACTAGAAATTAGCTTCATCATTCAGCAGCATCTGATCTGTTGGCAGAACAAGTCTGTGGACGAAATTCTGCGATATGCCAGATACTGTAGTGATGAAGTAGACTCGAATCACAGAAAACTTTAGGACAAGCTCATGCTAGTCCAGATGAAGAATGCGGATAAAGTACAGCAGAGTGTAGGAACTTTGGGACGGAGACAGGGAAACAATAATGGAGGGGCCCAGAATGCGGGACAAGGGAGAGGGAAGCCCATAGAGCCTGAGACAGGGATTGACGTGGGTACCTTAAAGAAAACGACCGCATGTCATTATTGTCACAAGATCGGGCATTGGAAGCGCGAGTGTAGATCGAATCCAGCTAATCAGGTTCAAGAAGAAGAGGTAGTGCAGGTACCTGAGGTTGCCAACACAGTAGCAAGACCCAGATCAGTGCAGGGGGGGAGTTTGAATCCACAAGTGCAAGTTCCCCAGCCACCGAGAGTTCCACAAGGGAATCGAGTATACCAGCAGATGCCCTTCATTGAGACTCTGGACGAGTTCGATCCAGACCAGTTACAATGACGGTGCCTGAGGGGGGGAGGAAAACTGTACCCTTGGAGCCGTCTTAGAGGTAGACCAGAGAGGACCTTACGTAGAAGCAGATGTTGACGGTCATCCCACCACATTTCTGATTGACACTGGTGCTACCCGTTCTACTGTGAGATCAGCAGTAGTCCCAAACCTACCCCTCTCAGGATAATCGATCCAAGTTGTAGGAGTTGCTAATAAGAAAATGACTAATCCTTTGACAGACGCAATACCTGTGAAGATAGGGACATTTCAGGATCGTCACCAGTTTGTGGTGTGCGATTCTAGTCCAGTCTGGCTTTTGGGTCGCGATCTTTTGTGCAAATTGAAATGTACCATCTATTGCACGCCCAAGGGAGTTGAGTTACAGACAAATGATGATGACATTGCCTTCAAGCTGGCAAATCAGAGCCTCTGTATGGATGCATATCCTTTGCTGACTACAGAGGAGTTACCATTCGACTTGAGAGATTCAGTTGATCCTGTGGTGTGGGATTTTACAGGAGAAGAGATAGGTCTGATTTGAGGGGTTGAGCCAGTCAAGATACAGATCAGGCCGAATGCAGCGTTCCCGAGAACGCCCCAGTACAACTTGACACCGGAAATGGTGGCAGGAATTAGACCAGTGATCAAGTCCATGATTGAACAGGGCATTTTGAAGGAGATAATGGGGAGCCCATGCAACTCACCCATT
The DNA here is from genome assembly GCA_963921515.1 of Calotriton arnoldi. Taxonomy (NCBI): domain Eukaryota; kingdom Metazoa; phylum Chordata; class Amphibia; order Caudata; family Salamandridae; genus Calotriton; species Calotriton arnoldi. The sequence goes on along the minus strand of CAWUFW010012498.1, from coordinate 455,929 downwards.
ATGGGATTGCAGAAGCCTAGTGGGAAGTACAGAATTGTGCAGGACCTGCGAAAGGTCAACACGATTGTAGTTCCATGTTGTCCTGTGGTACCAAATCCACCTGTGATTTTATTTCAGATTCCTTGCAAGGCTGAATGGTTTACAGTGATTGATTTGTGCCAAGCGTTCTTTTCGATACCTTTGCATGAGGAAAGCCAATTTTTATTCACCTTCCGTCTGGAAAATCATGTGTTAACATGGTGTCGTATCCCACAAGGGTATACTGAGAGTCCATCGATCTTTAATCAGATCTTTAGAAAGAACCTTGAGAGTCTAGTGCTGCCGCAGACTCTGTTCTTGTGCAGTACATAGACGACCTCCTAATCGCGTCAGAGACAAGAGATGCATGTAAGATTGATACTGTTGCACTGTTTAATCATCTAGCAGAGAATGGACATAAAGTGTCTCCGAGCAAACTTCAGTACTGTTTGTCTGAAGTTCAGTATTTGGTTCATCGCATTGAAAAAGGCAAGAGGAAGGTGTCACCAGACAGAGTTGAGGCGATAATGAATATGACTGCGCCTACCACACAAAAGGAAGTCAGGATGTTTTTGGGAATGGTTGGCTATTGTCGTTAATGGATTCCCAACTTCTCCTTGAAAGCAAAGCCTTTGCAGAGGTTGACGCACAAGGATGGGAGTAATCCGGTAACATGGGATAACAACTGTTTGACTGCCTTTCTGGACCAGAGAGACAGCTTGTGTCGCGCTCCGGCACTAGGAATGCCTGATTACAACAAGGCTTTTTCACTGTTCTGCTGTGAAAGGGAAGGTTTTGCACTTTCAGTGCTTACACAAACCCATGGAGGTGTCCGTAGACCAGTTGCATACTTTTCAGCTACCTTAGACCCGGTAGCTTCAGCGTTGCCCGCATGTCTCAAATCCGTTGCTGCAACAGGGGTCAGCATTGAAAGGTGTGAAAGTATTGTCATAGGTCACCCTTTAACTGTTTATGTGCCACACTCCGTTGTGCTGTTACTGACGAGGGCCAAGACGCAGCATCTGACAAACAACAGACTCACACGCTATGAGCAAGTCATACTTGCCTCGGAGAATGTGACTCTGAAAAGATGCTCCGTGTTGAATCCTGCTACCTTGATGCCAATGCCAAATTTTGATCAAGTTGAAGATTGTGAAGACCATGACTGTCTCGATGTGACTTAACTTTGCACCAAACCAAGACCTGACATTGTTGATGAACCTCTGCCCTTGTCTGATGAAATCTTTTTTGTTGATAGTTCATGCGTAAGAGACAATGCAGGTTGTTTGAGAGCAGCGTTTGCTGTTTGCACCATCACAGGAGTGGTGGAAGCCGCTTGTTTAGAGGGAGTACACTCCGCACAGGTGGCTGATATCATTGCCTTGACGCGCGCCTGTCTGGCTGCAGATCAGATCTGAATCACGATCTATACCGACAACCAGTATGAGTTCGTTGTAGTTCATTGATTTCGGACAGCTTTGGTCGCAGAGAGGATTCCTAACGTCATCAGGGTCACCGATCAGGAATGGAGAACATGTTCGAAAGTTGTTAGATGCCTTGCAGCGTCCCGAGGAAATTGCTGTGGTTAAGTGTGCTGCCCATGGGAAGGGGGACGATTTTGTGACCCTTGCCAATAGATATGCCGACGAAGTTGCCCCGTTCTGTGCTGATCAGAGATGCATTTTTACAGGGGATTACACGGGAGAGAGCACAGAAAGAACCAAGCTCAGCATGATGTTAGCCATAGCAGACACTTGGGATGAGATCAAGCGTCTGCAGGAAGAAGTGTCGGAGCAGGAGGAAGCTAGTTGGATTAAAGCAGGTTGTGAAAGGAGAGATGATGGCATTTGGGTTTTGGCCGATGGTCGAGCAGTGTTACCAGATGATTTATTGAGTCCTATGGCTAGGTAGATTCATGGAGCAGTTCATGTTGGAAGGGATGCCATGGTGCGAGTGTTCAGACAGACGGGGTTTAACCCATGGTTTCGTGCGTTTGCTGAAGCAGTGTGTCATAGATGTGTCACGTGTCAGCAAATGAATGCTGGAAAGAAAACTGTGGTTACACTGAGTCACATTGGGAGATCTGGAGGCCCCTTCAATAGGATCCAACTTGATTTTATAGTGATGCCTAGGTGCAATGGTTTGAGGGACATTCTGGTGGTAGTGTGTGTTTTCTCACGTTGGGTAGAAGCTTATCCGACCAGAAGGTGTGACAGTCTCACAGTAGCAAAGCTGTTGCTTAGAGAGTTGATACCGCGCTTCGGATTTCCGACCTCATTGGAATCGGATAGAGGAACTCACTTCCACAGTGAGATCATGAAGCTGCTTTGCACTGCATTACAGGTTGATCAGAGACTGCACTGTAGCTACAGACCTGAAGCGTCAGGTCTCGTGGAGCAGATTAATGGGACTCTCAAGATGCGAATGGCCAAAGTCTGTTCATCCACGTCTTTGAAATGGCCTGATGCGTTGCCCTTGGTGCTGATGAGTGTGCCTAGCATTCCTGATAGGAGGACAAAACTCTAGCTCCATGAGATCCTTATGGGGAGGGCGATGCGATTGCCAGCAGTGCCATCTACAGCACTGATAAACATCACAGATGATTTGATCCTTGATTATTTCAAAGGACTGGCGGACGTGGTCCGTTCTGTGTCTTACTAGTTCGAAGCTGCGACTGCCCCGACATCGAAGGATCTCTGTAACGACCTGTGTCCAGGGGATTGGATACTCGTGAAGAAGCATGTGGGGAAGAGCTGTCTTGATGCTAGGTGGAAAGGTCCATATCAAGTGATCTTGGTAACGAACACAGGGCCCGATTCACAGAACTAACTTAAGACAAAATCCTAAACTTACTACCATTTTGGTATTCACAGAAGGCACTTACTCATTTTGGTATTCACAGAAGGCACTTACTCATCAATGAGTAAGTGCCTTCTGTGAATACCAAAATGAGTAAGTTACACAAATGAGTAAGTTACTCAAAATGAGTAAGTTACTCATTTTGGTATTCATAGAAGGCACTTACTCATTGATGAGTAAGTGCCTTCTATGAATACCAAAATGAGTAAGTTACACAAAATGAGTAAGTTACTCAAAATGAGTAAGTTACTCAAAATGAGTAAGTAAGTGCCTTCTGTGAATACCAAAATGGTAGTAAGTTTAGGATTTTGTCTTAAGTTAGTTCTGTGAATCGGGCCCACAGCTGTGAAGTGCGGAGACTTGCCAAACTTGATTCACATTTCCCACACCCTCGGATGAAACAGCTCCTCTCCCTGCAGATAGTCCAGCCGTGGCTGCTAGGCCACTGGAGGGGACAAGCCAAGCTGTGGGGGTCGCTGGAGAGGCTGGCAACACACCAGAGCAAGCTGAGGGGGGGTCACGCTACACAAGGCCCAGACAGTGACTCTGAGGGAGACGGTAACGTTGTGAGCGAAGCAGAGTCCGACTCAGCAGAGAAAACTGGTGTGCAGGAGGGTCGGGTGCAGAGAAGGAGAGCAGGTCTGCTGGATGAATCGTGGCCTGGGAGACAAAAGAGACAGAATATGAGACTTGCATCTGAAATAGATCTTGCCCCTGTGCCTGAGACATCTGAATCAGAGCTAAGTGACACAGAGCAAGGCCAAGATGGACTGAGGAGGTCGCAGAGAGCAAGAGTGGCTTGCCAGAGATACGCTGCTCCAGAGTGGACTTACGTGGTTGCAGATGCCGGGACCAGTGGGAATAGGGAGACTGAGGTCTTCGAGAGTTGTCAGCAGAATTCCAGAACTGAAGATTGAAATCGATTTGATAGTTCCGGGGTTGGAAATAGTAGGAGTGCTAACAGTGACTGTACCGAACCCTCCAATACTGAGTGGCGTGAGGAGTTTTGTTCTGAGAGACCTGACTTTTCCAACCTTTGGATATCAGCCTGCAGCTCAGGAGATTGCAGCAGTTCGTCTTGAGATTTTGCATCGTATTATTGCTGAAATTGGTTCTGAGCTTGTGAGAGACTGTTAAATGAACTGTGGACTGTAAACAAACAAATTGTTGCCTGAAGAAGATAACCTAGGTCCGATTGGAAGAAGAAAAAATTTAGGGACTTTCCGTAGAAGAAAAAAAGGAATAAGGAGGTCTTTTGAACTGTGTAGATAATTGTGCAATTAACTTTGAGTTTGGTTTCCAGAACTCCAAAGGAACTGTGTACGAACTTTGTTGAGAAGCAATTAGAGGCAGAGAAAAGAGACTCTTGGGAAATCCTCTTGCTGCGCTAAACCCGAATTCAGTTAAAGATGGAGTCTGGTAATCCGAACCGTGGATCAAAGTGTTTGATAGGTACACTCATAGTAGGAGTGATAGCGGTGATAGCTATAGTAATCATAGTGTCTGTAAAAGTTCCACATGATGTGGAAGTTGACAGGGTGGGGATAAAGGGAGCGCCCATGCCTGCCACTTCTACTACAGAAGAGCTGAGAAAGCTATGCTAGAGAAAACTAGTCGCATGTTACACGTAGATTTGTCAAAGGGTGATTATACGATGAATGCTAATGCAAAGTTGTTGTACAAGTATGTGAACATGATGTATGTGAGGGATTGTTATTTGTGTATGCAGTTGATCAGTTGAGGAAGGAATTCGATATCATCACCTTCCACTGACATATGGTATCACATGTAGTTTATTGCTTAGTATGTTTTACGGAAAGGGTCATCATGAATACTACTTCTCCAATTATGACGCGGTGCTGTCAGAGGTTCCAGCTTTTAAGCACCTCAATAAGTATGATTATTACAAGCAAGACGACAGATTGGGGAAGTATTTCATACTTACAGTCACCTTAGATACAGCTTATGCACATTGCCACAATTTGACATGTTTACTAACCGATGTAGAGAAGAAATTTGTTGATCAGGTAGAAGATAGACATAGATAATTAATGGTTAAACCTACCAGTAGAGAAGAAAGGTTTAATTGGACCAAGGAGGAGTTAGCTCACACGGCAAAGGGGAATTATGGTCCATTAGCTTTAGACTTTGAGCAGCGAGGAAAGCTATGCATTCGACAGGTCCAGACTTACTATGATAAGATCAATGTGGGACAGAGTGTGTGTGATCACATCTTCACGATTGAAACGTCTGCAAAGAAGTTCTTGCAAGAAGCGGTGCAAGTGGTGCCAAATGTGTATTTTGTGTGTGGGAAGAATGCATATGTGCGGTTGACATTGAAGTGGTATGGTACATGGTATATATCTGTTGTGTTCCCTAAGATCTACCATGTTGAGGATTTGACACACTTGGAAGATGGAGACCATCATATAAAGAAAAAAGGTGCTAGTGCAGGAGAGATTGTTGGAGATGTTTTTGGAGCAATGATACCAAGTTTAGGAGTGATTCTGAATGATGTAAAAATCAAGAGGTTGGCAACCATCTTGGATAAGCAAATACAGCTCAGGCTTTGTTACTTGTAGATGGAGAGATGGTGTTGATAAGAGCAATGGTGATGCAGAACCGCCTTGCGTTAGATGTGTTGTTGGCAAAGGAGGGCGGAGTCTGTAAAATGCTGAAGGTTCAGGAGTGTTGTACTTTCATTCCTGACAACAGTAAGGATCTGAAGAAGTACATAAGTAACATTACTGTGATTCATTTTGAGGTACATGAGATGGCAGAAGAAGGAGTTTGGACAAAAGTTGGGAAAGGTTTTGGAAGGCTTGGAAGTTGGTTTGCAAACATTGGTAAGAGTATTCTCGGTTACATTCTGAAGCCTATCATCATAGTGGTAGTCTGTGTGATTCTTGTGTTTGGGATGATAAGGGCCTACAAATGGCATAAGGCAGGAGAGGCTGAGAGACATCCTAGGCAGCGGGAAAGGAGAATGGAGAGGCTGCAGGACAGTCACTATGAGAATCTCAAGAATCTAGAGAAGTTCCGACAGGGTAAAATGGCTACAACTTCTGTTTAGGTCAGTTCTTTCTCCAGGGATGGTGTTTTGATGGTGATGACATGTGTTATCAGAGGGGTGAACTGATAGAGCGCAAATGTGCTCTTTCAATTTGTAGGGGTGCATTATAATCATGAGTAGGTTGCACCTGCATTTATTCTTTGTCATATTAAAATAATGGTGATAGAAATGTACCGTAATAACATGAAAGTGCCGTGTTAAAGTTGCATTTACATAACCGTGAAAGATTTTGCATTATAAAATAGTTCATGTTCAGCTGAAAGCCTAATGTGCTGCGAATTGTGTATGCCACGTACAATAATTCACGTATTTGATGTGCTTATGTAACGTGTTGATTTAGAAATACGCAGCAAGCATCCATTTATATGTAGTTTTATGAGGCTTGTACGTCATTTTCTTATGTTGGCCGATTTCTGTAGGCCTGAAAATGTATTTTACCCTGGATGGCTCTCTAGTGGGGTTTAAATGTGTAGGTTTGAATTTTATGTGCATGTTGAATCTGTTCTTTCTCACTATTTCCCGTTGCAGGTGGTGAATTCATCATTGTTAGGCAGAATAACGCTTTTGTTTTTGGAGTTATGTTTGGGGAGCAGTGGATACAATAAGCGTATGAAAAGTTGATATCAGGAGACGGTGTTCCTTTTCGCTGGAAGAGGCCTAGGAAGCAAGGTCATCGAGCCATGAGCAGGGAGAGAAGAGGTGGAGTGGAAATTCACCTATGAGAAGATGTCCAGAGGGACGGGTCGATGAGGAGACTCGATTGGGCGTGTTTTGTGTTTTCGAAGTTCGAATTAGGGGCAGTGCCCCAAGGGTGGAGTTAGGAGAGGAGCAGGAGATACTAAGAGAAGAGGAGCATCTTAGAACGAGCTCCGTAGCTTATGCTACTTAACCCATACAATGTGAGTGAACTTCTTAGGAAGTCTTTACGCACTAACACCTTTTTCCTAACTTGCCTGGGAGGAAATGCTAAGTAGGGGAGTCACCTTAGTGATAGTGTAGGGATAGGTTAACGCTTTTTACTTACGAACCTGTGATGAGGTCTGACTTAGACGTGGGGGCACTTATTGCCTGCGTTCTGTTTCTGGAAATTGTCATTCTGTTTATGCTTCATTGAGTCAACTTTGCCTGTAGGTTTGGATTTGTATTAGTTCTGATGTATCTCTACAACCTCGTCTTGAGATGTCTGTATGTCCAACTATTTTTGGCTTTGAAATAAATAGACTAAATTGGAATTCGGAGTCTGTGATTCTTCAGAGTCATGAGTTATTGGGCCCATAGATTTTGTGTAAGTAATTGTTACAGTGTATCTCTTCCCTCTACACTGCCAAGCAGGAACCAATGGTCCATCTGCCAGACAGTGTTCCCGAATTGATTTTAGTGTGGAACCTCAGCCCCATCAGGAGTCTCCTGCCTGAATCGGGTCTATTGGGATGTATGGTTGTACTCCCACTGCCTCTTGCTTCTGCCCTCACTGTACTGCATGGTTGGTTTTGAAAGTGCCAGGCCCATAAGTTTTAAACCTGTTCTACAATCACAATTTGATTGTTCTTTTCTTCAGCATGAAAGTGTAAAGGGGAGAAAAGTTGATAGGAGACCAATCAATTAGTCAATAATTCTTTTGGACAAATAGTAACCACGGACAACTACTTAAGGTTAATTTGATTTATTACAAAGCCAAAAATAGCTGAACATAAAGACACCTCAGCACGAGGGTGTAGAAATACATCGGAATTAGCATGAAATCAAATCTGCATATCCAGTTTAGAAGATGCAACATAAGCAATACAATTAGCTCAAGAAGTAAGATACAAATGATCAGGAAGCATGAGTCCAAATTTCCCTGCATAAAGGGTTGGTGAGTGAAAAGCATTAAATCTATCTCTTCTCTAACACTAAGATGACATCCTTACTTAAGCATTTTCAGAAGAAGGAATAAAAGGTGTCAGTACGTGGAATCTTCCGAAGAAGCATCTCCACGATCATTGGGTTGTGTAGCATAAAGCTACCAAGAAAGAGCTTGTTCTAAGATGCACTCTCTCTGCAGGCAAAGAAGAATGGGGGCACTATCCCTATCCCCAACAAAAAGTTATCTGTAGGTAGCATACCCAGGGTGCAGTGCGAATCACGCCATCTGCTCTGGGTACAGTCCTTTAGGTGATTTTCCACGGTGACGACGGTGTACTTTCCTTGTTACAAATTGTCCTTGGTTCCCAGACCTTCTCCTGTGTGAAGCACAACAACCTTCCTTTATTGACTCAAGCTACACGATTGTAACTTCTTCTCTTCTTGCCTGAGTAGTAAAACAAAGACATTATTCTAGCTAACAAGAGCGCTTCTTTACCTGCAATACAAAACGAGAGAAAGAACAAATTCCACAGCACACATGAAATTCAAGCTGTTAATTATAAAGCGAGAGTTTCCAGGGAACTGCACTTCAGGCCTACAAAATTCAGCTAACATAAGAAAGCACAATGTAAGCTCTTACAAATTCACATATCATTAATGCAATTTCAACTAATGCATTTACCTGCGTATGGAATGACATGATTAATAAGCACATTAAATTCATACACGGTGGTCAGTTGCACAACACGAGTTCTTCACATTACTGTTTCCTGCTAGTTACATTCATTTTCTTCGTTGATTCTCCATGCTACTTTTCAAAGGCCTAAAATATGTCACATTTCCATGTTAACATTTCACAAATTCTAACACTTTTCATTAATCCAACAAAGGATTATATGCGGGTGCGTTCTACACATGATTATAATACACCGCTACAAATAAAATGCAGTTTCCACTCTATCAGTTTGTTGCCCTTGCGCCCTTCCCCCTGTTCTCCATGGGCCATTGGGCTGCCACTGTCCCTACGGCCTGCCAGGGTGGTCGACTTGTTGCCTCTGCAACCTCCTCCAAGAGAGGGTCTTATTCCTGTAGAAATTATGGTTTGTGCTCTAAACAACTAAATAGAGGACATATTTTCTGAGTTCTAAAATAGCGACAGAGCACTATAAAATAATTTTCTATCTTTATATTTTTTTATCCAGTTGATCACTTGATTATATGTTACACTTTAGGGAGAGGATGTTGGGTTATGGCCATAGCTGCAGACTTTGCAACTGGGGAACCAGGTTCGACTTTCGGCATCAGCTCGATATCCTGTGATTCTGGACAAATCACTTAATCTCACCATGCCTAAAACTAAAATGAATGTGTCCTTTTGTAATGTAACTGATGCTCATGTAAAGCACTCCAATGCCTTTGGGTCAAGTCTGCGCTATATAAAACTGCAAAAAAGCAAACAAATCATTTTGCACACTTCTGTCATTGGGCTATACTTGGGCTACATTTGGGTGATATGTGTGCTATATTTGGGCTCTTTTTTCTCTGATGGCCATCTTGAGAGACTTGTTTGTTATGAGGCTCCCTAATTTCCTAATTTACTGCAGTATCCTCAGTAGAAAATGCTTTCAGTTTTATACTTCGTTTACATCAAAATGGCGTTTAGATATGCCCCACTTTTGGCATGAATTCAGAATGTTAGCACTCTAGTTGCTCATTCGAACACTGTAGTAAAGCTGCTCATCACCAGGGAGTTATAAGGCAGTCTGCTGCTGGTGTTGAAAGTGCATGTTTCAGTCTGCATTTCAGAATGTTATAATGAAATAGAAGAGGAAGATATTTGAGAACTCATTTAAAATGTGTCCTCATTTTTCTTTTTACAACACTAACCATACGTTCTATGAAAAACTGAACCCCCTCATGTTGTTCCTTTCTAAATTAAATGTATTTAGTTTTACCAGTTTGATTCAATCAACATTGCTTCAGGTGTGCCATACATTTGACATAATTAAGACTGTTATAGCTCTTGTTGTTCTTTAGAACCCCTCTGGGACCGCAGTAGAGCACAAGGTAATCAACTGGCAGGCTGGTCCTGTTGGAAGTACATGATTTATTAATGAGAATGTCAAACTTAATTTCATATGGCTGAGAAAGATAGTGTGAATTTACGTTAAATATGCTCTTGTTTTAGATTCTGGAGCACCTTCCATAACCTCAATTTCTCTCAAACATGATTCATGAAATCCCTGCAGAAGGCTTTTTCACAGGGTCAAATAACCTTAGAACACACAACAATTCATAAAATTAGTATGGTACCATCAACAAATGCTTTATATTGTAACTAAAGTCTGTTATCACCCTTTATACGTTCTCCTTTTTGTGACCCTCAAAACCTGCCATTCACTACAAAGCATTTAAATAGGGTGCGATCAGGTATATTGGTCCCAAGATGGCTGCCAACACTTCCTGGTTGAAGTGTTGGCAGCCAATCAGTTCACCCCATGAGATCTGTGCTTAGGGCTGCTCAGATTTACATATTTGGTTTCCCTTTAATATCTCCAAAATTACTGAACGGATTTACATCAAATAAAAAAAAATGCGTGATGCCTGGAAAAAAATCTACCTTTCTGCCAAATTTGCTGTAATTAAGTCCAGCAGTTCGGGCTGCAGGCGTGTCGAAAGACTCTGTGGGAATTAACATGGGAAACACACTTTTTTTGAGGTCCCACTTTTTCTCAGCCCGGTCTTGATGGATCACCCTGAAATTTTCCATGCAAAACTAGAGTCACTGGGGCACTTTTGTTTGGAAAAGTTTGTGAAGATTCTTTAAATGGTGCCAAAGATATAGGCAAGTCAGAGAACTATTTTCCTATGGAAACATGGTCCTAACTATAATTATTCACTGAAAAAGCCAAAGGCTAAAGTAACGTTATAGTTAGATGAATATGTCAGTGATAACATTAACATTTTGAGCTAAAAAATCCACAGAAATTCATCAGTTGTAATATCAGTTATAACTTGTGCCCCTGCCATGCACTGCTATTGACCTCACATATGACATCACATATGACATCACTCATGACATCTTCCATGACATCCTTGATGGCATCACTAATGACATCATTGATGACATCATCCAATGAGTGTGCTACTTTGTTTTATAGTTTACATAGTGGTGGGTAAGTACCACATTACTTGTCTACTACAATTTTGCCCATCAAGGTTTCATTGTTATAACATTGTTTATCTGTACAGATCTTTTTATTGTCCCAGCCTTAGACTGAGTAGCAACTAAATTATCAACTTCATTTGAAGAAAGAACTTCTGGCTTCTAAATTTTCTTACAATGTCAGCCATGTACAGAAGATGAGTTGTGATAGTATCAAAATGTTTGGTCTCAGGATCATAGGAAATTTGAACATATGGACACAAATCACTGAAATTCCAATGGGTAAAAGATCTGTTTTTCTTCTCAATGTTTTACTAACCCATGAGTGACATCAGCATACAGATCTAATTAAAAAAAAAGTCCTTGCAAGCCTACTCAAGAACATAAACTGGATCTTGTTAAGATTTTTCCAACAGGTAGTCTTTATTCCATTCTCTTCATTAAAAAGACTTCTAGCCAACACATGTTTTGTCCAGGCTCGTTGCCTAAACTTCCTCAGAGCTAGAAAATATACATGAATTTGATTGCTTGAGTGAGGCATCACACACATAATATTAATCCTTTACCCACATAAAGTGAACACGAAATAGTTGGTCATAAAATATAAATTAAATGCACCATGTCAAAAGGAAGTACACAGGCATTACTAATTTACTTGCCCATATTGCGTACTAACATTTCCTCATATAAGTGTATCAATAATTAATTAAGCCACATATTCGAAGCTGGAGGTTCATGCAGTGTAGTGAGTATGAATATTTGGTAGCATATCAGTCCCACGAAAAAGGTAACAAAAATATTTGTGAGGCAAAGCATTTGGAGTAAGTCAGCAAACTGAACAAGAGTAAAATTGAATTGGCTATAATATAATTGTCTCTGAGAGATTAAGCAAGTCACTGCTTAAATAATGAGAGTAAATCATCTGTATGTCACAAGCTCACAACAGCTTGTCATATGTTTCCAAGGTCAAGGTTTATAGTATGAAAGATACAGTACATGGACATCATCAATCAACCATATCCTTTTAACTTAATATCAGCGTGTCAGAGAACTGCAGCACCAGATGCCCGTGCTCGTGTAAGGGTCATGCAAACCGGGACGAAAATCCATCATTATCTGCAGTAAAATATGTACCTAACACCTGGACTTCCTGGGCTCTGACAAGCACTAAACCTGCCATCACACCAAAGTCCTCATTTTCATGGTGGGATTACTCGGGCTGATGAGAATAAAACTGACGGGAGCGCTGCGGCTGTGATTCATAAGATGGCAGCTCCCGGACACGAGTGAGTGGCAGAGGCATAGCAGTGAGGTGGTGCCAGTGTGGTGGAGGTGAAGTGGTCAGAGTTGGGCATCAGAAAGTCTCAGAGGCAGCAGGGCCACAAGCTGCAGGAGAGGAGTTCAAGGCCACTCGGATGGGTGAAGGAGCAAGGTGAGGGCCGAGCGTACAGGGGTAATTGCTGTGCTCAGCAGTGATGGCGTTGATTCAGAGTGCAATGACTCAAGCCCCTGTGCCAGGAAGTGTGATGCTGGGCCCCTTGGAGGCTGGTATTATATTGAGGGGCTCTATATCCTTGATCACAGTTGTCTGCTGTGCTGGGGCATTCTGTTGGGTGGCATACTCCCTGGTGGTATCAATTGAGTGCTCCTCTGAGATTTGGCTCTCCCACCACTGGCATGTCCCTCACACCAGTTGGCCTGCTCGTGCTCCCCTGCGGCAAGTGCTTCATTCAAGGGTGAGGTAGGACCATCTCTCTGTGACTCCTGATGTCTACAGAGATGATAATGGACTGGACAGTATGATACACCTTGCAGCATTTTTTGGGCTCTACCCTCCCGCTGCACCACCGTACCCACTCTCCTGCACTACAGTAGGCTATGTTTCTGACTGCCGGTGTGCTGGGGCAGTGGCAAAGCCTTGATGGCAAGCAGTCCAAGCTGCATTTTGAAATGCGTAAGGGTGCACACAAGGTCACTCCTGAACACAAGATGCAGAACCGGAGTCATCCCCAGATGCAGGTTCACAGAAAGACGATATGGAATCTCTCCTCATGGCTATGCAGGAGAGCCTGGCCTCCATAATTAATAAAATGGATGCGCTAATGGCACAGTTGGATGCTGTTATGCGCAAGATCGATAATCATGACAGTTCACTGAAAGAGGACGAGCATAGAATATCTACTGCTGAAGATTAACTTGCTGACTAAGGGGGAAATGATATTCAATTAGGGGAAAAATACTCAAAGTCATTGCTGCCAAGAATGAGGAATTGGAGGCAAGTTCTCATCGCAATAATCTTCACATTCTGGGAGTGCCAGAATCTACTAATTCTGACAGACTGGAGGACTATGTTGCGAGGCTGCTGTTGACATTTGTTGGCAATGAGCTCTTTTCCCATTTAGTGGTGGTGGAGTGAGCTCATAGATCTCTGATGGCTATGCCGTCACTGTGGGCCCATCATAGCATGCTTGCTGAACTTTCACAACAGTGTTACTGTCCTCAGATTAGTGTGGAAAAAAGTCTCTTTTAACTTAGAAGGCAATACTATCTTGCCTTTCCCAGATTTAAGTATTGCTGTACAAGAAGCATAGTGTAAATTTATACTGGTGAAACAAAAACTCATGCAAGCTGGGTTGCAATAGACAATGTTGTGTCTGTTATGTCTGCTGATCATGCACCGGGAAAAGAACACATCATTCAAATGCCACAGCAGGTTCTTGCGTATTTGAGGAGGGTGCAGAAGGACCCCAGTACGGGATCTGACTTGTGATCACCTGTTTGGTCACAGAACCCAGACGACCACTCAGAATGACAATGGATAGGATGGGTCATGCGTAAATAGAGTGCCCTCTGAAATGTAACACCTCACCCTGGTAGATATGATTCAGACTATTGGATCACTAGCTGACTGTGCTTCTTTACCCATCTTTGGGGGCTCATTTACAGAGCGCTCTTCTACTTCATGTTGAGGATGGATGGGCCTTGCACACCTTTTGCAGTTGTCACCCTATGGTGTGTGCATAAGTAGATGCCCCAGACACTCTCAGCTCTTTGCTTGGGATGGCTTATTGTCTCTTTTGATGGTCCCTAGGGATTTCTTCCATACTGTTGTTGCTTTTTCTTGCTCTCTTTTCTGTACTTGGTTTGCTCTTCTATTAGTTTGATGGGGCATGCTCAGGGGGAAGGTCTGTGTTCTTGGTGAAATTGGGCCTTCAGAATGGGAGGCTGGCTGAGGGTGTTTTCAAGTTATTGACTATTGCTCTGCCAATGGAGGTGCATTTCCTGTTTGCACTACAGACTGAATGGGCCCAACATTCGTCTCGTGATGGGGTGGTTCATGGCATTCTTACTACTACCAGTATGTCTGTTGGAGTGGAAACCCAGTTGAATGATGAGTGTCGATGCCTGACCTGGAATGTTAGTGGCCTCAAAAATCCCCACAAATCTGACAGGTTTTCACCTGACTCGATAGGCACAAAGTGGATATCGCACTCCTACAGAAGGCCCATCTCACGCCACGTACTGATGGCACTTTGGAAAGGGGCTGGTCCTTTTCCTGCTTGACCTCATCCTACTTGTGGTATGGCTATGCTCACAAGGTGGGGTACTCCCTTCATGATCGATGTAACACTCATGGACATCCAGGGTCAGTAGGCAATTCTATACAGAGCCACAGGCTTTGGTATGGGGGGACTCCAATTGCGCTTTTAATCCCCACTTGGACAGATCTCTTGTGACATCCAGTGTCAGGTTGACTGCTGCCAACCACTTGAGGGTAATAAAGCAAGATCATGATCTTTTCGATATTTGGTGGTGCCAGTTTGTACATGCTGTGGTCGGCACATACTACTTGCATGTACATGGGAGGTGTTCCCGACTTGACTATTGGCTACTGGCTAAGGATATGGTGCCCTGTGTACGAAAGGTCTCACATCCAGCTTGTACTCTTTCTGATTATGCTCCTGTTCTTTTGACTCTGGCAGTCCTTGGGACCCACAATTCAGGTTTTTTCTGATTATTGAACCATGAGGCATTATTAGACAGGGTTTTCGTGGATAAATTCCACATGGAGATGTTGGATTTTTTCAAACTAAACAGAGGTACGGTTGACTCTATGGGTATTGACTGGGAGGGTTTCAAGTTCCCTATCTGGGGCATTTGTATGGCAAAATGTAACGGTGTGCTTCAGATGCCCTGGGATCATTTGGCATGCCTAGAGGCATAGATAAAGATTAAAGAGTGCACTCTGTTGCATGAGGAGGATGTGGTTACCTTTGGCCAATTCCACTCTCAGCTTAGAGAGTACAATGAGATGGTGACTAGAAAGTGCAAACATCGGGGTAAATATGCCATGGTGAGAGCATACAGTGAGGGGGAATGACCCAGCAGATTGTTGGCCACTATGATTAGTCATCCCTTGGCTGCCGATTACATTGTGGGGATTGAGGACACTGAGGGGCAGATTCAGCAAAATGTCACATGTGTCCTGTCTGTGTTCTTGGTGTACTTTAAAGATCTTTATACTACTACAGGAATGAGGCCCTTGCTGCAGATTAATGCCTGCCTGTAGATATGGCCTTAGGATGGCTGAATGATTCGTGTCACCTCTTCCTGGTTCCAACCTTCACTGTAGAAGAACTGCGGGTACGGATTGGGGAACTTCTCACAGAAAAGGCACCTGGCTCGGATGGCCTGCACGTTAAATTTTATGAACATTACACTAATATCCTGGCTCCTAAACTGCTTGCAGTATTGGAGGAGGCGCGGGGAAAGTGAATTCTCCCACCTTGCTTATGGGAGACGGGAATTGTTACTCAACTGAAACCTGATAAACCAGCACATAAATGGAATTGCAACTGACCCCTATCGCTCTTAAACTGTGATACTAAAATTTTAGCTAAACTTGTGGCTAATAAGTAGACCTTATTTCTCCCTGATCTCGTGAGACCAGTTCAGTCTGGATTAGTCGCGGGTCACTCAACTTCTTACAAATTACCAACTCTATTTGCTCTCCTACGGGGTAGGCCTCAATGCTGCAGCAATATTCTTGAGTGCCTCTTTTACTGCAGAGGGGAGCACACACGCACACATCACTCACAACCATGCATTCACATACACCCATTCAGAACACTCAGCACTACTTAGTGAAGTAACACTGAGACTAAGGGGCTTATTACGATTTTGGCAGTGTGGCAGCAGGCTGCCATGCCAGCGCCATGCTGCCACATCCCGAAACCCGTACTGAGACCGCCTGCTGGATTTCGACTGAAATCCAGCTCGGGCAGTCCTGCTTTGGCGGTCCCACGGCAGTGCTGTGCTAAGGCTCATATGTGAGCCTTAGCAAGGCATCAAGTGGGATCGCCAAAGCATGGCCCTGCATGGCATGGACTGTGAAGACCATGGCGTGCAGGAACTGGGGGTGCATGGATACAGGGGGGCACACCATGTGCCTCCCTGCATGCATCCCCTGGCCAAGAGGCACCAGGAGGACCTATAGAGTCCCCTTAGTTTCCCCACCACCACACTTTTAATGACGGGCTCACCGCCATGAAAACTGTGGTGATGAGATAACTCGTAATATGCTTGGTGGTGCTGAGCGGCAATGCCAGCATATTGCGGCCTCCGACCGCTGAGGGATCATGGATCCCCGGCAGTAGCAGGGGTCCTGTGGTAGTCCGACCGCCAAAGTCGGAATATGGCAGGTCGACCACCAGTCTGGCGGTCCACAGACTGCCACCACGACTACGGCAGTCCATTGGACCACCGTAGTCATAATAAGGCCCTAAGCGTGGCACATTGTACACATAATTAGCTTTTTCTTGCTAAGTTTACGTCATTTGTTCTATACGCTTCTATATTGTGCCAATGGACCTGCCATTAAGTAATGTATGCTATGTGAAAAAACAGATGAAAAAAACGTTTCTTACCCATTTGTTTTTCATTTTGGGGCTAACTAGTAGTAAGGCCATCGCACAAGTCAGGCCATCAAAAGATGTTGAAACCTCCAGAAAAATAACACAAAAGTAGCCTCAGAGGAAATTCCGGGTCAGAGAACGGGCTTTTCCACCGTAGGACAGAACATACACGAGACTGCCACTTAGGCAGTTAAGTCACCCAGTGACAAGCCCTTCCTCACTATCCTTTCTCAAACTGCATTCATGGTAGGCGGGAAACACTTACTGGCTCAAATGCATCACCCATGAGTAGCCATGAGTACAGAGACTCCATAAGCCCCCCCTCAAAGTCAACTAATCATTAACAGAGCTCAGGCTCCAATGTGCCAATTGCGAACACAACCTGTTTTCAATTAAGATCAAGGAGAAAACACAGAGTGTCGGCGTGTTTCCCTTGAGTCAACATTTAGTTGAACACGTTTGCCGAGTCAAAACAATCACAAAAGGAGTAAACGCCGTACCCTACACTGTGCGTCTGCACGAACACATCCCCAGTGAAGTACTTGGGGGATAGCAGAGGGCACTCTTGGCCCGCACCTACGGCAGAGCGCCCTCTCTTTCCAGGAATGCGGAATTCCTTCTGGTTCAGCGGACCAGGCATCACTTGTGCAGCTGTGATCAGAAATAGTGGTGGAGCAGCGCAGGGGACAGCATAGGGGAGAAAATTAAGAAAAAATAAATAAAACAGATTTACCTGCAGGCCGCCTCTTCACTTCTCTTCTGTTCCTCTACTTCCAGCAGTCCCTGCACAGGCTCCCAGACTCCCTTTCAACAATCCAGATGCTGCTCTCATGCTGGTAATACCCAGCATGAGAGAAGTGCCAGGATTGGTCTGAGCAGTCTGGTTTGACGCTCAGTCAGGCCCTGAGAGCCTGTGTCTCTTCTTTACACAGCTGTGCAGCACAGCTCGGGTAGAGATACCTAAGAGGGCAGGCCAAACCAACATGCGCACTTACAGTGCCCTCCACTCCTCCTCCCTGCTGCAGCTGCTGTCATTCAGGATGCCTGGCCCGCCCTGCCCTTGACTCAGCTCAGTGAGGAAAAATAAAATGATAATAACCTGTTTTATTATTATTTTATTTTTCATGTTTTCACTGCTGACAGAGCAGTGGGGCGACGCTCATCCCCCTATACAGAGGAGTCGCTGCTGGTGCCTCTAAGGCATTCAACAGCCTTGAGTGGGACTATCTTTTTATGATACTTGTTAGGACGGGTATACTACAAGACTTTTTCAGTTTCTATATACTTCTCCCACAGCTAGGGTGCGCATTATCAATGCCTACACTGATTCCTTGGTGAAACTTGGGGCACAAGCCAAGGTTGCCCCCATTTGCCCATTCTTTTTGCACTTACCTTTGAACCCTTGGCTGCTAGACTCTGGCTGGCAACATTATGCTTAGTACACCCTTTGATATGCAAATTGTGGGTACTTAATTTCATTGTATGTAGATGGCATAACCCTTTATATATTGGACCTGCAGTTGAGCCTCAATGTGCTTATAGGAGAATATCTCATATTTTGTCTCTTCTCAGGAGTCACTATTAATTGGGGAAAATCCCATACCCTGCCCCTCACACCTGCCACACTCCACTTCGCACCTGAATTCCCCTTACGTTGATGTAACAATTCCCTTAAATACCTGGGGTTATACGTGCACAGGGATCCAGAGGTGGTGATTATGAAAATTGATGGTGTTGCCATTGAACACCACCCAGAGCGGATGACGTGTGGAGTGGGCATTATAAAAATGGTGATCCTACCTAATATGCTGTATCTCTTTCTGAATACAGCACTGCCCCTCAACTAATCCCTTTTCAATGTCCTTAAATCTCAATTGATTAGACTCGGTAGGCTGGAGGTCAGTCCAGGGCTTGATGGGAGACCCTTACGCTGCCCTTTCACATGGGTGGGTTTGAAGCGCCAGACTTAGAGCTCTACTATCACTGCACTCAGGAGCAGTTCGCCCTACCTTGATATAGGCCCCACCCTTTCTGCCATACTTGGCAATTGAGGTTGATAGTATGTCTCCTCTTCCTCCTCCTTACTTCTTGGGGAGGCCAAGAATTGATGTTTCAACTGTAGAATGCACGATTAGAGCATGAGACTGAGCAAAAAGGTGGGACCGGGCTATACTTACTTACCTCGTCTGCCATTGGACTATCCTCCCCTACTCCTAGCTACTCACAAATTTATTGCACAGATATGTTTTCATGCAAGGGGATTACTGAAATGGGGTGATCTATATAGGAGCGGCTCATTTCTAGCACTGGAGGACTATAGGGGGGTTTCCCCTGTACCTCCCTGGAAGTGTTTCTCTATTATCGGCTGTGAGGTAGCTGTAAACCTTCCCTTTCGCAGTTCCCGGCACAGTCCTATACTCTTTCACCATTGGAACACTTGCTAAATTCAACCTCTACCAAACACATAATAACAGTTTTGTAAATTGTCTCTCAGGAGGGACAGGCGGTAAGTCCTCAGGTGGCACATGCTGGTTGGGAGGGAGAGCCGGCAGGTTGGGAACTCAGCGACGAAACGTGGACATATGTTTGTAGTTAGGCAGGTATGGTCTCCTCAAGCTCTATGCTTCATATTATTCATTAGAAAAAAGCTTCAGAGAGCATATTAAACACCAGTTAGCATTTGCAGATCTGGTCTCAGAGATAATGCAAATTTCACCAGGTGTGCTGTCCATGTGCAGGTTTTCTCCACCTAAACGCATCAACAGGGTCCAGCACACAAGCCCCAATATATGAACTCTGAACCACGAGGTGTGCTGTTCCTAACAGTGGGAAAGAAGAAGGGGGGGAGTAGCTCCTACAAGGAGCAAGGGCACTCACACACACCCCGAAAGGTGTAATATTTCATCATAGAGTAGCTCCTCATTGCGCTGGCGCTGCAATGCCCAACGGGCCTTGCAGGGGGGCTCTTTGCCGGAGATCTTTTTGTCTGTGGTCTGGCTGTCGATGAAGAGGGTGTGTGTAGGATGTGTGGTGTATATACAAGATGAGTAGGGTGTGGGAAATGTGTAGATTAAAAATAACTATGGGAGCCCGCTGAACCAACTTTAATTGTCATGATTAAAAACAGTAGTACTTGAACGTAGAGATCCTAGTAGTCTCGTCAAGTTTTTAAGTGAGGATAACGGTCGACATGTTTCATGCCATTGGATGTCATAATGTTTGTGGCATTTCTTCAGGACCTAGAAAACCTACTTGCTACTCAAACGGGTCGTTCACATCTATATATAAGAGTAGGTAACCATACCCTCACCAAATACACCAACTGCTTTTCTCCACCTAGCCTTGTCCTGCTGTGATGTTTATGGCTACTGAACTGAGGTGCTGTCTGCAATGGTGGACTGCACGGTACTTGTTGACCCCGTCATCTTGCTGCTGGGAAATGCGAAGGATCTGGATAACTCTCTGCCATTGGCTCTCCTATTGGCAAAGAGGCAGGTCTGGCCCCCAAATGTAAACATTGGATTGCTCTTTGAGCTAGTACAATGAACAGCTGGAATTTTATTTAGACCTGCTCCTGGGGGCATCACGACCTCAGGATATCTGGGGCCCTTCAGATCGTATATGCTAATTCTTTTTGTGGGGTGGATGACAATGCCCAGGACCACTGATGTGAGGCGGCACTGGTTATGGTCTTGGATACCTCTCTGGGGCCCTGTTCTGTAACTGACCTTTCTGTATTGTTTGTCTGGTCTGCACGCTGTAGCCAAGGCCGGACTGGCTGGACCAGGCATATGGCTTTTCCCCGGGAGGCTGGAAGGATGACGGGTCGATTTGTTACTGGGGGCTCGTTTTGTAGCAGTGCAGCAGTTGTTTTCAAAGCACTACAGAATTCTTTTATATCCAACAGTTTTCAGGCAACAATAAAAGTGGCAAGATAACTCTGGTGATTAATGTACCTGCTGGAGAGATATCAGAGTTCTGTCTAGTGGCAGTTTTGACTGATCTAAGGTAGCGCAGAGGGTTAATACTCCTGCTGCAAAGAGTATGTACTATGCCGATCACAGAAGAGTTTTTTGTGTGCATAGCTCAGTGGGTTACTGCTTTTGGCACAGAGATGCTTTTGTTACTCTGCAGTTCATAAGTAATCTAGGTTAGAAAGTTATGTTTTTTCCTAGTCTTTCATTATCTTAATTTCTCTAAAAATGGTTTGTTTGCATAGAAATAAATTCTTATTAGTAAAGCCAACCCTAACCACGGTGTTAAGTTCTGAATCCTGAGTTTGTGCTTCCCCAGACTAAGCACTATTAAAAAATGCCTACCAATATGGATGACGTGAATCCTTCACCTTGTAGTCCCCTTTGTCTTATGTAACAACTTCTATACACTGATTTACATATGTTTGATACATTGTCTCTGTATGTGTGTGTGATGTAAAAAGCTCTGACACCCTACACTAGTATAAGAGGCGCTATAAAATAAATGAAATACATGTGAGAGAGGGGCTATTGAGCGAGATGAGAGACACTGTTGGAGGGTGATAGTGAGGGAATCATTGAAGAGCCCAATAAAGATTGCTGTATCCTGGTGCACTGTAAGGTCATTATTTACTAAGCTTTAAAAACGAATGCAATTGAATATATAATGTAAAATGTGTTGTAGAATGCCCCTTTTTTGCCATTTTATGTTCTGAATCCTGAGTTTGTGCTTCCCCAGACCAAGCACTCTTAAAAAATGCCTACCAGTATGAATGATGTGAATCCTTCACCTTGTAGTCCCCATTTTCTTATGTAACATTTTCTATACACTGATTTAAATATGTATGATTAATTGTCTCTGTATGTGATGTAAAAAGCTCTGACACCCTACACTAGTATAAGAGGCACTATAAAATAAATGAAATACATATGAAAGATTGTGTAGGAAGCTGGCTCTGTATATACTATACCAAAGTAAGGTATAGTGTGCACAAAGTCCAGTGGATCCCCAAAGGTAGGCAGAGGTTGAAGTAGACAGGACCTTACTCTCTATTTTGTTGCAGTGTGGGCGAGCAGTAAGGCCTTATCAGAGAGTAGTGCTAAGCATTTATGGTACAACCCAGGCAAGAGATGATTTCATACACTCAAGGACTGAACTCTGACCGACTGGTTTGTATAAAAATATTATTTAGTTATATTTGTTTGCTAGAACCAAGCCAGGCCTGGTACAGGCCAGTATAGTAATACCTTGCAATCATAAGTTTAAATACAGTTTGAATGCAGTGAATTAGTTACAGTAGAATTTCTCTGTATTTGCAGATAGTCAAAATTACTTTGCAATTACTTATCTAGCACAGCCAGGTATCTCTACATAAAAGGCTGGTACATTTCCTGAAGGAGAGAAAAATGTGTCAATGTGTTTTGCAAACTTAATACAGGTTTACAGTATTACTCACAAGCCACATTTAGTCCTGAAAAGGCAGAACGGAATATACTGGTCCGCGGGTAGAATTCAGTCAAACGGGCACTCCAGTCGCACCGCCAGCGGCACAGAGGCAGCTGGGTGTAATGTGCGGGGACCACATGTTAGCCAACGGGCTAAGCATGGTCGTGGGCATGGGGACTGCGGCAAGCAGGCCACGAGATTGGGGGGAAAAAAGCTCCTGGGGTAGAGGTCAGCACTGTAGGGCCCAATGGCCAACACCAGAACTACTTCATCAGCAAGGGGGATTAGAAAGGGCTTTTGGTCAGGTCCAGCATACTTGCCCAAATTGTTCAGAAACAGAAAGGGTATGCAGTTCCTAGGTAGGTCACCCAAGGGGTGAGTACAGAGAGATATGGGATGTGTAATTCCCTTTAGGGCACAGTATCCTTCAGGGGAAAGTGGAGAAGGAGGAGGGGGATTTCTCCTTTCGGAACTAAGGCCCTCACACACCCAGCCAGCTAGGTGTCATGCTTCATCATCGGGTTGGCGCTGCAATATCCGACGGGCACCCAATGATGGGGCTCTTTGGCGGAGATCTTTTGTTCCTTGCCGTTTGGTGAGGTGTGGGTGAGGGGCCTAGGCTAGTGTAGATGTATTGTAGTGAAGGTGCGATTTAAAACAGGTTCGGTAGTCCAAAAAGATACTTTAATAGAATGGCTCTTACCTGATTAAAATAAAACTACAGTGGCAATTTATATCTTAAATTTATTAGTTCAAGATTGTAATGCTCTACTCTATAGCGGTCAACATGTTTCTTGCCACAGTGTCTGAGAGATCAGACGGCAATTCATCAGGACCAAAGTGCAAACTATCTACACCTCGTGGTAGTGACTGGTACAATCTACCTACCACGTATGTTTATAAGGAATAGTACCTAAACGTAGTTGAGGGTAATCTAAGGAAAAGGAAAACAAAAGACACCATGATCAATAATACACGATTACTATGCATCCTTGATAGCGTCATAACTCTCTGTACAAACTAAAACGTGGCCCGATGTGCTTGCACTGGTGATTTGAAACAACATTGTTTGTGGTGTGGTGACAGGCAGCACCAGTGGTGATATAAAACTCTTTTTTTAAAAAAACATTTCTCCATAATGTGTAATGCGAACAGGTTAAAAAACAAAAAATAAACAATAATCTCTCAGCTCTCATGGGTATGCCAGGGTGTCAGAACTCACCCTGTAGAACCTCTGTTCATGCCTCAACAGTACCGGCGGGGCTATGACACATCGAGGATAATTATCCTAAATGAAAGACAAGGTAATTGTAGGTTACCCAAACCGATTGGTGAAGGCTATTCCCGCCATTAATTAACAGCTGGATACCAGTGGGGCCCGGAACATATAGAAGTCCCCAAAAAATGCTGCCTAATTTCAGCCTTTGCTGCAACCCGGTGGTGGAGGGAAGGATTGGGGGAAGAGAACGGGCGGGAGCCTCCACGTACTCGCAGTCTAGTTAGCGGTGCGTGGAAGGCCAGAAGCACTGGTTACTCTGCCCAAGTCCCTGGATATTTCGGGGCCGCCGCAGGGTGAAAATTAAAGACAGACTTAAATGGTCGGCGTTCCAAATGCCGCCGATTTAACCCAAACGAACCCATCAGTAATCGTCGCTAAAACAGAATGGAGCAGCGTGTCAGCCAGCACGGTCAGGGGCAGCCCAACTCACCTGTAGCTCAGCGTCACTGTGCCGGATAACCTACCCCTGCCGCCGGTCCGGGAAGGTGAGGTTCTCTCTTACTGGAGTAGAGATATACTCGCTGGTTCCTGTCCGGGGGCGGGGATAGGCAAATACCGGAAGTAGCACGCATGGTGTGCTAACCTCAACTTCTTATGGAAACAGGAAGTGATCCTGTCGGGAATCATGACTGACCTCACGTCATTTTGGCAGGAATGGTAATGCGGAGGCAAGCAATAGCGGAGTCATATGTGTAGGGGGAGCAGCGCTGAAAAAGGGAGTCCAGTATTAAGAAGTGCTCGCTCTACTAAGGTGTGTTGTATCTCCCAGGACAGAATAGAGTGATTAATCGTGTGTAGTGTTCCTGATATTTGGTATGTGGTAAGATAAAACATTCTCTATTCATTCTCTATTCATTAACGTCCATGAGAGAGTAGTATGGACTGCCAATTTAAGACTACTATCAGAAAATGGGTGAGCAGGGTTGGGGTATTCAGCTCAATTGTACCCAAGGAATATCATCATTTAACCCATATTTGTCAGTAGACAAGCAGTGTATCCATCTTTGTTCAATCTTAAAGAGTGACCTTTGAGTGATGCATTGATGAGATTCGAGTATCACCCATCTGATGGTGTCTGGGGAGTGGTCACATTCTTTGAAATGTGCGCACATTCTCGTTGTAATCCGTTGGCACCGGATATTACTTTTGTGCTCTGTGATCCTGGTCTTGACGGTTCTCATCGTCATGCCTATATACCTAAGTTGGCAAGGGCTTGTGATCATGTATACACATTGTGTTGTATTGCAGTTTGTATGTTTCGTGAGGGGCCATGTAAATGTGTCAGAGAACACAATCTCCTTGGTAGATGTTGTGTGGCGACATACCGAACATGAACCGCAAGGGAAATGACCCTGTACAGGCGGAAGACCCCATAAAGAGCGTTGGATAACAGATTTTTGGATCTTGGGTCGTGTATTGACAAGAATGTCTTTAAGATTCATGGTGCGTTTGTAAGCAAACCTGGGTCTAGGTAGTTGTAGAGAGCCTGTGTTCAAGATCTCCCAATGTTTGTTTATGATCTTTATCATTTGAGTAGAGTTTGGGGTGAACGAAGTGACACATGTCAAGGTATCTTCGTGTTCTTTTTGGAATGTTTCCAATAGTGCCTCGCGGTTATTGTTTCTTGCCCTTTTCATGGATTTCTTTATATGATGTTCAGGGTAATTTCTTTCTCTTAGGTTATCGGCCAGGATCTTTGACTCAGTTCTGTAGTCATTGATATTGCTACAATTCCTCCGAATACGTAGGAATTGCCCGACTGGTAGGTTCTCTTTAAGGGCTCGTGGGTGATGGCTGCTGTATAACAGCAGACTGTTCCTGTCCGTGGGCTTCCTATAGAGTATAGTGCTGAGGTGATTGTTAGCTAGTGTGATCGTGAGGTCTAGAAAAGGTACACTAGTGTCCGATATAGTTTTGGTAAATTTGAGGTATTGGTTTTGTACATTGATCCACTGGCAGAAATTCTCACAGGTGTTGCGGTCACCCTTCCAAAAGATGAGAATATCATCTATAAATCTTTTCCATAACCTCAGATTTCCGAGGTATGGATTGTCAGCATGAAAGATGATCCTCTCTTCAAAAGCTGCCATGTAGAGGCAGGCTACACTAGGGGCGAAGGTGCTCCCCATGGAAGTACCCTGGGACTGGTGGTAGATCTGGTTTTTTAACTCAAAAAAGTTCTCAGTCAGTGCCATGGTTGTACATTCCATTACAAATGGGATCGGTGTCGGTGAATTCCAATCCCCTTTGTGTAGTGCTGCCTCGATGACGTCTAGGGAAGCTCTCTGAGGGATGTTGGTGTAGAGAGCTTCGACGTCTAATGTGACTAAAAGGTCACAATCTGCATGGTCTTGTAAGTTTTGTATCGTGCACAGAATGTCAGTTGTGTCCCGCACATAAGATGGAGTCTGTTTAACCAAGGGTTGTAAAAAGTGGTCACTGAATTTGGACAAAGGCTCAAGTAGTGAACCTATGCTCAACACAATAGGTTGCCCAGGTACAGGTGTTATCCCTTTGTGAATCTTAGGCAAGCAGTAGAAATAGGGTGTTTTTGGTTCTTTGGCAATAAGGAAATCTGCTTCCTTTTTGGTGATCCACCCGCTCGTTTCAGCCTCAAACACCATAGTGGCGATCTTAGTGGCTAACTTAGTTGTTGGGTTTACAGCTACTGGGGTGTAGTACTTGGTGTTGTCAAGTTGACGCAGGCATTCCTGGTCATAGTCCACAGTGGACATGATTACCGTAGCCCCTCCCTTATCCGCCTGCTTTATAGTGATAGTTATGTCATCTGCAAGGGATTTGGCTGCAAGTGATTCTGCTGTTGAGAGGTTGTGGAAGTGAGCCAAGTTAGGACTCAATTCCAGGTCTTTAAGCACCGCCTGTTCAAAGGTTAAAAGTTCAGGGGGAACCATACTGTCATTGGGTGTAAACGTAGAGGGGTTCCTTAGCCCAGTATCTTCCCCAATAGGTTGTGGCTCGTCTTTGTCTTGAAAAAATGCCTTGAGGCGGATTTTACGAAAGAAATTGTGTAGCTCACAGTGGTCCCTGAATTTGTCAATTCTCGGTGTGGGGACATACCCTAATCCTTTTTCCAGGACTGCCTTTTCAGTCTCAGTCAGCCTCCTGTGTGACATATTGACTACTAGTTCTTCTTTCCTCTGGTCTGGCTCCTCGTTTCTACATTGTAAGTTTGTTGGTCCTGCCACTGTACTTGTTTGTTTGTCCCTCTTCTTCGCCCTTTTCCTCTGCCCCAACCTCTGCCTAAAAAAGGGGGGTTGCTGCCTAGAAAAGGGGGGTTGCTGCCAGGGTAATACTGTGGCGGGCCTTGTGGGTACATAGGAAATTGCCAATTTTGTGGTCCGGGAAAAGGAGGGCCCGTGTAGTTCGGGAAAGAGGGGTACTGTGGTGTCCTCCTTTGGTTATTCCCACCCCAACTTCCTGTACTAGAACCACTGCTAGAAGAGTTTCGCCGGCTGGAATCAGTGTTGTCATCAGACGAGTAACTGTTTTTAGCAGAGGTGTAGTCTGCTCTTAGATAAGGGTAGACTTTCTCTTTGTTAAATTTCTGTATGTCCTTCTGTAGTTTATTTATTTTCTGTTTCATAAGTAATTCTCTGTTGTCAGTAATTTCAGTATTGATTTCAGCCAATTTAGATTTGTACGCTGTGATCTGTACCGAGGCTTTTAGAGCGCCTTCTGCTATTTGAATCCTAATTAGCAGGGCTTCCGCTATCCTCTTTGCAGTATTGATAATCAAAACGAGCCAGTCCCTAGTGCATTTCCATGCTACTAGGGACCACTCCTTTTTGAATGTCGCATCCTCCAGGAACAGTCTGGGGAAATTACTTACAATTAGGCCGTTAGGAGCGATGTTGGCTCTTAGATATTCTGTCATCAAGGCTCCATGCAGGGTGGTTTTAAGCCATTCCCTTTTCAAGTTGGTTAGTGATGTCCAATCCTCTGATTGTGTACCAGAGACTGAGCTACCGTCTGCTCCTAAGAGAGAGGGTGCCCTCAAGATTTCCGCTATTGCTTCGTCATCAAAACTCAAACCTTGGTTCTGTTCCATTTTTCAGGCCAAGGGTCGAGACGATCTAGTGGGTGGGAACGGGGAGGAGAGGGAGAGAGGCAGAGCGAGAGATGGTCCAGAGTAGGCTATTTAGCTTTATCTGGTAACCTATATGTAAATATCCCACGGGGGTCTCCCATGCACAAGGTTCATCAGCAAGGGGGATTAGAAAGGGCTTTTGGTCAGGTCCAGCATACTTGCCCAAATTGTTCAGAAACAGAAAGGGTATGCAGTTCCTAGGTAGGTCACCCAAGGGGTGAGTACAGAGAGATATGGGATGTGTAATTCCCTTTAGGGCACAGTATCCTTCAGGGGAAAGTGGAGAAGGAGGAGGGGGATTCCTCCTTTCGGAACTAAGGTCCTCACGCACCCAGCCAGCTAGGTGTCATGCTTCATCATCGGGACTGCTCCTCGTCGGGTCGGCGCTGCAATACCCGACGGGCACCCAATGATGGGGCTCTTTGGCGGAGATCTTTTGTTCCTTGCCGTTTGGTGAGGTGTGGGTGAGGGGCCTAGGCTAGTGTAGATGTATTGTAGTGAAGGTGCGATTTAAAACAGGTTCAGTAGTCCAAAAAGATACTTTAATAGAATGGCTCCTACCTGATTAAAATAAAACTAGAGTGGCAATTTATATCTTAAATTTATTAGTTTAAGATTGTAATGCTCTACTCTATAGCAGTCAACATGTTTCTTGCCACAGTGTCTGAGAGATCAGACGGCAATTCATCAGGACCAAAGTGCAAACTATCTACACCTCGTGGTAGTGACTGGTACAATCTACCTACCACAAATGTTTATAAGGAATAGTACCTAAACGTAGTTGAGGGTAATCTAAGGAAAAGGAAAACAAAAGACACCATGTCAATAATACAGGATTACTATGCATCCTTGATAGCGTCATAACCCTCTGTACAAACTAAAACGTGACCCGATGTGCTTGCACTGGTGATTTGAAACAACATTGTTTGTGGTGTGGTGACAGGCAGCACCAGTGGTGATATAAAACTCTTTTTAAAAAAAACATTTCTCCATAATGTGTAATGCGAACAGGTTAAAAAACAAAAAATAAACAATAATCTCTCAGCTCTCATGGGTATGCCAGGGTGTCAGAACTCACCCTGTAGAACCTCTGTTCATGCCTCAACAGTACCGGCGGGGCTATGACACATCGAGGATAATTATCCTAAATGAAAGACAAGGTAATTGTAGGTTACCAGTGGGGCCCCGGAACATATAGAAGCCCCAAAAAAATGCTGCAAAGGCTGAAATTAGGCTGCATTTTTTTGGGGCTTCTATATGTTCCGGGGCCCCACTGGTATCCAGCTGTTAATTAATGGCGGGAATAGCCTTCACCAATCAGTTTGGGTAACCTACAATTACCTTGCCTTTCATTTAGGATAATTATCCTCGATGTGTCATAGCCCCGCCGGTACTGTTGATAGTCGACAGAACTATCGGGGAACATGGCGTCTGCTAGCTAGCAGCCGCTTGCTCCCGGAGCTCCCGCTGCCAGGTTTATTGCACATTTTAACCTCTAGCATACCTTCCGGGCCCATGTTTTTCCGTTTTTTCTGAGCTTTCTCCCTTTCTTTGCCTCGCCATGGAGTTTTAAAGAACCGGCACTATTGTGAGTTCCCGGCTGGGGATGTGTCGAGGTGAGGCGGGATGTCTCTCCGTTCTCTCCTTTCTGCCTCGCTGGTCTGAGGCCGCCCTGGATCTCCACAAGGGTCGCAGAGCAGCCGCTCGTGGTTGCCTCCGGGGGAGCAGCGGCAGAGACAGCATCAGCGGTTTCTTTCAGACCTGTGAGCCGAGGAATCAGCAGGAAGGTCGTGGTGAGATTGCGGTGATTACAGCCCCATCGTTGGACGCAGGTACAGGGGCAGCTGAAGGGGGGTCGGATCGCCTGATACTACAGCCTTCACAGGAGGCGTCGGTCCCGGGATTTCAAACTCCCCAAGCCTTACAGGTGGTTTTCTCTCCCATTTTGAAAGCACCGCAGCCTGCCATTGTCACTAAAGGGGGTCCTAAGAGGTGCAGAAAGGGCGCTGGGGGTGGTTTGGGTCCTGCCAAGGCGTCACAAAAACATAATTCTGACAAGGACTCTGCAAATTCCTACAAGACCCCCGAGTTTGACCACGACATCGACACAAATGCTGGTAATGTTAATGCTGATCACGTTAATGCTATACCTGTGTCACCAGTTTCTCCTTTTCCCCTACTAGCGCCTGTTTTAACTACTAGTTCTGCCTTTCAGACATATCAAGTCAAAGGCAGATCTATTAAACCTAAGAGGTCTAAACACAACCTCGCAAACACTGCAGTCAGGGTCACTCCATCATTGCGTTCATATTTCAGGGTGCAACCAGAGGTTTTGGACATTACCACACAGGGCGAAACCTGTAGGAAAAACCCTGCTATTTTAAATACTTCCGCATCAACACGGGCTGTGTCATCTGAGAGAGTTATGGAGTCAGTTAAGGACTTGTTCTCTCAGCAGGGCAATACTAGTATGGTTTCGGACCCCGTTGCGGCCACGAACGGCCCTTCCACTAGCTCTTCTAGTAGCCTCCCAGAAAGTTCTCATACTCAGCTGCAGTTACCGGCCGTTTCCAATAGCGGCCCTGGGGGGGAACAAGTGACGGCTGGTTCTTCATCCTCAGCCCTGGAAGCTCTCTTCACTACACTGTCTGAAGATATAAAAAAAGGCTTCGAAGGTTTCTGCAGTCAACCAGGGAGAAATCAGAAGCTTCTGCGAATCTCTGGAAAAAAAGTGGATTTATTGAACTCTAGGACTGTTACCCTTGAAAACAACGTTGGCGAATTAAAAGAAGACCTTGGGATGGCAAAATCGGACATTTCATCACTAAAGAAAGAAGGGGCAGATCTGCGTGACAGATTGGAGAGCTTGGAGAATAACGCGCGTAGAAACAACTTACGCATCTTGAATGTCCCAGAAGGGAGTGAAGGATCTGATCTTAGACCCTATATTGTCTCGTTGCTTAAGACCCCCTTACAGCTTGAGGATTCAGAAGATGTATTAAGTCATGACATACAGAGGGTACATAGGGATCCCTTTCGTAGGAACCCCAATAGATCTAAGCCCAGGAAAATATTAATTAATTTCCTTACCTATGCTTTAAAAGAAAAGATCCTCAATTTAGCGCTGAAAATGAAATCAGTGAAGGCTAAAGAGTTTTCGTTTGAAATCCGCTCTGACCTTTCCAGGCTTACACTGGATAGGCAGTGGGAACTGGGAAGGAAGCTAGAAGATTTTAAAAAACACGGCGCAGTAGCCCAGCTGAAATTTCCCGCTTTCCTGAAAGTAATGCACAACAACAAAATGCATAATTTAAGATCAGTCCAGGAGGCGGACGAGTTGCTGGATATAATCAGCAAGGGGGCTTCATAAGAAAAGATCTCGATCTGGGCTTTAGCCTAGGTAGCGCTAGTGTAGCCATTCCCAGCAAGAGCGGTTTGTTTTCTTTCTCCTTTTCCACTCCCTTCTCTTTCTCTTCCCCATTAACACCTGACCGATAGTCAATTATTGACCAAGGTGTTAGAGCAATAGATAACGTAATAATGGTAGGAAGTAGCAGGAAGTGGCATAAAAGTGGTAAGGAATTGAATTGAATTGAAAATATACTAACCCAATCTATACCCACTATTAATAGAAACAAAAGAGCTTAGATTTAAGGGTAGGAAATCCCAAAAAATAAAGGGGGACACAAAGAATATAGAATCAAAAAAAAAAAATATATATATTTTTATAAAGTAATAAGTGCCCTTGATCGTTACTTGGGGTTGGAAGGGTCTTTTCTCTTTTGTTTTCTTTTTGTTTCTTCACACTTTTCACTTGTTTTAGGGCGGTTGGGGCGGGTATCTTTGGGATGCAACCTTCTGGACTACATCTGTCCAGATTATTGGGGTAAGGGTTCTCCAGGGGTGGAGGGAGGGGCGGGAGGGGTGCAGGGGTTGGGGTTGGGTGCAGTGGGGTAAAAAAAATAAAAAAATCCTCATTCTCCTTTTTTCTATTTTACCAATCTCATTTTTAAGAGCAACAATCATGAAATTTTGTTTGCTCCGGTGCTGGTGCTGGTCTCTTCAATCTCCCCTCTTGGCGGCAGGTCGTCAGTTCGACCCACCATGAGTTCTATACAGATTCTATCCTGGAATGTCAATGGCCTGCGCACCAGACCAAGGAGAGACAAGATTATCCAATATCTCGGGGATTCCCCCGCGCAGGTCATTGTCCTCCAGGAAACGCATCTACTTAAAGAAGAGGTCGTCACTCTTTTGAAAAATAAAAGATGGGTCGGCCCGTATGTTTGCACTAGTCAGTCAGCAAATATTAGAGGGGTCTTAATTCTATTTAAGAAATCAGCTAGAGCTCGTATCCTCCTACAGCTAGTTGACCCAGGTGGCAGATGGGTCATTGTGAAAGCTATTATTATGGGGATCCAATTTACCTTGGTCGGCTATTACGGGCCCAACCAAGATGACCCTTCTTTTCTCAAGACTATCTTTTCTCACTTGCTGGATCTCCCTGACCCGGTAGTTATAGCAGGAGATTTTAACATCGTCTTGAATCCCTTACTTGACAAGTCATCAAAAAATAGAGCCAAGGTCACGTCTAAATCGCGGGAATTTTTATTGGGGGCTATGAACCAATTCGCCCTCTCTGACATATGGAGGGAAAGATCAGGCCAGCAGTTAGGAGTCTCGTTCAGGAATTTTA
The DNA here is from genome assembly GCA_963921515.1 of Calotriton arnoldi. Lineage (NCBI taxonomy): Eukaryota > Metazoa > Chordata > Amphibia > Caudata > Salamandridae > Calotriton > Calotriton arnoldi. The sequence continues at coordinate 423,549 of CAWUFW010012498.1, read as the reverse complement.
AGTATCGGCACCAATCTAGAATAGATTATGTGTTGATAAGCCAATCGCTAAGAGGTAGAGTTAAAAAAAAATCTTATTTGGCATCGCACCTCTCGGACCATTCTGGCATTTTGCTGGGTTTAGAGTGTCCATCACCTAGTCTCTCCAGGTCATGGTCTTTTGACCGTGCCCTTCTTTTGGAGGAAGAGGAGATTTCCTTCTTATCCCAGGAAACTGAATGTTTTCTGAGGATGAATTTAGATTCGGCTCCAATTTCAGTTGTTTGGGACTCTTTAAAAGCTTACTTGCGAGGTCAAATCACAAGCAGGTCGAGCTATAGAAATAAAAAATATAAATAAGAGATCTCATCAATTGAAGCTAAGCTTAAGGCTGCGGAGGCCGATCTAATTTGCCAAGCTCCCCCCGAAATTCAGAAAAAACGCCAGACCAAGGGGCAAATCAGCAACAGACGGCGATAAATATCGCAAAGCGCGCTTAGCGCTTTAATATTTATCGCCATCTGTCTCTTGAATTTATCACCCGATTAGCACGCTATCATCAACGCGTATCACCGAGGCGATCAAAAATCCTGCAAAAGCGGCGATATGTGGGAATTTCACTGGAAATTCAGCGATATTCCCGCAGCGATAGGGGAAAGCTTGATGATAGGGAGATGTGGATTCAGCCATAGAATCCACCTCCCATGATATGCATAGCTAAGTCTGGTTTTTTGCAGACGTTAGCTTACGGCGGTAATCGCGGTTAGCGCTACTTTTCTGGACGCAACGCGGGCATTGATAATAGGGAGAACTTGTCTTTGCGACTGTTTCCCTTTACTGTTACTGAGGAACGCCTACTTTGCATGTCATTAGCGATAAATATCGCTGACATGCAAAGCGGCAAGAAAACGGGCGCTATTGCCAGTGAACTGTCGCTAACAGCTGTTAGCGACAGCTTGCTAATAGGGCGAAAAAAATATTGCCGCTTTAGCGGCAAAAAGTGCCGCTAAAGCGGCGATATTGCCCTTGATAATATGCCACTATGTTCGATAATTTGAAAGGTCAGTTGGAGAGTGTCTTGCACACCAGGCTTACTCGAAGATGGGAAGCAAGTAAAATCGCCCACTTCGAGTATGGAGAAGGGGCCTGGAAGCTCCTCTCGTGGAAATCCAAATCAGATCGGGTTAGAAACCACATTAAGGAAATCCTCAGTGGGGGTGTTACTCTTTCCTCTGATGAGGAAATCTGCGATGCATTCCAGACCTTTTTCCAAGACATCTATCGTGAGGACAAAAGGGTGAACAACTCCAATGTCCAGAGCTGGCTTGAGGATATCTCTCTTCCTTCCCTGAAGTCTGAACAGCAACAACAATTAGATCAGGAAGTCACTCAAGCGGAGTTTAGGGAAGCTATATCTCGCCGTAAGAACGGGAAAGCTGCGGGCCCCGATGGGCTCCCAGCTGAGATCTATAGACTAATGAGTGACAAGATTGTACCCACCTTGACGATGCTCTTCAATCAGATATTACAGGAGGGTTTAAAGCTCCCAGTCTCGTGGAATGACGCCACAATAATCCTGATTTTGAAACCCGGGAAAGCTCCATCAAGTTGCGGGTCATATAGGCCAATTTCACTTTTGAATGCTGTTAGAAATGGGATCTCTGGTTGGCTAAGGCTTGCGCCAAAGCCAGGCAGAGACCACCACTCTAGTCAGGGCGAGGGAGTTACATGCCAAAGATAACCCCTGCTCACCCCCTTGGTAGCTTGGCACGAGCAGTCAGGCTTATCCCGGTGGCAGTGTGTACAGCATTTGCGCAACACACACAGCAACAATATACTAGGCACACCACAAAAGGAACTCCACACAAGGTTATATCAAAAATAGCCTTTGTATTATCATAGAACACATTAGAATAGTAATCACACCATATACACTGTGCCAACTGGCACGGGGTCATATTTACAAGGGATTATTTACACCTGACAGGGCCAACTGGACCACTGTCAGAACCAGCACAAAGCTGAACTTAGTAACTGTAGCACTTATAATAAATGTAGCACACATCATAAACGTACAACCAGTAATCACTGGTAACCACTGTACTCAGCATCATCCTGTAACATAAACCACATTATGCACAGTATCACATTAGGCACGCATTACATTCTGCGCCAACCTCACCAGCATAAATGCATTATGCAATTATCTCATAAGTCTAAACGCATTAGACAATAACCTCCTAAGCATAACTCGCATTAGGGGCATAAAACACAGTAGAGAATATCTCAAAGCTAACCACCGTAGGCACAACCTCATAATCATAAAACCACATTTAGAGGTATAAATCAGGGTGCGTAAATCATAATACAGGAATCACATTTCCTAAAACCACAATATCACATTAGCACATAACCTCACAGTAAAAACCATAGTAGAGGCATAAATCAGGGTGCGTGAATCACACTACATGCATCACATTTCCTAGCACCACATATTCACATTAGGGCCTGGCGCCCTATAAACCTCACAGTCCCCCTGGCCAACTGGCCATCTCAAAAGGGGCTCAAATGCCCTATGTCCAAAAGTCAGGGCGCGCTGCCAATGCAGCAGAAGTCAAGGGTGCGCCATTTGCGCCGACCTAAACGTTGCAGCTGGCACTAAGTGCTGCGCAGCTGTGAATGTATGGGGCAAAGGAGTGCATCTCACTCCTAACTCAAGAGACATGTAATGGCCTAAACGGCGCAGCTGCCCACTAAGGGCTGCGCAGCTGTGAATATCAAATGAGGCCTGGCACCACTGTGCCCTCTTGTGCAAATGTGCGCAAAACGTTGCAGCTGCCCGCGCTGGTGCGGCGCAGCTGAGAACAGAGTAAAGGGGCCCTGGCACCTCTGTGCCTTCGGGGCCTCACTGGGGCTCTCTTAAACAATATTGCCCCCATCGGTGCAGCTGCCCACTGTCAGGTGGGGCAGCTGGGAAAATCGCCAAACTGGTAGGGGCACGGGCCCCTCTGGGCCCTCAACAACAATATGCCCCCTCGTTGCAGTTGCCCGCTACGGCGGCGCAACTGAAAAGAAACAAAAGAGGCACTGGCACCTGCTAAACTGACTGCACCGAGCAATGCCCCCAAGCCCCACTCCGGGACTTTGTAAACCAAAATTGCACTACCGGTGCAGCTGGGGGAGAGAACACGCACTGGCACCAACCGTGCCTTGGGAGCACAAGAGAAATGCTCCAAACTCAGCCCCCACTCACCGGACTGCACGGGGACTCCTCCGGTTTCCTCTCTTCGCCTGGTTCCTTCTCCTTGGGGCCGGGACTTTCAGCATGTAGCCTGCGAGGCTGCAGTCGGTTTCTCCGGCCTCGGGCGGCATTCACATAGGCGGGGTGGTCTCCCGCCTGTCTACATCTTCTTCCTTGGGCACCGGGGCTCCCAACAGCTCACGGGAGCCCCGGTCGGGCCGCATGCATCGCTCGGCCTGCTCCTCTCTCCAGCGGCGTGCGCGGGGCTTCCCTCGCAAAACCGGAAGTCCCGCCCGCCGTCAGGCACCACGTTGCCTGACTTCCTCCCGGCCGCGGCGGTGATTTCATCAATTACGGGGTAGGCTCCCGGTTTGATTAAAGGTGCCGGCGGGGTGGGCACCCGCTGGAACAGCACACAAGCGGGGTGGGCACCCGCATAAAAAAAAAACATAAATCGGCAAAATGCGGGGTGGGCACCCGTCATTAAAGAAAACCGCGGGGTGGGCACCCGCAATTTGAATATAAAAATAATCGGGGTGGACACCCGCAAAATAAAGAAAAATGCTGGGTGGGCACCCACTGTTTAGGCATCATGGGGAGAATCCCTACGATGGGGATTCCCTCACAGAGGGCTGCAGCTCCGTGCTGCGCAGCCCCCAGGCTCTTCTCCATTGGGGAAAGTAAATTAAAGCGCTCCCAGTGCGCAAAAATGCTGCACAAAGTCCTGAAGATCCTGGACTGTAGAAGGAAGAGGAAAAGGGTCCCATCAAGTCTTTTAAGCATCAAGGGGCAATGCAGGGCCCATGGAGGCAAGCCCTCATGTCAGCCCCCCCTGGGCCCCAGCAGCAGCACGCACCGGCGGGAACAGCACACCAAGACTGAACTGAACATTTTCATGGGGTCACAGCCCCTATATTTATACTACATTTCCCTTTGTGTAAAAGTGCAGGGCATGGGGATAGCAGTCAGAACTGGTTTAGGGGGGATTTGGAGCACTTTGTTTTGCCCAGCTCCTCTCCCCTTTGTCAGGTGGGGGCTCAGTGATCAGACACACCACAGGGGGCGGAGCCAGCATTGTACAGGGCAGGCACCATCCTATTCAGAGTCAGGGGATTACCCCTCCCACTACTCTTAGCCCAGAGGTCCTATTCAGCCCAGCCGCTGACTCACCCTGCCCCTCCTGGAGCCACACACACCTCCCAGCCCCTGTCATTCACAAGCCAGACATGCAATTCACATCAGGCAGGCAGACACATAGCACACAGAAATGCCAACTTCTAAAAGTGGCATTTCTAAAATAACCACAATAAATCTGCACACACCATTGCGCAGCATTTATTCACACAATTTCATACATACCAGACTTGACCATACTGCTCCTCTCATAACAGGAATTACCACTGACACACACTGATCAGGGAATCCCCCATGCATTCCTATGGGAGGGCAGGCCAAGCTCATCAATGTAACACAGAGAGCGCACGCACTTTCCACTGGACCACAGTGCAAAAGTGCCCAGAGGCCTAAAATCACCAACACCGGGTTACAGACAAGGCAAAAAGTTCAGGGGTGAACCTGCCAAAAAGGGCCAAGTCCAACACAACCCCCTTCCAGCCAAAACGCAGGGTAGACCAATCCCTACCTTGATGGGCTTCCCTGCTTCGGGCGATAGAACACGGACGCGGGCCCGCACTGCAGGGACACCCTCCGGTTCTACGCCACTCTGAACCCACGTGGTTCCCTCTGAAAAAGAACTCTCAGGCCCAACTAGGCTACCCCACTGGTACTTCCTAGTTGTCCACGGCCAGGACCAGGCCCTAGGCTACCCAGACGTCACTGGTCCTTGCCAATCCACAGAGTGGGGGGCAGTAACCCCTGGCATACAATAGCCATTCTCCACTCTCCCTCTCAGTGTAGTTCCAAACTACCACTGATCCTCCAACCTAGGGTCCGCACCCTCAGGCTGACCAGAGGTCACGGGCGAAGCATCTCCTCACCCTACCCCTCTTCTGGGGTTACGCACCCTCCCAGGGGAAGCACCCACCAGAACACAACTCTCCCACCAGTTCAGGGCCTCTCTCCATCAACTGGTCTACCACCTGGGATCCACATTCACCGGATGCACCGGGGTCAGAGGCGAGGACTCCCTCCCTCTGCACCCCCTTCCAGAGTTCTGCACCCTCCCACTGTAGAGCAGGGTCCCTTCACTTAAGATGGGCCCCACCTGCTCTCAGGGTAGTACTACCACATTCAGCCAGGGACCCTAAAGATCCCGGCTAGGCCTGCACCACCCCTTCTGGGAAACACAGGGTCTCTTCACTTAAGATGGGCCCCACCTGTGTTCACAGGGGTACCCCTAGAAGGCAAACCGGCCAGGACACTGATTACAGCCGCCCTGCCGTCCAGGTCAGGAAACACCTGCTCCTGGCTCCCCAGCCCAGGGACGCTACCCTTTGGTCAGATGCCTGGGGAACCAGGACTTCCTGAGGGTGACACATACCTAATGTGTCGTGTGACAGTCTGCCTGGCGCAGAGCTCACGACCTCCTGTCCCTCTGACAGTGCGTGAAGATGCCCCAGCAACCTGGTGCAGAGCTCACGACCTCCTGTCCCTCTGACAGTGCGTGAAGATGCCCCAGGACAGAAGTGGCGTCACCATGGCCAATCCTATGAGGCTCAGCCCTTCTGGCTGGCCCCTGACCCAATGGTTCTTCCACTGGGGACTCTTTCCCCCTCTCACCCCTCAATCTGGACTTCTGCACCCTCCACTTAGAAGCGGCACTGCCAGACACCAGAACTGATGGAGGCCCGATTACAGACACTCCCAGCTCACCTAACAAGGGAGATCCCCCTCGAAGAACAGTCCAACAGTGCAGACTAGGCTCCCTACCTGTTGTTCCCTCTTAGAACCATCCAGTACTGGAGACTGAGGTGCGGGCACTTTGGGACACAGCCCAATCTCACTCCTTCTCCTGCGAGACAGGATGTGAGTCCCTACAACCTCCTCACTATAAGGTCACCTAGCTGGGCTACTCTGAACCACTTCCACCACTCTGGGTTGGAAGACACCTGCACCATTCTTCTATTCTCACTCCCCAATGCAAGCTCCCTAGAATCAAAGAACTCACACCCTCCAACAAGTGTTGGCGCGACTCCGGAAAACAATTACGGGGCATGTTCTCTCTGACAGAACAGATTGAACAGCCCTTTAACACCATTTACCGTGCTAACCAATCACCCAAACGTCCAGTGCACCAGAACACTCATCCACATACTCCCCCCCAAGACTGATGAGACAGCATCTTACTGCCCCTGAAACACAACCTGTCCCCCTCTTAACCGGGAACCAGGTACCATACTCTGGGAACTGGGAATGGGACTTCCTGCACTGGACTACATATTGCTGCCACCACTGGATCCCACCCTTACTGGGGATTCCAGAAAACTCACACTGCACTTAGGGGATAATCTACCCTCCCGAGCCAGTTACTCCATGCCAATTAAGTTACCACTGTAGGCCAACCCTAGAACCAGCAGACAGCCCAGGGGCAGTCACTCATTCAGCGTCAGGCCAACCCAAGAAATAGCACGATGGCACAAGGGCAGTCCCTCCTTCAGCTTTAGGCCAACCCAAGATAGCAGTCTGCACAAGGGCAGTCACTCCTCCAGATTCTCTGGTTTCTGTCCTTGGCAGGACCCCCAACTCATACTGCAACCATAAAACACATTTCAAAAAGAAATGACACTTAAAACAAACTCAGACACAATAATCCCTTTCCATGTGACTATCTAAAATGCAGAGCTTGTAGTGCAACCAGTTGTCGCTGTGGTACTGCGCAAACGCAAGTCCTATCCTCACCGCTGACAACCAATGTTAGAAATGGGATCTCTGGTTGGCTAAGGCTTGCGCCAAAGCCAGGCAGAGACCACCACTCTAGTCAGGGCGAGGGAGTTACACGCCAAAGATAACCCCTGCTCACCCCCTTGGTAGCTTGGCACGAGCAGTCAGGCTTATCCCGGTGGCAGTGTGTAAAGCATTTGCGCAACACACACAGCAACAACATACTAGGCACACCACAAAAGGAACTCCACACAAGGTTATATCAAAAATAGCCTTTGTATTATCATAGAACACATTAGAATAGTAATCACACCATATACACTGTGCCAACTGGCACGGGGTCATATTTACAAGGGATTATTTACACCTGACAGGGCCAACTGGACCACTGTCAGAACCAGCACAAAGCGAACTTAGTAACTGTAGCACTTATAATAAATGTAGCACACATCATAAACGTACAACCAGTAATCACTGGTAACCACTGTACTCAGCATCATCCTGTAACATAAACCACATTATGCACAGTATCACATTAGGCGCGCATTACATTCTGCGCCAACCTCACCAGCATAAATGCATTATGCAATTATCTCATAAGTCTAAATGCATTAGACAATAACCTCCTAAGCATAACTCGCATTAGGGGCATAAAACACAGTAGAGAATATCTCAAACCTAACCACCGTAGGCACAACCTTATAATCATAAAACCACATTTAGAGGTATAAATCAGGGTGCGTAAATCATAATACAGGAATCACATTTCCTAGCACCACAATATCACATTAGCACATAACCTCACAGTAAAAACCATAGTAGAGGCATAAATCAGGGTGCGTGAATCACACTACATGCATCACATTTCCTAGCACCACATAATCACATTAGGGCCTGGCACCCTATAAACCTCACAGTCTCCCTGGCCAACTGGCCATCTCAAAAGGGGCTCAAATGCCCTATGTCCAAAAGTCAGGGCGCGCTGCCAATGCAGCAGAAGTCAAGGGTGCGCCATTTGCGCCGACCTAAACGTTGCAGCTGGCACTAAGTGCTGCGCAGCTGTGAGTGTATGGGGCAAAGGAGTGCATCTCACTCCTAACTCAAGAGACATGTAATGGCCTAAACGGCGCAGCTGCCCACTAAGGGCTGCGCAGCTGTGAATATCAAATGAGGCCTGGCACCACTGTGCCCTCTTGTGCAGATGTGCGCAAACGTTGCAGCTGCCCGCGCTGGTGCGGCGCAGCTGAGAACAGAGTAAAGGGGCCCTGGCACCTCTGTGCCTTCGGGGCCTCACTGGAGCTCTCTTAAACAATATTGCCCCCATCGGTGCAGCTGCCCACTGTCAGGTGGGGCAGCTGGGAAAATCGCCAAACTGGTAGGGGCACGGGCCACTCTGGGCCCTCAACAACAATATGCCCCCTCGTTGCAGTTGCCCGCTACGGCGGCGCAACTGAAAAGAAACAAAAGAGGCACTGGCACCCGCTAAACTGACTGCGCCGAGCAATGCCCCCAAGCCCCACTCCGGGACTTTGTAAACCAAAATTGCACTACCGGTGCAGCTGGGGGAGAGAACACGCACTGGCACCAACCGTGCCTTGGGAGCACAAGAGAAATGCTCCAAACTCAGCCCCCACTCACCGGACTGCACGGGGACTCCTCCGGTCTCCTCTCTTCGCCTGGTTCCTCTCCTGGGGGCCGGGACTTTCAGCATGGAGCCTGCGAGGCTGCGGTCGGTTTCTCCGGCCTTGGGCGGCATTCACATAGGCGGAGTGGTCTCCCGCCTGTCTACATCTTCTTCCTTGGGCACCGGGCTCCCAACAGCTCACGGGAGCCCCGGTCGGGCCGCATGCATCGCTCGGCCTGCTCCTCTCTCCAGCGGCGTGCGCGGGGCTTCCCTCGCAAAACCGGAAGTCCCGCCTGCCGTCAGGCACCACGTTGCCTGACTTCCTCCCGGCCGCGGCGGTGATTTAATCAATTACGGGGTAGGCTCCCGGTTTGTTTAAAGGTGCCGGCGGGGTGGGCACCCGCCGGAACAGCACACAAGCGGGGTGGGCACCCGCATAAAAAAAAAACATAAAGCAGCAAAATGCGGGGTGGGCACCCGTCATTAAAGAAAACCGCGGGGTGGGCACCCGCAATTTGAATATAAAAATAAGCGGGGTGGGCACCCGCGAAATAAAGAAAAATGCTGGGTGGGCACCCGCTGTTTAGGCATCATGGGGGGAATCCCTACGATGGGGATTCCCTCACAGAGGGCTGCAGCTCCGTGCTGCGCAGCCCCCAGGCTCTTCTCCATTGGGGAAAGTAAATTAAAGCGCTCCCAGTGCGCAAAAATGCTGCACAAAGTCCTGAAGATCCTGGACTGTAGAAGGAAGAGGAAAAGGGTCCCATCAAGTCTTTTAAGCATCAAGGGGCAATGCAGGGCCCAGGGAGGCAAGCCCTCATGGCAGCCCCCCCTGGGCCCCAGCAGCAGCACGCCCTGGAGGGAACAGCACACCAAGACTGAACTGAACATTTTCATGGGGTCACAGCCCCTATATTTATACTACATTTCCCTTTGTGTAAAAGTGCAGGGCATGGGGATAGCAGTCAGAACTGGTTTAGGGGGGATTTGGAGCACTTTGTTTTGCCCAGCTCCTCTCCCCTTTGTCAGGTGGGGGCTCAGTGATCAGACACACCACAGGGGGCGGAGCCAGCATTGTACAGGGCAGGCACCATCCTATTCAGAGTCAGGGGATTACCCCTCCCACTACTCTTAGCCCAGAGGTCCTATTCAGCCCAGCCGCTGACTCACCCTGCCCCTCCTGGAGCCACACACACCTCCCAGCCCCTGTCACTCACAAGCCAGACATGCAATTCACATCAGGCAGGCAGACACATAGCACACAGAAATGCCAACTTCTAAAAGTGGCATTTCTAAAATAACCACAATAAATCTGCACACACCATTGCGCAGCATTTATTCACACAATTTCATACATACCAGACTTGACCATACTGCTCCTCTCATAACAGGAATTACCACTGACACACACTGATCAGGGAATCCCCCATGCATTCCTATGGGAGGGCAGGCCAAGCTCATCAATGTAACACAGAGAGCGCACGCACTTTCCACTGGACCACAGTGCGAAAGTGCCCAGAGGCCTAAAATCACCAACACCGGGTTACAGACAAGGCAAAAAGTTCAGGGGTGAACCTGCCAAAAAGGGCCAAGTCCAACACAACCCCCTTCCAGCCAAAACGCAGGGTAGACCAATCACTACCTTGATGGGCTTCCCTGCTTCGGGCGATAGAACACGTACGCGGGCCCGCACTGCAGGGACACCCTCCGGTTCTACGCCACTCTGAACCCATGTGGTTCCCTCTGAAAAAGAACTCTCAGGCCCAACTAGGCTACCCCACTGGTACTTCCTAGTTGTCCACGGCCAGGACCAGGCCCTAGGCCACCCAGACGTCACTGGTCCTTGCCAATCCACAGAGTGGGGGGCAGTAACCCCTGGCATACAATAGCCATTCTCCACTCTCCCTCTTAGTGTAGTTCCAAACTACCACTGAGCCTCCAACCAAGGGTCCGCACCCTCAGGCTGACCAGAGGTCACGGGCAAAGCATCTCCTCACCCTACCTCTCTTCTGGGGTTACGCACCCTCCCAGGGGAAGCACCCACCAGAACACAACTCTCCCACCAGTTCAGGACCTCTCTCCATCAACTGGTCTACCACCTGGGATCCACATTCACCGGATGCACCGGGGTCAGAGGCGAGGACTCCCTCCCTCTGCACCCCCTTCCAGAGTTCTGCACCCTCCCACTGTAGAGCAGGGTCCCTTCACTTAAGATGGGCCCCACCTGCTCTCAGGGTAGTACTACCACATTCAGCCAGGGACCCTAAAGATCCCGGCTAGGCCTGCACCACCCCTTCTGGGAAACACAGGGTCTCTTCACTTAAGATGGGCCCCACCTGTGTTCACAGGGGTACCCCTAGAAGGCAAACCGGCCAGGACACTGATTACAGCTGCCCTGCCGTCCAGGTCAGGAAACACCTGCTCCTGGCTCCCCAGCCCAGGGACGCTACCCTTTGGTCAGATGCACGGCGAACCAGGACTTCCTGAGGGTGACACATACCTAATGTGTCGTGTGACAGTCTGTCTGGCGCAGAGCTCACGACCTCCTGTCCCTCTGACAGTGCGTGAAGCTGCCCCAGCAACCTGGTGCAGAGCTCATCACCTCCTGTCCCTCTGACAGTGCGTGAAGATGCCCCAGGACAGAAGTGGCGTCACCGTGGCCAATCCTATGAGGCTCAGCCCTTCTGGCTGGCCCCTGACCCAATGGTTCTTCCACTGGGGACTCTTTCCCCTCTCACCCCTCAATCTGGACTTCTGCACCCTCCACTTAGAAGCGGCACTGCCAGACACCAGAACTGATGGAGGCCCGATTACAGACACTCCCAGCTCACCTAACAAGGGAGATCCCCTCGAAGACCAACAGGACAGACTAGGCTCCCTACCTGGTGTTCCCTCTAAGAACCATCCAGTACTGGAGACTGAGGTGCAGGCACTTTGGGACACAGCCCAATCTCACTCCTTCTCCTGCGAGACAGGATGTGAGTCCCTACAACCTCCTCACTATAAGGTCACCTAGCTGGGCTACTCTGAACCACTTCCACCACTCTGGGTTGGAAGACACCTGCACCATTCTTCTATTCTCACTCCCCAATGCAAGCTCCCTAGAATCAAAGAACTCACACCCTCCAACAAGTGTTGGCGCGACTCCGGAAAACAATTACGGGGCATGTTCTCTCTGACAGAACAGATTGAACAGCCCTTTAACACCATTTACCGTGCTAACCAATCACCCAAACGTCCAGTGAACCAGAACACTCATCCACATACTCCCCCCCAAGACTGGTGAGACAGCATCTTACTGCCCCTGAAACACAACCTGTCCCCCTCTTAACCGGGAACCAGGTACCATACTCTGGGAACTGGGAATGGGACTTCCTGCACTGGACTACATATTGCTGCCACCACTGGATCCCACCCTTACTGGGGATTCCAGAAAACTCACACTGCACTTAGGGGATAATCTACTCTCCCGAGCCAGTTACTCCATGCCAATTAAGTTACCACTGTAGGCCAACCCTAGAACCAGCAGACAGCCCAGGGGCAGTCACTCATTCAGCGTCAGGCCAACCCAAGAAATAGCACGATGGCACAAGGGCAGTCCCTCCTTCAGCTTTAGGCCAACCCAAGATAGCAGTCTGCACAAGGGCAGTCACTCCTCCAGATTCTCTGGTTTCTGTCCTTGGCAGGACCCCCAACTCATAGTGCAACCATAAAACACATTTCAAAAAGAAATGACACTTAAAACAAACTCAGACACAATAATCCCTTTCCATGTGACTATCTAAAATGCAGAGCTTGTAGTGCAACCAGTTGTCGCTGTGGTACTGCGCAAACGCAAGTCCTATCCTCACCGCTGACAACCAATGTTAGAAATGGGATCTCTGGTTGGCTAAGGCTTGCGCCAAAGCCAGGCAGAGACCACCACTCTAGTCAGGGCGATGGAGTTACACGCCAAAGATAACCCCTGCTCACCCCTTGGTAGCTTGGCACGAGCAGTCAGGCTTATCCCGGTGGCAGGGTGTAAAGCATTTGCGCAACAAACACAGCAACAACATACTAGGCACACCACAAAAGGAACTCCACACAAGGTTATATCAAAAATAGCCTTTGTATTATCATAGAACACATTAGAATAGTAATCACACCATATACACTGTGCCAACTGGCACGGGGTCATATTTGCAAGGGATTATTTACACCTGACAGGGCCAACTGGACCACTGTCAGAACCAGCACAAAGCGAACTTAGTAACTGTAGCACTTATAATAAATGTAGCACACATTATAAACGTACAACCAGTAATCACTGGTAACCACTGTACTCAGCATCATCCTATAACATAAACCACATTATGAACAGTATCACATTAGGCGCGCATTACATTCTGCGCCAACCTCACCAGCATAAATGCATTATGCAATTATCTCATAAGTCTAAACGCATTAGACAATAACCCCCTAAGCATAACTCGCATTAGGGGCATAAAACACAGTAGAGAATATCTCAAATCTAACCACCGTAGGCACAACCTCATAATCATAAAACCACATTTAGAGGTATAAATCAGGGTGCGTAAATCATAATACAGGAATCACATTTCCTAGCACCACAATATCACATTAGCACATAACCTCACAGTAAAAACCATAGTAGAGGCATAAATCAGGGTGCGTGAATCACACTACATGCATCACATTTCCTAGCACCACATATTCACATTAGGGCCTGGCGCCCTATAAACCTCACAGTCCCCTGGCCAACTGGCCATCTCAAAAGGGGTTCAAATGCCCTATGTCCAAAAGTCAGGGCGCGCTGCCAATGCAGAAGAAGTCAAGGGTGCGCCATTTGCGCCGACCTAAACGTTGCAGCTGGCACTAAGTGCTGCGCAGCTGTGAATGTATGGGGCAAAGGAGTGCATCTCACTCCTAACTCAAGAGACATGTAATGGCCTAAACGGCGCAGCTGCCCACTAAGGGCTGTGCAGCTGTGAATATCAAATGAGGCCTGGCACCACTGTGCCCTCTTGTGCAAATGTGCGCAAAACGTTGCAGCTGCCCGCGCTGGTGTGGCGCAGCTGAGAACAGAGTAAAGGGGCCCTGGCACCTCTGTGCCTTCGGGGCCTCACTGGGGCTCTCTTAAACAGTATTGCCCCCATCGGTGCAGCTGCCCACTGTCAGGTGGGGCAGCTGGGAAAATCGCCAAACTGGTAGGGGCACGGGCCCCTCTGGGCCCTCAACAACAATATGCCCCTCGTTGCAGTTGCCCGCTACGGCGGCGCAACTGAAAAGAAACAAAGAGGCACTGGCACCCGCTAAACTGACTGCGCCGAGCAATGCCCCCAAGCCCCACTCCGGGACTTTGTAAACCAAAATTGCACTACCGGTGCAGCTGGGGGAGAGAACACGCACTGGCACCAACCTTGCCTTGGGAGCAGAAGAGAAACGCTCCAAACTCAGCCCCCACTCACCGGACTGCACGGGGACTCCTCCGGTCTCCTCTCTTCGCCTGGTCCCTCTCCTGGGGGCCGGGACTTTCAGCATGGAGCCTGCGAGGCTGCGGTCGGTTTCTCCGGCCTCGGGCGGCATTCACATAGGCGGGGTGGTCTCCCGCCTGTCTACATCCTCTTCCTTGGGCACCGGGGCTCCCAACAGCTCACGGGAGCCCCGGTCGGGCCGCATGCATCACTCGGCCTGCTCCTCTCTCCAGCGGCGTGCGCGGGGCTTCCCTCGCAAAACCGGAAGTCCCGACCGCCGTCAGGCACCACTTTGCCTGACTTCCTCCCGGCCGCGGCGGTGATTTCATCAATTACGGGGTAGGCTCCCGGTTTGTTTAAAGGTGCCGGCGGGGTGGGCACCCGCAGGAACAGCACACAAGCGGGGTGGGCACCCGCATAAAAAAAAACATAAAGCGGCAAAATGCTGGGTGGGCACCCGTCATTAAAGAAAACCGCGGAGTGGACACCCGCAATTTGAATATAAAAATAACCGGGGTGGGCACCCGCGAAATAAAGAAAAATGCTGGGTGGGCACCCGCTGTTTAGGCATCATGGGGGGAATCCCTACGATGGGGATTCCCTCACAGAGGGCTGCAGCTCCGTGCTGCGCAGCCCCCAGGCTCTTCTCCATTGGGGAAAGTAAATTAAAGCGCTCCCAGTGCGCAAAAATGCTGCACAAAGTCCTGAAGATCCTGGACTGTAGAAGGAAGAGGAAAAGGGTCCCATCAAGTCTTTTAAGCATCAAGGGGCAATGCAGGGCCCAGGGAGGCAAGCCCTCATGGCAGCCCCCTGGGCCCCAGCAGCAGCACGCCCTGGCGGGAACAGCACACCAAGACTGAACTGAACATTTTCATGGGGTCACAGCCCCTATATTTATACTACATTTCCCTTTGTGTAAAAGTGCAGGGCATGGGGATAGCAGTCAGAACTGGTTTAGGGGGATTTGGAGCACTTTGTTTTGCCCAGCTCCTCTCCCCTTTGTCAGGTGGGGGCTCAGTGATCAGACACACCACAGGGGCGGAGCCAGCATTGTACAGGGCAGGCACCATCCTATTCAGAGTCAGGGGATTACCCCTCCCACTACTCTTAGCCCAGAGGTCCTATTCAGCCCAGCCGCTGACTCACCCTGCCCCTCCTGGAGCCACACACACCTCCCAGCCCCTGTCACTCACAAGCCAGACATGCAATTCACATCAGGCAGGCAGACACATAGCACACAGAAATGACAACTTCTAAAAGTGGCATTTCTAAAATAACCACAATAAATCTGCACACACCATTGCGCAGCATTTATTCACACAATTTCATACATACCAGACTTGAGCATACTGCTCCTCTCATAACAGGAATTACCACTGACACACACTGATCAGGGAATCCCCCATGCATTCCTATGGGAGGGCAGGCCAAGCTCATCAATGTAACACAGAGAGCGCACGCACTTTCCACTGGACCACAGTGCAAAAGTGCCCAGAGGCCTAAAATCACCAACACCGGGTTACAGACAAGGCAAAAAGTTCAGGGGTGAACCTGCCAAAAAGGGCCAGGTCCAACACAACCCCCTTCCAGCCAAAACGCAGGGTAGACCAATCACTACCTTGATGGGCTTCCCTGCTTTGAGCGATAGAACACGTACGCGGGCCCGCACTGCAGGGACACCCTCCGGTTCCTACGCCACTCTGAACCCATGTGGTTCCCTCTGAAAAAGAACTCTCAGGCCCAACTAGGCTACCCCACTGGTACTTCCTAGTTGTCCACGGCCAGGACCAGGCCCTAGGCCACCCAGACGTCACTGGTCCTTGCCAATCCACAGAGTGGGGGGCAGTAACCCCTGGCATACAATAGCCATTCTCCACTCTCCCTCTTAGTGTAGTTCCAAACTACCACTGAGCCTCCAACCAAGGGTCCGCACCCTCAGGCTGACCAGAGGTCACGGGCAAAGCATCTCCTCACCCTACCTCTCTTCTGGGGTTACGCACCCTCCCAGGGGAAGCACCCACCAGAACACAACTCTCCCACCAGTTCAGGACCTCTCTCCATCAACTGGTCTACCACCTGGGATCCACATTCACCGGATGCACCGGGGTCAGAGGCGAGGACTCCCTCCCTCTGCACCCCCTTCCAGAGTTCTGCACCCTCCCACTGTAGAGCAGGGTCCCTTCACTTAAGATGGGCCCCACCTGCTCTCAGGGTAGTACTACCACATTCAGCCAGGGACCCTAAAGATCCCGGCTAGGCCTGCACCACCCCTTCTGGGAAACACAGGGTCTCTTCACTTAAGATGGGCCCCACCTGTGTTCACAGGGGTACCCCTAGAAGGCAAACCGGCCAGGACACTGATTACAGCTGCCCTGCCGTCCAGGTCAGGAAACACCTGCTCCTGGCTCCCCAGCCCAGGGACGCTACCCTTTGGTCAGATGCACGGCGAACCAGGACTTCCTGAGGGTGACACATACCTAATGTGTCGTGTGACAGTCTGTCTGGCGCAGAGCTCACGACCTCCTGTCCCTCTGACAGTGCGTGAAGCTGCCCCAGCAACCTGGTGCAGAGCTCATCACCTCCTGTCCCTCTGACAGTGCGTGAAGATGCCCCAGGACAGAAGTGGCGTCACCGTGGCCAATCCTATGAGGCTCAGCCCTTCTGGCTGGCCCCTGACCCAATGGTTCTTCCACTGGGGACTCTTTCCCCCTCTCACCCCTCAATCTGGACTTCTGCACCCTCCACTTAGAAGCGGCACTGCCAGACACCAGAACTGATGGAGGCCCGATTACAGACACTCCCAGCTCACCTAACAAGGGAGATCCCCCTCGAAGACCAACAGGACAGACTAGGCTCCCTACCTGGTGTTCCCTCTAAGAACCATCCAGTACTGGAGACTGAGGTGCAGGCACTTTGGGACACAGCCCAATCTCACTCCTTCTCCTGCGAGACAGGATGTGAGTCCCTACAACCTCCTCACTATAAGGTCACCTAGCTGGGCTACTCTGAACCACTTCCACCACTCTGGGTTGGAAGACACCTGCACCATTCTTCTATTCTCACTCCCCAATGCAAGCTCCCTAGAATCAAAGAACTCACACCCTCCAACAAGTGTTGGCGCGACTCCGGAAAACAATTACGGGGCATGTTCTCTCTGACAGAACAGATTGAACAGCCCTTTAACACCATTTACCGTGCTAACCAATCACCCAAACGTCCAGTGAACCAGAATACTCATCCACATACTCCCCCCCAAGACTGGTGAGACAGCATCTTACTGCCCCTGAAACACAACCTGTCCCCCTCTTAACCGGGAACCAGGTACCATACTCTGGGAACTGGGAATGGGACTTCCTGCACTGGACTACATATTGCTGCCACCACTGGATCCCACCCTTACTGGGGATTCCAGAAAACTCACACTGCACTTAGGGGATAATCTACTCTCCCGAGCCAGTTACTCCATGCCAATTAAGTTACCACTGTAGGCCAACCCTAGAACCAGCAGACAGCCCAGGGGCAGTCACTCATTCAGCGTCAGGCCAACCCAAGAAATAGCACGATGGCACAAGGGCAGTCCCTCCTTCAGCTTTAGGCCAACCCAAGATAGCAGTCTGCA
The DNA here is from genome assembly GCA_963921515.1 of Calotriton arnoldi. Classification (NCBI taxonomy): domain Eukaryota; kingdom Metazoa; phylum Chordata; class Amphibia; order Caudata; family Salamandridae; genus Calotriton; species Calotriton arnoldi. Next base: position 405,773 of record CAWUFW010012498.1, on the reverse strand, counting down.
CAAGGGCAGTCACTCCTCCAGATTCTCTGGTTTCTGTCCTTGGCAGGACCCCCAACTCATAGTGCAACCATAAAACACATTTCAAAAAGAAATGACACTTAAAACAAACTCAGACACAATAATCCCTTTCCATGTGACTATCTAAAATGCAGAGCTTGTAGTGCAACCAGTTGTCGCTGTGGTACTGCGCAAACGCAAGTCCTATCCTCACCGCTGACAACCAATGTTAGAAATGGGATCTCTGGTTGGCTAAGGCTTGCGCCAAAGCCAGGCAGAGACCACCACTCTAGTCAGGGCGATGGAGTTACACGCCAAAGATAACCCCTGCTCACCCCCTTGGTAGCTTGGCACGAGCAGTCAGGCTTATCCCGGTGGCAGGGTGTAAAGCATTTGCGCAACAAACACAGCAACAACATACTAGGCACACCACAAAAGGAACTCCACACAAGGTTATATCAAAAATAGCCTTTGTATTATCATAGAACACATTAGAATAGTAATCACACCATATACACTGTGCCAACTGGCACGGGGTCATATTTGCAAGGGATTATTTACACCTGACAGGGCCAACTGGACCACTGTCAGAACCAGCACAAAGCGAACTTAGTAACTGTAGCACTTATAATAAATGTAGCACACATTATAAACGTACAACCAGTAATCACTGGTAACCACTGTACTCAGCATCATCCTATAACATAAACCACATTATGAACAGTATCACATTAGGCGCGCATTACATTCTGCGCCAACCTCACCAACATAAATGCATTATGCAATTATCTCATAAGTCTAAACGCATTAGACAATAACCCCTAAGCATAACTCGCATTAGGGGCATAAAACACAGTAGAGAATATCTCAAATCTAACCACCGTAGGCACAACCTCATAATCATAAAACCACATTTAGAGGTATAAATCAGGGTGCGTAAATCATAATACAGGAATCACATTTCCTAGCACCACAATATCACATTAGCACATAACCTCACAGTAAAAACCATAGTAGAGGCATAAATCAGGGTGCGTGAATCACACTACATGCATCACATTTCCTAGCACCACATATTCACATTAGGGCCTGGCGCCCTATAAACCTCACAGTCCCCCTGGCCAACTGGCCATCTCAAAAGGGGTTCAAATGCCCTATGTCCAAAAGTCAGGGCGCGCTGCCAATGCAGAAGAAGTCAAGGGTGCGCCATTTGCGCCGACCTAAACGTTGCAGCTGGCACTAAGTGCTGCGCAGCTGTGAATGTATGGGGCAAAGGAGTGCATCTCACTCCTAACTCAAGAGACATGTAATGGCCTAAACGGCGCAGCTGCCCACTAAGGGCTGTGCAGCTGTGAATATCAAATGAGGCCTGGCACCACTGTGCCCTCTTGTGCAAATGTGCGCAAAACGTTGCAGCTGCCCGCGCTGGTGTGGCGCAGCTGAGAACAGAGTAAAGGGGCCCTGGCACCTCTGTGCCTTCGGGGCCTCACTGGGGCTCTCTTAAACAGTATTGCCCCCATCGGTGCAGCTGCCCACTGTCAGGTGGGGCAGCTGGGAAAATCGCCAAACTGGTAGGGGCACGGGCCCCTCTGGGCCCTCAACAACAATATGCCCCCTCGTTGCAGTTGCCCGCTACGGCGGCGCAACTGAAAAGAAACAAAAGAGGCACTGGCACCCGCTAAACTGACTGCGCCGAGCAATGCCCCCAAGCCCCACTCCGGGACTTTGTAAACCAAAATTGCACTACCGGTGCAGCTGGGGGAGAGAACACGCACTGGCACCAACCTTGCCTTGGGAGCAGAAGAGAAACGCTCCAAACTCAGCCCCCACTCACCGGACTGCACGGGGCCTCCTCCGGTCTCCTCTCTTCGCCTGGTCCCTCTCCTGGGGGCCGGGACTTTCAGCATGGAGCCTGCGAGGCTGCGGTCGGTTTCTCCGGCCTCGGGCGGCATTCACATAGGCGGGGTGGTCTCCCGCCTGTCTACATCCTCTTCCTTGGGCACCGGGGCTCCCAACAGCTCACGGGAGCCCCGGTCGGGCCGCATGCATCACTCGGCCTGCTCCTCTCTCCAGCGGCGTGCGCGGGGCTTCCCTCGCAAAACCGGAAGTCCCGACCGCCGTCAGGCACCACTTTGCCTGACTTCCTCCCGGCCGCGGCGGTGATTTCATCAATTACGGGGTAGGCTCCCGGTTTGTTTAAAGGTGCCGGCGGGGTGGGCACCCGCAGGAACAGCACACAAGCGGGGTGGGCACCCGCATAAAAAAAAACATAAAGCGGCAAAATGCTGGGTGGGCACCCGTCATTAAAGAAAACCGCGGAGTGGACACCCGCAATTTGAATATAAAAATAACCGGGGTGGGCACCCGCGAAATAAAGAAAAATGCTGGGTGGGCACCCGCTGTTTAGGCATCATGGGGGAATCCCTACGATGGGGATTCCCTCACAGAGGGCTGCAGCTCCGTGCTGCGCAGCCCCAGGCTCTTCTCCATTGGGGAAAGTAAATTAAAGCGCTCCCAGTGCGCAAAAATGCTGCACAAAGTCCTGAAGATCCTGGACTGTAGAAGGAAGAGGAAAAGGGTCCCATCAAGTCTTTTAAGCATCAAGGGGCAATGCAGGGCCCAGGGAGGCAAGCCCTCATGGCAGCCCCCCCTGGGCCCCAGCAGCAGCACGCCCTGGCGGGAACAGCACACCAAGACTGAACTGAACATTTTCATGGGGTCACAGCCCCTATATTTATACTACATTTCCCTTTGTGTAAAAGTGCAGGGCATGGGGATAGCAGTCAGAACTGGTTTAGGGGGGATTTGGAGCACTTTGTTTTGCCCAGCTCCTCTCCCCTTTGTCAGGTGGGGGCTCAGTGATCAGACACACCACAGGGGCGGAGCCAGCATTGTACAGGGCAGGCACCATCCTATTCAGAGTCAGGGGATTACCCCTCCCACTACTCTTAGCCCAGAGGTCCTATTCAGCCCAGCCGCTGACTCACCCTGCCCCTCCTGGAGCCACACACACCTCCCAGCCCCTGTCACTCACAAGCCAGACATGCAATTCACATCAGGCAGGCAGACACATAGCACACAGAAATGACAACTTCTAAAAGTGGCATTTCTAAAATAACCACAATAAATCTGCACACACCATTGCGCAGCATTTATTCACACAATTTCATACATACCAGACTTGAGCATACTGCTCCTCTCATAACAGGAATTACCACTGACACACACTGATCAGGGAATCCCCATGCATTCCTATGGGAGGGCAGGCCAAGCTCATCAATGTAACACAGAGAGCGCACGCACTTTCCACTGGACCACAGTGCAAAAGTGCCCAGAGGCCTAAAATCACCAACACCGGGTTACAGACAAGGCAAAAGTTCAGGGGTGAACCTGCCAAAAAGGGCCAGGTCCAACACAACCCCCTTCCAGCCAAAACGCAGGGTAGACCAATCACTACCTTGATGGGCTTCCCTGCTTTGGGCGATAGAACACGTACGCGGGCCCGCACTGCAGGGACACCCTCCGGTTCTACGCCACTCTGAACCCACGTGGTTCCCTCTGAAAAAGAACTCTCAGGCCCAACTAGGCTACCCCACTGGTACTTCCTAGTTGTCCACGGCCAGGACCAGGCCCTAGGCCACCCAGACGTCACTGGTCCTTGCCAATCCACAGAGTGGGGGCAGTAACCCCTGGCATACAATAGCCATTCTCCACTCTCCCTCTCAGTGTAGTTCCAAACTACCACTGATCCTCCAACCTAGGGTCCGCACCCTCAGGCTGACCAGAGGTCACGGACGAAGCATCTCCTCACCCTACCTCTCTTCTGGGGTTACGCACCCTCCCAGGGGAAGCACCCATCAGAACACAACTCTCCCATTAGTTCAGGACCTCTCTCCATCAACTGATCTACCACCTGGGATCCACATTCACCGGATGCACCGGGGTCAGAGGCGAGGATTCCCTACCTCTGCACCCCCTTCCAGAGTTCTGCACCCTCCCACTGTAGAGCAGGGTCCCTTCACTTAAGATGGGCCCCACCTGCTCTCAGGGTAGTACTACCACATTCAGCCAGGGACCCTAAAGATCCCGGCTAGGCCTGCACCACCCCTTCTGGGAAACACAGGGTCTCTTCACTTAAGATGGGCCCCACCTGTGTTCACAGGGGTACCCCTAGAAGGCAAACCGGCCAGGACACTGATTACAGCCGCCCTGCCGTCCAGGTCAGGAAACACCTGCTCCTGGCTCCCAGCCCAGGGACGCTACCCTTTGGTCAGATGCCCGGCGAACCAGGACTTCCTGAGGGTGACACATACCTAATGTGTCGTGTGACAGTCTGCCTGGCACAGAGCTCACGACCTCCTGTCCCTCTGACAGTGCGTGAAGATGCCCCAGGACAGAAGTGGCGTCACCATGGCCAACCCTATGAGGCTCAGCCCTTCTGGCTGGCCCCTGACCCAATGGTTCTTCCACTGGGGACTCTTTTCCCCTCTCACCCCTCAATCTGGACTTCTGCACCCTCCACTTAGAAGCGGCACTGCCAGACACCAGAACTGATGGAGGCCCGATTACAGACACTCCCAGCTCACCTAACAAGGGAGATCCCCCTCGAAGAACAGTCCAACAGGACAGACTAGGCTCCCTACCTGGTGTTCCCTCTAAGAACCATTCAGTACTGGAGACTGAGGTGCGGGCACTTTGGGACACAGCCCAATCTCACTCCTTCTCCTGCAAGACAGGATGTGAGTCCCTACAACCTCCTCACTATAAGGTCACCTAGCTGGGCTACTCTGAACCACTTCCACCACTCTGGGTTGGAAGACACCTGCACCATTCTTCTATTCTCACTCCCCAATGCAAGCTCCCTAGAATCAAAGAACTCACACCCTCCAACAAGTGTTGGCGCGACTCCGGAAAACAATTACGGGGCATGTTCTCTCTGACAGAACAGATTGAACAGCCCTTTAACACCATTTACCGTGCTAACCAAAAAGGGCCAAGTCCAACAAATGCGGACTACAAAATCTTCGCTTCAATTTTGGCGGCCAGATTGGGACTGGTGGCGGAAGACATTCTCCATCTGGATCAGAAGGGCTTCATCAAGGGACGGCAGTTATCAGATCTCACTTACGACTTTTTAGGGGCGATTGATCTGGCTTCCGCGTATTCTCTCCCATTAGCAGCCATGACCCTCGACGCAACTAAAGCGTTCGATAGGGTGAACTGGATCTACCTGGCGGAAGTCTTGGGGAAATTTAACTTAGGGCCTAAGTTCTGTCGTACAGTGCAGTTGATCTACCAGAATCTGACGGCGAAGACTTTTCGTTAATGGTAATACCACTGAGCCTTTTAAGATCTTGAGGGGGACAAGGCAGGGCTGCCCACTCTCCCCTCTCCTTTTTGACCTATATATTGACCCATTTGCTTAACGGCTCAGGGACGATCCTAACATCCAGTCGTTTAAATATGGGGAGTGGGAGAGGAGGGTCGCCCTATATGCTGACGATATCTTAGTTCTGTCGGCCAACCTGTTAACAGCTTTCCCAGCTGTGATCAGCCTGGCGCAGGAGTTTGGTTTGGTCTCAGGCTATGAGATCAATGCCTCAAAAACAGAAATTATGGTTTGGAATCTTGGAGGGACACAGCATCAGCATCGGATTAGCTCTAAAATGAGATACTTGGGCATTAACATCGTGCAAGACATCACCAAGATCGCCGAGACATACCTGGCTGGGGTGGCTAAGGAGTGTCAGTGGCTGATGAAATCTTGGGCCCTACTCCCTTTATCCATTCTAGGAAGGGTCAATTTGGTTAAGATGTCAATACTCCCTAAGGTCACCTTTCTCTTTAATTGTATCCCCCTTCACTTCGAAAAATCTGCTATTGATAAATTACAGCGAGATATTAATTCATTCGTTTGGGCATATAAGTCATCAAGAATAGCATGGAAAAAGTTGAGGCGGAGGAGAGAGAAAGGCGGCCTCGCACTGCCGGATCTCCAGTTTTATGCTTGGGCTTTCCAACTTACACACTCGCGTATGCTTTTGAATATGCTGGTTAATACCGGAGCAGGGGGGATGTTTCTAGCTATGCTTAGAGGCGCCAATCTACCTGAGGAGGGGTTTTTGTTTAAATTTGGGGACCCACATTTTTTTTAAAAGGTTAAGTTGAAGGTTCTACAGGGATTTGCTAAAACTTGGGCGACACTTAGGGGCTCGGCTGCGCTTAGTTACTTTTCTAGCCTGGCTCCCCTCTGGGACTCTCCTGGTGCCCCGGAGTGTTTGAGGGATAGGCTGGCAGTACCCTTGAGAGAAGCTGGGTTGGTGGTTTGGGGGGACCTGGTCTCCGACGGTACTTTGGTTTCATGGGAAGAACTTAAAGATAAAGTCGGAGCAGGCGTCTCAAGGTTTAAATATCTTCAGTTGAAAAGCTGGGCCCAATCGAAATTAAATCAAAGGAACCCTGTAGGGAGTGGCAGCTTTCTAGAACATCAGCTGGTGGCTAAGCCCCTTGGGAGAAAGGAGGTTTCTTTTTGGTATCAAGCCAAAATCGAATCTGTGGATGGCGAATTTAAACTGGCCGAGGAACTGTGGGGGGGGAGGTTCCTTACCAGCACAAGATTGCGATCACTTATGGCAGAATTCGTGCAAGATCTTATATGAGGTAGTAAAACCTGCATGGCTGAAAAGAAACCACCTGTTTACCATTCATAGGGTCTATTTCTCCCCATTAAAACTTTCTAAAATCACTAGTGGCCCACCGGTGTGCTGCAAGAAATGTGGGCTGGCCTCAGCTTCTGACACTCACATGTTTAAGGAATGTCCCGCCTTGGATACCTTTTGGGATAGTGTCGGAAACTTCCTGGCAAGTACTTTGGGCTGTCCAATCCATATCGACTTACCCCTGATTATCTTCGGTTTCACAGATAAATTTATGGGTCCTTCTAGATCGCTGCTTTTTTATGCTATCCTGCTAGCCAGGAGAGAAATTTGCAAAAGATGGACAGAATCCTTTCCTCCCTCCTTTTCAGACTGGCTGACTTCAGTTGTGGTGGTTTCTAAGCTAGATCTAGCTAGATATTGCAGTAAGAAGAAGATAGCATTTTGGGACTTGTTGCAACTCAGATTGGGCTCAGAGCTGCTTGATTGAGTTTTTTTTTTCTTTCTTTTTTTTCTGAGTCCTGTGATTATGCTACCTTAACACTCTTCGGGCTATGTCGGTTACTCCCAGTCTCCCCCTGGAAGTTTTTTACGGCGAGTGTCATCTAGCTCCTGGAGCTTGGTGGAAGAGTTATCTCAGTTGGTTTCTTCATTAGCACCCAAGTAAGTCCTGGTACCTGTAGGCGGGTCTCCATTTTTAATTGCCTACCTTTCTCAGCTTGCTGAGTATGGTATAGACATCTTGGGTGCGAAGTGAAGTGAGATTGGTGGCGAATGAGGATAAAAAAAAAACTAAAAAAAAAAAGAGCCCACATCGCTCCTAACGGCCTAATTGTAAGTAATTTCCCCAGACTGTTCCTGGAGGATGCGACATTCAAAAAGGAGTGGTCCCTAGTAGCATGGAAATGCACTAGGGACTGGCTCGTTTTGATTATCAATACTGCAAAGAGGATAGCGGAAGCCCTGCTAATTAGGATTCAAATAGCAGAAGGCGCTCTAAAAGCCTCGGTACAGATCACAGCGTACAAATCTAAATTGGCTGAAATCAATACTGAAATTACTGACAACAGAGAATTCCTTATGAAACAGAAAATAAATAAACTACAGAAGGACATACAGAAATTTAACAAAGAGAAAGTCTACCCTTATCTAAGAGCAGACTACACCTCTGCTAAAAACAGTTACTCGTCCGATGACAACACTGATTCCAGCCGGCGAAACTCTTCTAGCAGTGGTTCTAGTACAGGAAGTTTGGGTGGGAATAACCAAAAGAGGACACCACAGTACCCCTCTTTCCCGAACTACACGGGCCCTCCTTTTCCCGGACCACAAAATTGGCAATTTCCTATGTACCCACAAGGCCCGCCACAGTATTACCCTGGCAGCAATCCCCCTTTTCTAGGCAGCAACCCCCCTTTTTTAGGCAGAGGTTGGGGCAGAGGAAAAGGGCGAAGAAGAGGGACAAACAAACAAGTACAGTGGCAGGACCAACAAACTTACAATGTCGAAACGAGGAGCCAGACCAGAGGAAAGAAGAACTAGTAGTCAATATGTCACACAGGAGGCTGACTGAGACTGAAAAGGCAGTCCTGGAAAAAGGATTAGGTATGTCCCCACACCGAGAATTGAAAAATTCAGGGACCACTGTGAGCTACACAATTTCTTTCGTAAAATCCGCCTCAAGGCATTTTTTCAAGACAAAGACGAGCCACAACCTATTGGGGAAGATACTGGGCTAAGGAACCCCTCTACGTTTACACCCAATAACAGTATGGTTCCCCCTGAACTTTTAACCTTTGAACAGGCGGTGCTTAAAGACCTGGAATTGAGTCCTAACTTGGCTCACTTCCACAACCTCTCAACAGCAGAATCACTTGCAGCCAAATCCCTTGCAGATGACATAACTATCACCATAAAGCAGGCGGATAAGGGAGGGGCTCGGTAATCATGTCCACTGTGGACTATGACCAGGAATGCCTGCGTCAACTTGACAACACCAAGTACTACACCCCAGTAGCTGTAAACCCAACAACTAAGTTAGCCACTAAGATCGCCACTATAGTGTTTGAGGCTGAAACGAGCGGGTGGATCACCAAAAAGGAAGCGGATTTCCTTATTGCCAAAGAACCAAAAACACCCTATTTCTACTGCTTGCCTAAGATTCACAAAGGGATAACACCTGTACCTGGGCGACCTATTGTGTCGGGCATAGGTTCACTACTTGAGCCCAATCCTTCCCTCCACCACCGGGTTGCCGCAAAGGCTGAAATTAGGCGGCATTTTTTGTCCGGGGCCCCACTGGTATCCAGCTGTTAATTAATGGCGGGAATAGCCTTCACCAATCGGTTTGGGTAACCTACAATTACCTTGTCTCTCATTTAGGATAATTATCCTCGATGTGTCATAGCCCCGCCGGTACTGTTGAGGCCTGAACAGAGGTTCTACAGGGTGAGTTCTGACACCCTGGCATACCCATGAGAGCTGAGAGATTATTGTTTATTTTTTGTTTTTTAACCTGTTCTTATTACACATTATGGAGAAATGTTTTTAAAAAAAGAGTTTTATATCACCACTCGTGCTGCCTGTCACCACACCACAAACAATGTTGTTTCAAATCGGGTCACGTTTTAGTTTGTACAGAGAGTTATGACGCTATCAAGGATGCATAGTAATCGTGTATTATTGATCATGGTGTCTTTTGTTTTCCTTTTCCTTAGATTACCCTCAACTACGTTTAGGTACTATTCCTTAAAAACATACGTGGTAGGTAGATTGTACCAGTCACTACCACGAGGTGTAGATAGTTTGCACTTTGGTCCTGATGAATTGCCGTCTGATCTCTCAGACACTGTGGCAAGAAACATGTTGACCGCTATAGAGTAGAGCATTACAATCTTGAACTAATAAATTTAAGATATAAATTGCCACTCTAGTTTTATTTTAATCAGGTAGGAGCCATTCTATTAAAGTATCTTTTTGGACTACCGAACCTGTTTTAAATCGCACCTTCACTACAATACATCTACACTAGCCTAGGCCCCTCACCCACACCTCACCAAACGGCAAGGAACAAAAGATCTCCGCCAAAGAGCCCCATCATTGGGTGCCCGTCGGGTATTGCAGCGCCCACCCGATGAGGAGCAGTCCCGATGATGAAGCATGACACCTAGCATGCTGGGTGTGTGAGGGCCTTAGTTCCGAAAGGAGGAATCCCCCTCCTCCTTCTCCACTTTCCCCTGAAGGATACTGTGCCCTAAAGGGAATTACACATCCCATATCTCTCTGTACTCACCCCTCGGGCAACACCAGAACTACACCACCAGTGGCATGGGCGGCCGGGTGTAGGATGCGGTCTTGGCTGATGCTGCAAATTCGGTCGCGGTTCCCTCGGAGTCGGTCAGCTGCTGTTGAGGCACATGGTATCTTGGGAGTCGTCATCCTATGACCGCAAGAGTGCTGTGATGAATTCGGTCGGACGGTCGCGGTTTCTCTTTCTGGACCTCTTCGGTTATGGAGTCGGTCAGCGGGTCGCCTTCGGTCGCGGTTGAGGGGACCTTCTAGTTGTTGGCTGCTGGCTTGATTTGGGAGCTTGTTGAGGTTCAGGGGTTGCTGGGATCCAGGCAAGGATCGCTGGGTGGACCTCCTTAGGGTGTTGGTTCGTTCATGGTCAGGTTCGGGGCACCGCGAGCGGAGTGGGGTGGACTCACGGAGTCGGCCGGAGTCAGAGTCGGTTACTTTTGAGCACGTCCGGTACTCACAGGAGGCAAAGTCCTTTTTAGTCGCAAAGTCAGGGCAGGTTCTCCAGGTTTTTCGAGGGCAGCGGGCTGCAGGACGGACCGAGGTTCTGTTGGAGGAGTCTGAGGTCGGGACAAGCCGGTAGGGCTGGGGCAAAGTCAATTGGTGTCCTCCTCTTCTTCTCTCCGCACAGCTGTTCGGTCCTTCTTCTTTTTGCATCTTCTTTTCGGCTCTGGTCTGAGGAGGCAAGGTTCAGGGTTGCCCCTAAATACTAAATTTAGGGGCGTTGACAGGTAGGTACAGTCCGGGAGCAATGGGTCCTTTTCTTGGGGTATGTATTAGTGGGAGTGGGGCATGAGCTGACGAGCCGCCACTCAGCCAGGACACAAGAGTTAGTCCGTTTTTCAGGGGGCATCTCTAAGATGCCCTCTGAATGCATTTTTCATTAAATACCACACTGGCATCAGTGGGGGTTTAATGTGCTGAGAATTTTGATACCAAACTTCCCAGTTTTCAGTAACGTCATTATGGTGCTGTGGAGTTCGTAATGATAAACTCCCATACCATATACTCTTTATGGCATTACTGCACTTACAATGTCTAAGAATTGACACTGTAGGGGTACAGGGCTCATGCACCTGTACCCTCACCACTGGTATAGTGCACCCAGCTAGAGTGTTGGCTTACCTATGCCAGGGCAGTGGATTGTAGGCATGGCCACAGGGATGGGTGCCATGTCGACTCCTCACTTTGTTCTGCACCAAAACACAAAGCCTGCAATGGCAGTGTTTGTGTGTAAAGGTACAGGGCCTCTAAGGGTGGCACAATGAGTGCTACAGCCCTTAGAGCTTTTCCCTGGTCACGATGTACCTTTTACAAGGGACTTACATGTGGCAAGCGAGTTGCCAATTGGGTTTTGCAACAGTACAGTTTAGGGAAAGACCATAGGCCCTAGGGAACAGATTGGCAGGAACCCAGGGCACAATCAGTCAAAGTACATCAACACTAGGCAAAAAGTGGGGGGCAACCATGCAAAAAGGGGCACTTCCCTACAGAGGGGCTATGGAGCGAGATGAGAGGCACTGTTGGAGGGTGATAGTGAGGGAATCATTGAACAGCCCAATAAAGATTGCTGTATCCTGGTGCACTGTAAGGCCATCATTTACTAAGCTTTAAAAATGAATGCATTTGAATAAACAATGAAAAATGTGTTGTGAATGCACCTTTTTTGCCATTTTTCCCAAAATTTCCTTTAGGAGAGAACCCCCCCCCCCCCAAGCCCCCTTGTAGTGGTCAGACTCACTCGCTGCGCTCGATCACTATGCACCCTGTGGGCCTGCTTTGGGCTTCCAATCAGGCCTTGGCTGTGGCTAGAATCTGCTATCCATGCCCTGGTCTTGCTCTTGATAGCTGTACCATTTTGTTTTCCCTCCCTGTACTGGATAGGTGATTGTCTCACGTGTAGTGATGTCCCAGACTGCATATGCTTGCTGCGATATAGCCATATATTTTGGTATTCATTAACTTTTTATTACTGCATAGGTGGAATGTACTGTTCGAAAGTAAATCAATAAAGGTATTAAAAATGTGATAACATTGTGTCCTCATGCTTGTCTTCAGTGACCACATTCCAACTCATGCCAAAACAAGAGTCTCCCATCAAGACCGTTCTTCCAAAATAAACCACACACCCATAGTTGTAACTACACTGACACCAGCAATGTGACAGTTCCCCCCATAAAGACACAAAGTACATCAGTGTGAATTTCCATAATAAAGTAAATATGACTTCATTGTTGTACTGCATATGCTTAGATTTTCCCTTCCCAGGTGAATGCAGTTGCAGCAAAAAAGTGGGCGGTCAGTTTCAACATAGGGATTCATGTCTGAAAACAAGAGAATTATTATAAAGAGCCCTCTTATTTCCTCAAACCAGTTATTAATGAGGGTTTCTTATTATGACCATAATAAATATTAGTCGGTATCATTCAGGACATATCTTCTAAACAAAGAAGCTTCAAATAGCTTAATAGTACAAGGCTATTATTCGAGCCACGGGGCGTTACCCGGAGCTCTGTAAACTGATACAGGTAATGTAAACCATAATTTAGTCACTGCACTAATAATTCCTAAAAAGTCCCAATAATTTCATGAATTTATACTCACACAAGTATCGTCCCACGATTAACTTATCTAGATCAGGAGAGTGTGTGCTGCTTCCTGTGTGGTCAACATCTTAAATCTAGTGGAAAACTAACATAGACAGAGGACTATCTTACTCAAGTCATAACATCATCGCCATCTTGGAGAGGTGAGAGGAGGAGCCAGAAAGGATATTCAAATTTACGTTTCTAACTGTTCTCAAATCACTATCGCAACAAAGTCACAAAACAGTACTCTTGAATTTTCCCATGTCAAAAAGATTATACAATGTAATTCCTTCTGGCTATATCCCCGGCCAGACCCCATGAACTGAAGGCTTTATCTCTACTCGATATGATGCATTGTGAAATAAAACAACCCGAAAAAGTGAAAATTTCTCAGTCAATATCAGGATAATTCTTAAATGTCAAAAGTTATTGTATAGACAAGTCAACAGTAAGAATTAGATACCAACACAGATCAACTCAAATCTAACTTTGACTGGCTTCTTGTAATGGTAAGGCAAATCCAAAATTGGATATTCACATCTAAGTAACCTGCTCAATCCAAGACATTTTTATATAATAACTAATCGGATATCCAATTCAGTACATATTATGAAAATTAAACTTGTATATTTCTGACCAAACCATAAGTGCTGAATAAGGCCTATCCTCCAAGGCCAAAATATGTTATATTATAGAAAACTGTTAGGCCTGGCTTTTTCAGCAGGTTTATCCCCAGACTTTTTGCTTTTTGGCCTCCTGTTTTTGAACCTGTTTGTGTTGGTTTTATGACTCTGAGCACTTTACCACTGCTGATCAGTGCTAAAGTGCATATGCTCTCCCTGTAAATTGTGACTATGGATTGGTATTTCCATAACTGGCTTGTTTGATTTACTACTAAGTCACTAGTACAGTGCACTGTGTGTGCCCAGGGCCTGTAAGTCAAATGCTGCTAGTGGGCCTGCAGTACTATTGTGCCACCCACCCAAGCAGCCTTGCAAAAAGTTGTCAGACCTGCCATTGCAGTGTCTGTGCGCAGTTTCGTACTGCCATGTTGACATGGCAAGTGCACCCACTTGCTAGGCCCTAACCTCCCCTTTTCTGACATGTGAGTCACCCTTAAGGTATGCCCAAGGTACCCCTGTGGGAAAGGTGCGGTGTCTGTGAAAGGTAGGGCATGTTTTGAAGTGTGTAACATGTCCTGATAGTGAGCTACAGGGAATTTTATTTTTCACTGTTGAAAGGCTGTCTGTCCCAGAGGATAGAATGGGAGATACTTTGTAACATCTTACAAATATAACTTCCCATTGGGACAAGATAGAAAGTTGAAGTTTAGTATGCCTGAACTCAGAATATAAAGATGCATCTTTTAGTGAGGATGATTTTTACATTCTGTGTTTGAAAATACCACTTTTAGAAAGTAGGTATTTTTTTGCTTAGCCATCCTGTGGGCCTCTGCTAGGTTTGTGTATTGACTGCCTAGCTTTGGAGTTACAGGGGCTGGGGATGTGCATTCTGTTCAGACAGCCAATTGGGGGAGTGAGGTGTGTCCTGCCTTTCCAGGGTGAGTCAGGGCTGGGCTGAATAGACTTTGGCTGCATTCAGAGTAGGGGGAGGAGATTTCTTTCTCACCTGAATGGGCATGGTCTGCCTTGGACAATGCTGTCTCCACCTCCTGCCAAGAAGCTGCACCAGAGAGGACAGAACTGGTTTTGGCTGGGCAAAGAGCTTCTCTGCTACCAGAGAACAAAGGAATTTGTGCTATAAAAAGTGGGGGCCAGACCCCAGACTATCACTTCTGGGATTCAAGAGGAACCTTAGCCAAGGAGGAGAGCAGGAGAAACTGTAGGAGAAGTACTGCCCCTTTGCTGTGTGCTGCCCGGGGTTGGCCTGCAGTGGCTGTTTCTACCAAGGAATGGACAAGGACCTTGCTGTGTGCTGTGTCCCCTGTTTGAGGAAGATCTCCAAGGGCTTGAAGTAGAGCTTAATCCCCTCTGTCGGCCTGCAACTGGAACTGCTGTTTCAGCTGCCCCAGAGGGAAATTGCAACACCGACGTCGGTGAGCGACGCTGCAACCTGCACCGAAGCCATGGGCACTGCTCGTGAAGAGCACGGTGCACCTCCCTGACTTGCACCGTAGGCCCGACGCCTGCCACCGCCACGCCGCATCAACTGCAAAGCCGTCACCGAGGCCACTGCCTGCATCGGAGCCGAGGACAGATTGTGACGCTCACGACGCACCATCCCGACTCGCACCGCAGCCCCGACTTCACCGACGCTGGTGCTTCATCAACTCTGAGCCGTTACTCGACGTGGGTGACTCCTGAATCCATCGACACCGCACCGTCATAAGGAACAGCCGCCTCGCTGCCACCGTGATGTCACCTCCCCAACACCAGTAAGGAACTGATGCTTCACCTCCCCGACAACAGTAAGGAATCGATGCTTCACCTCTTCTGCATCGCAGTAAGGAACCGAGGATTCACCTCCCCTGAGGTCGTAAGGAACCAATGCATCACCTCCCCTGGGGGTCATAAGGATCCGACACCGCCCGGCGCGAACGAAGCATCACATCCCGACACCATGCACCATCTATGCTTTCATTTTTCCCAAGGTACTATTCTTTGTGGGGTCTGTGCGACTCTCGGCCCGACACCGCGCACCTTGCGGTCGGCGCCGTACTTTGGTATTTTCATCTGTCACAACATCATGATAACTCCTGGGGGAGTTGTTTGTTGCTACAAACTTTCATTTTGAGAATAACTTCTTTTTGAGGATATTTTCATTATTGGATTGTGGTTTTTTGTTGTTTCGATCTTATTCGGTTTAGATAAAGATTACCTATTTTTCTAAACTGGTGTAGTTTCCATTTGTAGTGTTTTCACTGTATTACTGTATGTGTGCACAAATGCTTTACACACTGCCTCTGAGATAAGCCTGTCTGCTCGTGCCAAGCTACCAAGGGGGTGAGCAGGGGTTATTTTAGAAGTGTATCCCCCTTACCCTGACTAGGAAAAAGGATCCCTTCTTGGACAAAGGTGCAAACCATTTCCAACTAGAGACTCCCATTTCTAACACTGGTGGTCAGCGGTGAGGATCCAGACTTGCATTTGTTCTTCACCTTCAGTAATTGGTGTACACTACTAGTATAGTGCAGACCATTACGCATCCACATTCTGTCTTTTTCTGTTTCCTGGTGTCCTCCTGGAAGTATTTTTGATACTGACACTTTGGTTAGTTGTTGTACCTGTGAAGTCTTGACAAAATAGTACTTGGCTTCTGGCACATGTTAATCTATATGATGAGGGAGCTATGGGTGTTCAGCAAGGAAAGGGGGCTGCCTGTGAAGAGACGTTCCAGGGAAGATCTAGAAACAGCCCTATTTCCTGTGTGAGCTACCCTGCTGGAGGCTAACACTACCAATGAGTCTGAGGAGGAGGACTTCTCCGGATGTAAGGGAGAAACAGAGAAAGATGAACAGCTTCTGGATTGTGAGCAGAGACTGAGAGAGCTTGATCAGGAGCTAGAGAGGGCTAAGACCAAGAGGGCCTTAGCCCAAGAAAAGGAAATGTGTGGAGCTCAAGAACTGAGCATGGCTGGGCTGGAGGTGGAGTCCAGCTCAGATGGTGGCAGCAAAATTGTGTTATCTAGTGCTGAGGGAGCAGTACACAAACCCAGAGATGTGACACCTGACTTGAAGGAGTGGGTTGACACACACCAGGGGTCCAGGTTTATGAGGTAGCTCCAGTGGTGTGCAGTGTCCCTGAAGTGGATTGGGGAACTGGCACAGGGGATCATATTCCTAGTGGTGGGAGGGACATTCTACTGACTCTAGATGAGGAGTGCAGGGAGAGGGGTTCCCCCATGGTAGAAGTCCTGGTAGGTGAGTGTGGAGACCGCCCAGAAGAGTATGGGTTGAGTGACAGAGACAGTCAGACACTGTCTTGCCACTCTGAGGAGAGTGATGTGGGGTACTTGTGTGAGGCACTGGATGGTGAGGCAAAGGGTAGCTTGGATAACCCAGTGTGGGGCTATGTGATTCAATTGTTGGGGAGCATATTTTAAGTCCCTGTTTTCCAGAGCTATGCTAACACCTGGTGGAGTGTGAGTTCTCTGACCCCAGGGAGCTTGCACCGGAGGCAGACCCTTTGGTGGGTTCCAGAGGGTCTGAAGAAGCATCTGGGGGTGATCCTGAAGGATATGGCTCAGGTTTTCTTCAACCAAGTGAGGTAGGGGAAGGTTGTGGTGGCCCAGATAGGTCTCAGAGTAGTGGGAGGGGTGGAGGGTCCCATGTCCTGTCTCAGAGGAGAAGGAGTGGGAGTGGGCTGTGTCCTGAGGTGCCCAAAACCCAGTTTCAAGGTCTGGTTGGTTCCATGAGGGAACACCAGGAGGGGGGCCTGGTCTGTACCGGGAGGCCTTCCCCTGAGGGGGATCCCAAGGTGTCAGTTGAGCTGAAGAAGACTGCTGCAACCAGCATTCCATCAGCTCTGGTATTTGGTAGCACCTCTCCAGTTGGGAGAGGGCAAGAGTCCAGAGAGAGGGGTGAGGGGGACGCAGTCCCCAGTGGAAGGACCAGTGGGTCAGGGGTTGCCAGCTCTGAGGTCAAAGCACCCCAGGACTGACCCTGGTGAGGCCACTTCTGGCCTGGGCGGTCTTCATGCTCTGTCAGGTGGACAGGAGGCTGGAGGCTGGAGACCTGCGCCAGGCAGACTCTTGCACAACTTCAGAGGAGTGTGTTTCCCTTGGGGGGGTTGGTGTACTCCCCTAGAAGTCCTGGGTTGCCAGGCACAGGCCCAGACTAAGGGTACAGACCCTGAGTTGGAGGGCCAGGTTCAGGGTGTCCCCCTGACGTGTAGGAAGGCGAGACTGCTAACAGTACCCCTACCGGTTTGTCTTCTGGGGGCACCGCTCCAGGTGGGAGGGTGCACGGCCCCAGTAGGGGGGTGGGGAGGGGGCAGCCGCACCCCTTACCCCTGCCCAGTCTAAGGGTACAGACCCTAGACTGGGATCCCAGTTGCAAGATAGAACCCCTGAACTGGTGGGCGAATTGAGCAGGACACATGCTACAATTGCCCTGACAATTCTGGGAGGGGGTACCACTCCCGGTGGGAGGGTACAGAGCCCCAAGGAGGAAGATCAGGTGGGGGAAAGCCCACCCCAGTCCCCTGGCTAGTCTCAGGATACAGACCCTGGGCTGGTGGGTCAGTGTCAGAATGTCATCCCTGACCTGACAGGAGGAAGGGTGGACAAAGGGTGCCAGGAACCTGAGGCTGCTGCCTCCCACTCTCTGATGCCACAGAGGTTCGAGAGCCCTGAGAGGCATAAGGCCTGGGTCTCGTCGGCCACTGTGGCTTGCTGTCCTGGTGGACAGTGTCCCCTGGGGGGGGGGACAGGAATCACACCCTGGGGGTGGACTGGGCCACACCACTGTGTTGGCCATGTGGGTACTGTCTACCTGCTGGGACATATCTGTGAGCAAAGTAAGTTTAGGCGCTGCACAGATGGGGTCCCCAGGGGAGAAGGAGGGTTCCCCATGGGTTAGCTTAGTGGGCCCTGAGAGTATGGACAGAGGGACTCAACTGGGTTCATCAGGGCGTAGAAACAGAGCGTGCCCCCGCTGTTGTGGGCCAGGTCTAGGTTCTATCGCCCCAAGAAGGGAAGTCCATCAAGGGATTGATTAGTCTACCCTGGCTTTAGGCTAGAAGGGGGTTGTGTTAGACCTGACTTTTTCAGCAGGATTATCCCCAGACTTTTTGCTTTTTGGCCTCTTGTTTTTGACCCTGTTTCTGTTGGTTTTATGAATCTGAGCACTTTACCACTGCTGATCAGTGCTAAAGTGCATATGCTCTCCCTGTAAATTGTGACTATGGATTGGTATTTCCATAATTGGCTTGTTTGATTTACTGCTAAGTCCCTAGTACAGTGCACTGTGTGTGCCCAGGGCCTGTAAGTCAAATGCTGCGAGTGGGCCTGCAGTACTGATTGTGCCACCCACACAAGCAGCCTTGCAAAAGGTTGTCAGACCTGCCATTGCAGTGTCTGTGCGCAGTTTGGTACTGACATGTCGATCTGGCAAGTGCACCCACTTGCTAGGCCCTAACTGCCCCTTTTCTGACATGTGAGTCTCCCCTAAGATAGGCCCAAGGTACCCCTGTGGGCAAGGTGCAGTGTCTGTGAAAGGTAGGACATGTTTTGAAGTGTGTAACATGTCCTGATAGTGAACTACAGGGAATTTTGTTTTTCACTGTTGAAAGGTTGTCTGTCCCATAGGATAGAATGGGAGATACTTTGTAACATCTTACAAATATAACTTCCCATTGGGACAAGATAGAAAGATGAAGTTTAGTATGCCTGAACTCAAAATTTAAAGATGCATCTTTTAATGAGGATGATTTTTACATTCTGTGTTTGAAAATACCACTTTTAGAAAGTAGGCATTTTCTTGCTTAGCCATCCTGTGTGCCTATGCTAGGTTTGTGTATTGACTGCCTGGCTTTGGAGTGACAGGGGCTGGGGATGTGCATTCTGTTCAGACAGCCACTTGGGGGGGGGGGTGAGGTGTGTCCTGCCTTGCCAGGGTGAGTCAGGGCTGGGCTGAATAGACCTGGGCTGCATTCAGAGTAGGGGGAGGAGATTTCTTTCACACCTGAATGGACCTGGTCTGCCTTGGACAATACCGTCTCCACCTCCTGCCAGGAGGCTGCACCGGAGAGGACATAACTGGTTTTGGCTGGGCAAACAGCTTCTCTGCCACCAGAGAACAAAGGAATTTGTGCTATAAAAAGTGGGGCCCAGACCCCAGACTTTTAGATCACTTCTGGGATTCAAGAGAAACCTTTGCCAAGGAGAAGAGCTGGAGAAACTGAAGGAGAAGTACTGCCCCTTTGCTGTGTGCTGCCCGGGGTTGGCCTGCAGTGGCTGTTTCTACCAAGGAAAGGGCAAGGACTTTGATGTGTACTGTGTCCCCTGCTTGAGGAAAATCTCCAAGGGCTTGAAGTAGAGTTTGCCTCCTGTTCTGAAGTCTCACGGACACAAAGACTTCATCCCCTCTGTCGTCCTGCAACTAGAACTGCTGTTTCAGCTGCCACAGAGGGAAATTGCAACACCAACGCCGGCGAGTGACGCTGTAACCTGCACCTAAGCCGTGGGCACCGCTTGTGAAGAGCACGATGCACCACCCCAACTTGCACCGTAGGCCTGACGCCTACCGCCTCCGCACTGCATTGACTCCGAAGCCATCACTGAGGCCGCTGCCTGCCCCGAAGCCAAGGACACCGCTCGTGACGCTCACGACGCACCGTCCTGACTCACACCACAGCCCCTACTTCACCAATGCTGGTGCTTCATCAACGCGAAGCCGTTACTCAATGTGGGTGACTCCTGAATCCATTAACAGCGCACCGTTGTAAGGAACCGACACCTCGCCGCCACCGTGACGTCACCTCCCCGGCACCAGTAAGGAACCGACACCTCACCTCCCCGACAGCAGTAAGGAACCAATGCTTCACCTCCCCTGCCTTGCAGTAAGGAACTGAGGCTTCACCTTCCCTGAAGTCATAAGGAACCGATGCATCACCTCCCCTGGGGGTCGTAAGGAACCAACGCGGCCCGGAACCAACAAAGCATCACCTCCCCGATGCCGTGCACCATCTTTCCTTTCATCGTTCCCAAGGTACTGTTCTTTGTGGGGACCGTGTGACGACGTCGTGATAAACTCCTGGGGGAGTTATTTGTTGCTACACACTTTCTTTTTGAGAATAACTTCTTTTTGAGGATATTTTTATTATTGTATTGTGGATTTTTGTTGTTTTGGTCTTGTTTGGTTTAGATAAAGATTACCTATTTTTCTAAACTGGTGTAGTGTCCATTTGTAGTGTTGTCACTGTATTACTGTATGTATGCACAAATGCTTTACACACTACCTCTGAGGTAAGCCTGTCTGCTCGTGCTAAGCTACCAAGGGGGTAAACATCGGTTATTTTAGAAGTGTATCCCCCTTACACTGACTAGGAAGAAGGGTCCCTACTTGGACAAAGGTGCAAACCATTGCTAACTAGAGGCCCCCATTTCTAACAAAAACCTTATTAAATATGCGGTTCTCAGAGAAAGTCATGATATTTAGAAATTACTGGTTTAATTGCACATAATAATACTGCCAGAAGCGTCAGAAGAGATAGAAAGCAATATGGACAATCTGGCCTGTGAGAACACAGAAAGTAAATCAGAAAGATTTAAAGATAGAATCTTGTGAGTATCGTTGATGAAAAAGCAAATAATGGAACTGGAACATTCTGTAGATGCCTCTCCTCTTAACAAATTACTTTTAGTGTACCATAGCCATGCAAATGTCAAAATGCACCCCATGACCAATCCAATCAAGACTGGTTACACTGAACTAACGTAGTACTAAGTACATATTCAAGTCTAATAAAGTAAAACATCAGATATAAGCATAGATCAATACCCAGGTGAGTACCACAGCTCAATGCTGAAAGCACTCTACCTCATACTTCTTATAAAGTTTGATAATGAGGCACAATTCAATAAGATATTATTCTCCCGAGAAGAATTGCAATTCCTGATCTATGTTAAGACCTCTTCCAAACGCTCTTAATTTTAAAATCCACATGGTTTTCATTCTTCATAGGGTTCGATTCCCTGTTTCCATGTTTCTGATCTATTAGAATATGCTGAATTCTGTGAAATTAGATTCGCCTTTCCTGAGAAGTTGTGTTCATGTGGATCAGGGCAATTCCATAGGGTATCTATGATCTCTCAATCAGATTGCTCTAAGGTGTTCAAAAATGTACTCCCTAAGTGGACTAATGGTGCTTCCTACATAAATCAAACCACATCTACATACTATAACCTATACAATGTATGTTTGTAACATTTCTTCATGGACCTGAAATGCTATCAAATGTGTATACTCTCTGGGAAGCAGCTTTTACAACACAACCGTTACAATGCATGCAGTTACATCGCATGCCGTGGCAACGAAAAAGGTGTGCAGCAGTGGGTAGAAGGTGTTGGATTTAACTCCAACACCTTCCCTACTTTTGCACACACTGGAGTTGGAATAGAAAATTAATCTATTCCAACTTCCAGCGCTCCCCCGACAGAAAGTCAGGGTAAAGTTTGGTGTTGCAACAGCATGCGATGTAATGGCATGCGTTGTAATGTCACATATCCTACTCTCTACATTGCATAAACGTTCAGCTTTGAATATGCGGCATACTTGCTGAGACACTTATATTGGATTTTTTTTGTTTTTGTATGCAAAGTAGACAAGTAAATTGGTGATGGCTTATTTCTACTGTACATAGCTTATTAAATATTTTATAATAAAATATTAAATATGTACAATGTTTATATGGTCTTTAAAATGTGCACATATATTTTTTTAAAGTTTTAAAGGAATTAATTTAATTTAATTTACCATTGTTCCCCTATTGGGTTTTATTTTAAGTCCCTACCTCCATTATTTTCTATGTGAGGGTGTTGCAGTACCAGTGGTTGGCCATGTGCAGTGCTACAAAGGTGTAAGTGACTACAAAAGAGTAATTTACCACAAAAGTGCAGTTTGTGAATACCAAAAAGTATCTGTATTATATTTGTCCTAATTCCCTGCGTGACAAATATAGATTTTTGAGCCAGAATTGAAAACTATGAGCTTGCTTCACAAAACAGGATTTTTCCCCAAAAAGGGATTTATGTGTCACAAAAATGAATAATGTGTTTACGCGCAAACTGTTCACTATCATCAAAAATATACAGCTGCAACTTGCAGAATTGCACATTGAAATAGGATAAAATGTCCATGAGCTGCACAAGATTGTCAAACGGCTGCTAGGAATTCTCATATTTACATATGCATGTTGGAGTTGGGCGAGGAAAAGCAGTCAAATGAGAGGAAATCACAAAACAACCAACAAACCCACAAGATGATTTTGAGTCACAAAACCTCAACAATGCTTTGCTCCAAACAGCCCTCATCACACACTGCTCCAATGTCAAATGAGTGTGAAAGAATTGACTTTTCTTGGAATATTAAATATTGTTGAATTGATGTTATACCAAGAGATCTTGGGAGGGAGAGAACTGGATGCAAATCAAGCAGACAAACATGTGACAAGAATTACTTTCGCAATTATTATTATTATTATGATGATGATCATCATCATCATCATCATCATCATCATCATCAATCATCATCATCAATCATCATCATCATCAATCATCAATCATCAATCATCATCAATCATCAATCATCAATCATCATCAATCATCAATCATCAATCATCATCAATCATCATCAATCATCATCATCATCATTATTATTATTACTGTTGTCACTCTTATACTATGCTGTTAGGGCCCTGCAAGGGAAAGAGGAAGATAAATGTGCATATCAGTAGGGGGCTTGCCTCGTGCTTGGTTATGCAATGATGGGAAAATGTAGTAGTAATAATAAAAGAATGATGTTTCCTAGAAAAAATAATAATGGTTTTAATAACTTTCAGATTGAACAAGGATGAATCAGAATTTCAATAACAATAATAATAACAGTATACGCCGGGAGTGATTTTGATTCCTGTTGTCTATCCCTCACTTATCATGACATGTTTTTCTCGGTATGAGTCACTTGTTCTCAGTATAAAAGTGTTATTTGAGAGAAAAGACAAAATGTTTTTTCCACTTGCTAAACATTTCATTTCATTTAGCCTTAGTACAGTTAAAACCATAAAAGCATTAAAAAAAGTAACACATGCTGCAATCCAGCATCGATAGCAGGCAACGAATACATAGTCAAACCAGTTAAAATCTCCATATTAACTTTTGTTCATCTTGCACTTCCCACATGTGCCGGCTATACAATCTAATGCACATAAAACTCAACACATTAGTCGAATAAATACAATCTTATAAAACACCTAAAAACGTCTTTCGATTAAAAATATAAAGTTCATGCCACTTTCATGTACATGCCTGGTGTGATATGCTTATCATAATTCTGCCTTAATATAACATAGACAAAACCGGGACATCACAGCATGCTATTACAATCTACTAACTCTGTGGGGTTCAACTAGATTTTAAATATTAGCAGCAGCAAGAACTTAATACATATACATATCAGTGTTGTCTATACTTGAGTGGAAAGCTCTTTGCAATGATAAAAAAAAACAGGATTTCAGTTTTTGGGGAGAGTCTTTAACCTCAATATCCACATCCAGCCCAAACACTTAGCAACTGGAATAACTATGGTTAAACTAGGATCGATTCTCAGAATTCGGAGTGCATTTGTGCAGCTTTGGGTCACCAGATTTTTACAGAGTGGTTTGAGCCATTTCCGCTGTGGAGACTGATATCTGGGGCAAGGAAAGAAAACGCGAGCAACTGTTTCTAGGTGATTGTTGCTACCAGGGCTCAATATATCCCTACCAACAGCCCAAGAACTTGTAAAGCCTCTCAGGGGCAATGTGCCAAAACTAAATTGAAAATAAAGTTTACTTTCTAATGGGACCATAATGGCATCCCAATATGGTTACAGGAAACTGTACCATTTTTAAAATCCATAAACCTATCCGTCAGGGACATGCTCTGGACAGCACGTGCCTCACAACAAAAGATTCATGAGCAATAGTTTGATTTAATTACATCAGCGGATGGCATGGGTTTAGAGAAAGGATTGCCTGTTAGCCCCTTCAGGTCTATGTCAAGTAACAGTGATTTGATCTGTCGTAGCCATAATATCTTATGGAACCAATCTATAGTAAACATATCTCTCAGAGCCAATACATAGTGTTCTAATTCAGGGGTCGACCACAGCCTTCTCCAGTATGGAAGCGGGTGCAGTCTAATTTTGGAAGCAATTTATTTTCTGTTCAGATCTAACATTAAAGGTTTCAGCGGAGTACTAGCGGGGAGGCGAGTTAGGTTTCTTAGGAACTTGTTCTCAATATTGGGTAGTGTTGCAATATCAGATAATCCCCATAGTTCAGAGCCATATAGGGCAGACCCCAGTGCCTTCACATCATAAATTTGTAAAGCCAGGCCTATTGGATTTGTATAAGAGAAACTATGTTCCTTTAAGATAACCCCACTAATCTGCTTTAGCTTTAAAGACACAGCATCCACTTTGGGTTTCCAACCCTAATCAGACAACAGGGTGACGCCTAGATAGTTGAAGACGTGTGTGGACGCTAATGGCATGCCTCCCAACATTACTCTTCCCCTATAGTTTCTGGGTTGATTAAATTACATATATTTAGTTTTTAGGGTGTTAATCTCAAGGCCCGAGCTTACAGAATTCCTCAAAAAGAGACAGCAATCGCTGTAAGCCCCCTGGTGTCTTGGAGATTAGCAGAATATCATCCGCAAATAATAATATTGGTGTTTTGATACCTGCCAATACAGGGGCATCAGTCTTTCTCTGGGACAAAAATGATATAATGTTGTTGAGAAATGGTGAAAATTGCGCAGGGGGTAACACACAGCCCTGCGGAACACACCTATTTATAAGGAAACGTTCAGTAAGGTCTCCTGCAATACTCCATCATACCTGCACAAAATTTGGTTCCTGGAGGCGTATCACAAGATTCAGAAGACTCAGGGGGATATTCACAAGGACTTATCTCCGAGTTATCGCCACCTTAACTCAACAAAAGTGGAGATAGATTTAACGCCCCATTCACAAGTGGGTGCAAACTGTAGACAACGCAAGTATTCCCGCGATAACTGCCGCAAAATTTACCTCCACGGGTGACACCACCAACTAACCCTAATGAGATGCAGAGTAGGCGTTCCCGTGCAAAAACACACGAAAACACCACTCCTCCACATTCACAACGAACTGCCAGATCTGCGATGCGAACCAAAACCATGCGATAAGCCGCGGTAGCAGCAGCTATTTAACACCTGCCTCTTGCTGGTGATAAGCAGGACGACTACCTGCAGTAGGCAACGGAGCCCCGCACCCAGCCACACCCAAAGAACAACCGACGCCATGGAGCTACTCATCATGCAGCTTGGGGCCCCAACAGGGCCACAACACCCACCGCCACCACCCCCAGGACCGCCACCACCCCCAGGAAGTCATTGCCCACTACAGACTCAAAAGGACAACCATCCTCCGCATCATGACCCACATTGGCCCCAGGCTGACGGTCCCAACACAGCGGACAACCAACATCCCTCCGCAGACAAAGCTGCTGGCTGTGCTGCACACGTTGGCCTCTGGTAACTTCCAACCAACAACGGCCAGAGTAGGAGGAGTCTCACAGCCAGCCCTATCAAAGTTCCTCACACCTGTCCTGGATGCCATCATCAGCTTCATACCCCAGTACCTTCACTTCCCCAACACTGCGCAGGAACAGCTGGAGACCAAGCAAGGCTTCTACGCCATTGCTAGCTTCCCACACGTGCTGGGGGCCATTGACTGCACACATGTCCCACTTGTGCCCCCTGCGGACACTGCACACATCTACCACAACAGAAAGCACACGCATTCCATCAATGTGCAGGCAATAGTGGACCACTGGGGAAAGTTCACCAATGTCGTCGCAAACTACCCAGGCAGTGTGCACGATTCCTACATCTTCTGACAGTCCATCATCAACCAGCGCTTCCAGGATGGCATCTATGGAACTGGACTGCTCGTTGGTAAGTACCAAATCAACACACCACACACCTCAAAGCCACCATCACACAACGCACAACTGTGGGAATGCACACGTGACCAAACCACATACAACATGTCAGTCAACATGCCCACCTACCAGACACAACAACACAACTCCATTGGGATACTGGGCTTCCCATGTACACAAGCCAGCTATATCATGGCACCACAGCCTCACAACAGCTGAACGTGTGGAGAGGCGGAAAGCAGGCATGTGCGAAGGACGCAAGTGACCCATGAATGGGAATGTACACAACGACAAGTGTGGCGTGAATGTGCTGGACAGACCTGGGTATGCAAACCACAGATATGTCCATGCAGACATTAACTGCTGGTGTCTGGGGAGTAGTGAACAGGGGACGCAACCATGTCACCTCAGGCTGAGGGGTAGATCGCGGAAATGTCGCTCGCTGCGTCCACCCCTGTGTGCGTGAGCGTAGTGGGTTGGCCTGGCTTACGCCAGGCCTGCGCAGGGGTGTGGATGAAAACACCGTTGCGCTGAGCGTGGTGCACTCCCGGAATGGCCAACCTCACTGCCAGGGCGGCGCCTCTCAGCCCGCCACGAGGCCGACGCCGTGAGCAGCGGGGCCTGCAAGCCTGTGTGCCTGCTGCACCCCAGGCCGCTGATACCCAGACCCGGATTGCCTGCCCCAGCGCTCCAAGGCCGCACTGCTCACCTGCCGACACCGTCGTGTGTCAAAGAGGGCCCACCAAGTGCCGGTGCTAGCTCCAAGACCCATGCCCGCGAGCTTGGCAGCCTCCTCAGACTATCGCTATCCTCCATGACACAGGCCCCCAGGAGTCCACATTCGTTGACATACCCCACCGCTGCAGCCAGCCTACACTGCAGTCCAGTATGTCCCACATCTAGTACTGAGTCCTCATTCATCAATGGCAGAGTTAATGCCAGTGGACGCAGGGGGAGGAGTGAGAGACAGATGCGTTTCAGTCCGGTGGGAACACGGATCACCGTTACGGAGGATGTCAACCACTCGCTAGGACTGACCTGGTGCCACTTACCCCGTGCGCCGTGAGACACCGTCAGCCTCCGGCCGAACATTGTTGGTGTCTGAGCCTGTGGCCTGGGGGTTTTCATCAGCAACTGGCAGGTACGGACTTGGTGTTTGGCATGAGTCTGTGGCATTCATATCCGCCATGTTGCCGGACACAGCTGGTATGTGCCCTCTGCACCATGCCCTGGGGATACACCTCCAACTCTCCCCCAGACACTCCGCGAAAACCACCCTTGATACATACGAGACCTTGCTCTGCCCTCATGACCCTACTCCAGTGTCCCGCAAGTCAGCGTCCCGTGGCGGTAGGCCCGTGTCGGCCACTGTGCATCCGGGGCCACTAACTCTGTGCAACTCAAGTCATGCTCCCTTGCTGTTCGTACATTGCATTCCTGAGTGCCTGATGACTGTTGAAGTTGTTGCCAGCACCAGCTACTCCCTGAGGGCTGGCCTACACACACCCCACACACAGCCAGCACAGGCGTCACTGGACTAGTGGGCCTGCCAACACATCATGCCGAACCAAGTATTGACTCTTATCTCTCTGCACTGTCACAGTTGATCAAGGATATGCACTCTGCCCTTGGATGATGACACCCCTCCGAGACCCGAACACCCCCCCCCCAGAGGCAGTACAATGCGGCCCACATACGCACCAGGGGCATCGTGGAACACACATTTGGCGTGTTGAAGTCATGTTTCAGGTGCCTGGACGTCACAGGTGGAAGGCTCCTGTACAGCCCAGACATCGTGTGCAAGATGATCATTGCATGTTGTGTGTTGCACAACATCTGTGTACGCACCAATGCACCATGGATACCGGTTCCGGAGGTACCTGACGATGATGAGGACGATGGGGCAGGTGGCCCACATGCCACTGCAGCTGCGGCAGGAATAGCCCGTAGGAACACCCTCATTGCCAATTTCTTCTCCTGAGCACGTCACATTGTGGCTGTCCTTGGCAATCATGGGACAGTACTAAATGTCCACAAGAACGGCATGTGTGAATAATAAATATTTGCAGGTTACAGGTTGTACTTGTACATTGTCATGTCACAGTTTCCTGCTGTGCCAGATGTGATTGGCCATGTTGTGCACATATGCGGCACCAGTTGTGTCCTGTGTTCTGTTGTGGTGGTGTTGCTGTTTGTACCAGGATGTTGTCAATGTCGAGGTGCACTTATTCTTCTGTGCGTATGCTGCACGGTGGGTGAGGCGCTCCGGTGGCTCTGATATGGCTGCCACTTCTCCCTTTCATGCGGTGTGCCTTTCAGTTCTGTGCTTCCACAGTGCTGAGATGTTGCAGACTTGGGTAACTTGTGCTCTTTGTCGAGTTGTGACTCTTGGGCATGGGTTGTCCGCAGATGTGTCGTTGACGTCAGGGGTTGTTTGTGCAGGTGGTTGTGTCCGAGTCTGACCTGCTCCTTTCCGGTTGTGGTCCGCACTCAGCCACCTCAGTGTCGTGCCGTGTACATTGTCATGATGATTGGACTGCAGCCATGCTACTCGTCATGTGGTGTCTCGTGCTGTGTCAGTGTGGCTAACGTATATGCATGTTTGCTGTGTTTTGCACGTGTGCATGTGTTGGTTGTGTGATTGTTGATGTGTTGGGTGGATGCCCCTTTGGGCACATGGTGTACATGGGACTACTTGGTGTTTGTGTGTGTGCTGAAGTGTTCCCGTGGGATCAGGGACATGATCCTGAGTCATTGTGGGTGTGCAGTGTGCTCTGCTTGATTGTGCATGTGTGCCATTGTGCTCAGTTCCCCCCTTCCCCCCACTCCCTGGTCGGTACGCGCCCTGTTGCTGTGGTGTCAGGTCATGTTGGGCAGTGTCCGGATCCCCAACTCCTGTCACCATCTCCAGACTGATGGCTGTGGCCACCACCTTCCCCATGTCATTCAGCTCCTGGTATCCTGCTGGCCCCCCTCCTCCAAAGTGCGTTGCTGCTTTCGTGTTGGCAGCGTGTTTCTGCTTGGTTTTGCCATTCACATCAATCCAGCGCCTCTTGTCCTCTTCCATTGTCCTCCTCGGCGCTGCGACGGCATTCACATGGTCCGAGGTGGTGTGCCATCTTCGCCTCTTTGTTGCCAATGACACGTTGGAGGTGACGTGCAGTTGGTGGTGGTGTTCTATCTCATCCGTGCCGATGATCGTGTTTTCATGCAGCCTGTAGCCCGTCTTCCTCTTCCTCTTCTCATTGCCCTTCCACGTGCCCTGGATTCCTGGGTGTTCCTCCGTGGGGATTGTGGGGTTCATGTTGTCCTCTGCAGTAGGTCAGGGTGCATCCGTGGGTCTCCGCAGTTCATTTCCTTTTTGGTGGCATTTTCCGTGGGCTGTTCTTGTGCTTTTTCCCGCATTACGCGTGGGTATTGCTGGCCTCTTGCCGGTTACCACTGTTTTCTTGTCGCGTTTGGGGCCATCACGACTTTTTACGCGTTGGGGTTTGTGTTTTTATCTCCGTCGCGGTGGTTGTATCGCGGACATTGGCCGCGTTTTCGGAAGACTATCGCATGGTACCGCCGTGTTGTGAATTCCAGGTTAACACGGGGTTATTTTCCCACGATAGACTGCGATGTGTAAAGTTGCGTTAACACTTTTTGGAGATGTTTAGCGCACGTTCTTGTGAATATCCCCCCAAGTGGCATCCCTATGGACAAAAGGATATCCCATAACTTTTTCCATGAAACCATGTCAAACGCTGACTTTAGGTCCACAAAAGCCACATACATAGCATCCTTTCCGACTGCCACTACCTTCCAGTACAGTAGTAGAAACCCGAAAACCTGGTCCAGGGTGCTAGTTTGTTCCATAATCCAGCTTGAAAAGGGGAAAGAATGTTGTTATTAAAAATCCAGATCTGGATTTTAGCCAAGAGTAATAGAGCGAAGATTTTTTGTATACCATCGATTAAACTGATTGGCCGATAATTCAATGGGGAAGCCCAATCACCCTTTTTATAGATGGAGATTACTTCCATGCCTCTCCAAGATTCAGGAACAGGAACACCACTGGCAATAGCATTTGCCAACTTTAAAATGTATTGTGACCAGTTATGTCTATCCTCCAGGCATACATCTGCAGGGAGGCCTTCGGGACCTGGTGTTTTGCCTCCAGCTACTGCATTTAATGCCTTGTGGATGTCAATTAAGTCAAAAAGGGGTTCCTTATGGAGGGCTGGATAATTCATTATCAGATCAGTATGGTCGACTCCTTCCACCACTATACAAAAGCCTTCAGCATATAAAATTTGTAAAATGCTAAACCCAGGCTGCAGGGGCTATATGATTTTGTGGAGGAGATGCTACACCATCATTGCCCTTTGTAACCGAGTACCAAAATCTACGAGAGTCCTTGGCAGAGCAAGCAGCCCTAAGATCCTGCCACCTCACCTCCTATTATTTCAGTCTCTCTTTTCTTGAGCCTGCGTAGGCTTATACTGTATTCTTGCCTCATGGATGCACTGAATATCCTTGCCTTTAATTGATTTATTCAGCACTGAGAGCATTAGTCTATATTCCGTATTGAACCAAGAATTTGGTACATGATTAGATTGATTGAAGGTGGGTTTTGGGGTGAGAAAATATAGGAGGAGTCTCTTAAAAAGCATGTTATGTCAGACTATAACTTTATTTGGATCGTCCAAAAACATAGGTTCTTCTGCCCACTCAGGCAGGCAAGAAGATATATCATCACTAATGCTAGATAATATTTCTGTAGTACTAGCTATCCGAGTCCACTTAAGGGACCGTTTGTCGTTAGAGATTTGGATGCTTCTTATAGGATTTATCATACTATATGTTTCTAATCTACTACAAAAAGATTCCATAGAAAGGCACAGGGGATTATGGTCACTCTCCAACTGTGTTTTAACAGCCATGTCCCCAAGTAATGGCCACAACCGGACATCCAGCAAGATATAGTCTATGCAACTTGAGCGTAGTGTGTTATCAAAAGTAGTGGCTCCTTTCTTGTCAGACTCCATTCTGCCATTGGCTGCTCTTAACCCCAATTCTATGAAAAAGTTGTCAGTAGCAGGGCAGCCTCTGTCCATTTTTTAATTTGTGGAAGCTCAAGTCTTGGGATGCCCCATGTTTCATCCTCATCCCTTGTTAGGTCGATATCATCGCTGGTCAGGGGTTCAAAGGTTTTGTTGAAATCCCCAGCTATCAAGAGATAAGGACAGCGATTGATGGACACCAAACGGGCTTCAAGGGACAAGATAGTAGTTGATTTTGCACCCTCCTTTACACCTCCAGAGTACACATTATAGATTTCTATACTAGTGTGTTTATCGCTTACCAGGCGTATGGCCAAGACATCCGGTGTATCAGTGTCTATTGACTGTATTTCACATAACAGACTGGCGCTAGTCCAAATAGTTAGCCCCCTTGCAGTTTGACCTAAAGTCCGTGCCTTGCCGGGATGAAAACATTTAAATAGCCTGGCTTATATATTGGTTCCACACTCCAAGTTTCTTGGAACAAGCATATATCATAATCCTCTATAAACCTGTTCCAATCTGGGAGAGAAATCTTGGAACTAAGACCTGCCACGTTCCATGAGATAATTGTCATAAGGGGTCTATTGTGGGTGTCAAGAGAAGTTGTGGGGGGGCATTTTATGGTATTTAAAACAGTAGTGCTCACTATAACACGTCTCACCCTCGTCCTTACCCGGGGAAATCAGGCTTTGTGGAATTGATGAAGTAAGTTTGCTGAGGGCCACATGGCCACTATGGCAAAAGTCAATCATTATTCCATGTTGGCGAAATTTCACCCCCTTTGTGTGTGGGGATGTTAGATTCTAGAGTGGCGGGGTATTCTGGGTGCCTATATTTAAAGCGTATTTTGGCATCACATAGATCCAAAGTGCGAACATCAAAAGCTACTAAACTATCAGCGAGGTTCTTATTACTCAGTGTTGACTCGATGGTGTAAAATTCCAGCTCTTTTGATGAATACCTCTTTGCGGCACTAATGTCCTCACGTATAAGAGAGCGACAATCCCTGACTTTCTGTATTCAGTGGGTTACCTTGTTGATCAAAGTATCCTTGCCCTCACTGTGTACAGACTGGGTGAGCTTGGGGACATTGATCATAAAGATTTTGCCCAGGGCTTTTGGGGCTGGTGCAGCCAATTGATACTGGGAATTTCTGGCTTGCTCCCTCAACCGCTCCAACACTTTAAAAGGCAGATTGATGCCATGACTAGTGGGGTGTAGAGAGCTGGATAATCGGACCGGACTGGGAATACTGTTCTTCTTGATTCCCCCCAAATCGCAAGGCATTGTCTGCAGGGGACTGGATATTTAAATTGGGAGACAGTAGAGTGAGGCCCATTATCAGAGTTTTTAATCTTTCCTAGGAGAGAATTGTTATTCCCTATTAGAACATTGGAATGTTGGGAGCTCCATTGAAGACAATGGAGTAGCTCTGGGCTTATAATGGCTGGTATAAGCCCAGCACTCCAACATTCCAATGTTTGTCTTTTGTTTCTCCATTTTTAATTTAGAACATTCTACCCTTAGTAGGGTGGAATGTTCTAATAGCTTCTATAGCCCTTCTGCCTCAGGCTATACCAGTTGTTAAAGGCCCTCTCCCTCGTTATAGGCCGTCGCCTGCGGCTCGGGCCTATAACTCGGGATCAGGGCCTTTAACAACTGGTATAGCCCTCGGCAGCGGGCTATAAGGCTATAGTAATGGGGTTAGAATGGGCCTGTCAGTCGATTGTCTCAAACATTCTGATATACTTTTTAATGATGTTGTGAGACGAACAATCAGTTTGTTTAAATCTCCCACTTCTCCCCTCAGTTCTTTAATGTGTTGAAGAATGTGGATATTATCTCCTATGGCAGAAGGTAAGGGAGGGTCAGACCCATAAGCTTGCTGTAAAAATGGTATACTATTGACTTCCTCTGTAAGGGGGGAAAAACGATTTGGGCAGGGGATTGTGGGAGAAATCAGCCGATGACTAGGTTCGGCATTTTGGACTTCTGTAGGAAATGCTACTATGGGTGGTTGCATACTAGGGTTAGAGTGTTTACTCATATGTTGCTTAAAATAACTAGAAATGGATTGCGATTCGCTCTTGGATGCAACTATTCCCGCTTCTTTAGGGGAGTTAATTCGTAGATTTTTTTGGAGTAGCACCTAATATGTTGGGCAGTTTACCAGAAAATTCAGTGCAGGGCTTGAGCTCTAGCCTTGACAAGGTATCAGAGCTAAAAAGCAGCTCTACCTCCTCAATTAGAGCATCAATTTCTTTAAGTGTACAAATTCCCGTCATAGTACAATTTCGGCAGGACCCTACACCTACTCAGCCGCCTAGCATTTGCCCATGACCGCAATAGGAAACCCAAGAATGATACCTTACAAAATACACCACTAGAAAGTCATAAATCATAAAAATGCCACTTTGCAGTCTGTCGCAGTCTACCTTCTGTCCAATCTGCTAAAATTACGGTCCCCCTGTTGCAGTATGTTAAGTTTTTCCAGAGTCACTCTGCGAGAATAATTCAAGAAATGAAAGTCACTATATCACACATGTGACTGTACCTTGTGGGGCCTTCCTCGGGTCTTCAGGTGGCAGGGCCAAGAGAGGGGGCCCAGCCCAGCCTCCTCTGGGCTCTGACGGGCGTGGACAGGCACGCCCTTGGCCCAGGCTTTTCCCGGGCGCATCCAGCGCTGCGGGGCAGCGCTGCTCCTCTTATTGTCAGAAGTGGAGACATATGTGAGTGGCACTAGGGGTTATGGGTTGTGTAGTCTCCTGTCGCTGATGAACACAGCGGCTTTCTCCTTGTGACTGGTTGTCACCAAAACGACCTGTGAACTCCCTCGTAGCTTTCAAAGGGTTGTAGAGGCTTTGGCACTATCCAGAGTCTCACCTGGCAATACGCCTGGTAGTTCCGCTCGTCCCCCACTTGCTAAACATAAACTGCTTGCACACAAAGGACCCAGGTCACAAAGAAAATTGTAAAAGCTGGAATGCATTGCCCAGTCAATTTAGAGATTTCCAGTTGCTTCCTAGAGTCAGAAAAATTCTAGTAGCAATTTCATGAACGCTGCACACAGGTGCAGAATGGCGTAGTGAGCCTGTTCTAACAAAATCACACTCTCAAGAGTACATCATGGGCCACATTTATACATTTTCCACCAACACAACAACCAAATTTGGTCCG
Source organism: Calotriton arnoldi (assembly GCA_963921515.1). Taxonomy (NCBI): domain Eukaryota; kingdom Metazoa; phylum Chordata; class Amphibia; order Caudata; family Salamandridae; genus Calotriton; species Calotriton arnoldi. The sequence goes on along the minus strand of CAWUFW010012498.1, from coordinate 371,361 downwards.
CTGCATTGCACAGATGGAAACATGCAGCACACCGTCATATCTACTAGGATTGCCTGCTGCTGCTGTAATCCCCTTCGGTGATGGACAAACAGGCTGCCATACTCAACCATGGACGTTGAGTCATCAAAATGCCAGGGGTGGCAGAAGTGACATCATATGCCAAGTGACCCCTGCCTGATGTCACAGGAAGTGACATCACACAAACTTTGACCTGGTGATGTCACAGGAAGTGACATCACCTGCCCTTTGACCCACACGATAATGTCATAGGAAGTGACACCGCAAGGCATTTGGCCGGATGACATCACAGGTAGTGACATCACGTGACCTTTGGACCCCATTAAATCGAAGGAAGCGACATTGCATGACTTTTGGCTCAGTGCTATCACAGGATGTGATGCATCTAACTTTTGGTTACTTATATCACACACAGAGGCTGGAAAAGCTCTAAAGATACAAAAGAAGTACCCTATAAACATACATACTGCAAAACCTATTGAAAATGCAGCTACATACATTGTTTCGGGTAGTATATTCATATATACAACCAAGATAATGTAGCATTGATTAAGAACCTATCAAATAGTGTGCAGCAATGGAAAATATCAAATGACATAAAATGAGAAGGTTGATGGATCTATGGTGTTCAAAACAAGTTTACTTTATCATTTGTTTTTTAAACTAAGAGTACCATGTAATGTAATCTCAGTCTTGGAACATAGATAACAGTGCTATTTAATGCAGGTCAAGTTCTCCCAGCAACCTTCTTTTCCATGACGTGTTATCCATACTTCTGAACCTGTGGAGCCATTGAACCTTTCCAGGTTTACTATCATTAATTTCTTCTACAGGAAACATGCACATCACCGCTAAAGTACTTTTGTTGATCGATAATATGCTTTTTCTGCATTAGCATATCTTACCAGCAACAAACATCTTATCTAACAGCCAGAATGCCCAAATACATGAATGCTTGCTTTACAAATGCAGATGCTGCAGTCTGCATTTAAAAATGACTCCATTAGTCACTGCTCCTAGAGAAAACCTTTCCACATTTTCAAAATTCATCACACACACACTCAGACAATGAATCATACATATGTAAATCTGTGTATGGAAAATGTAACATAGGGCAAAGGAGACTACAAGGTATAGGATTCACGTCATCCATACTGGTAGGCACTTTTTAAGAGTGGTTGGTATAGAGAAGCACTAACTCAGGATTCAGAACATAACACAGTGGTTAGTGTTGGCTTTAATAATAAGAATTTATTTCTACCCCAAAAACCTTTCTTAGCAACATCAGGCTAGAAGGACTGGAAAAAAGCAGAGCTTTCTAACCTGTACCATGCATCTTGCATGCACCTCTTAGATTGCAGTTCATAGCTCACTGTGCTAAATTACGAATGTAACTTGTGACCTGCACAGTAACAACAGAATATCAGTGACAAAAGCAGTAACCTACTGAGCTATGTGCATAAAATATTGTTCTTTGATATGCATGGTACACGTTCTTTGTAGCAGACATTTTAACCCTCTGTGCTTCCTTAGATTTGTGAAAACTGCCACTAGACAAAACTCCCAGTTCTCTCCGGTAGGTACATTAATAAATCACCAGAGTTAACTTGACATTTTTATTGTTGCCCGAAAACTGTTGAACCTACAAGGAGCTTAGCAGTGTTTTTAAAACTGCTGCACTGCTAAAAAACCCAGACCCACTAACAAAACCTGCCCCTGTGGCCCACCCGTGGTCCGACTGTCTGACTCAGTAAGAGTGACAATTAAGTGAAGCAAGTCACTTACGGCCCGGTCCCGAACTTGCATTGATTCTAGTCAGTCACTCTAGAGTCTTGAAACCCAGCACCCATGCAGCAGGTACGAGTCCAACTTGACACCAAGGCTACATCAGCGCGGCTTTTACTGCCGCGTGGGGGCTGGCCAAACATTTTTTGCAGAGCCGTTATCAATGGTAGAGCTTTTGTGCTAGCAGATTGACGGCCCTGGAACCCGGTGGGCGATCCCAAACATGATGGTACATATACCGCACCAGGCACCTCATCCTCAGCTAGGGTAGGGTGCAGGAGCTGCCCGTTTGCACTTACTCACACGTGCTGCTAGCTGCAGCACGTGTAGTTAGTCACTGTCCAATCATGCCCAACCATGCTGCGCGTGCTTCGTGCTCATTCGCTCAGTTTCCTGTTCCCGGCCTGCAGCAGATACATACAATGTATCAAATCAAGGACTGCACCGGCTGGCCTAGCCCAGGGTCACCATAGCAACGAGTGAGTTCTTTCCTCCACCTAGGCCCAGCTTGAAGGTCATCATGATGTCTCTGCAGGCAGAGCTTCTGCACAGCAGTGCAATCAAGTGCTGTTCACACTGTGGCTGATTTTATGACACCAGAGCCCTTGCCAAGGCTGACAAACAGCCAAGGTCGCAAGCAAGGTAGCAGGGATTGTAACCGGTGGCTTAGGGGTTGTAGTTGTGACCCCCGTGACCCCTAATTGACGTCTACGTGCTTGACCGACATCCTCGAACCAGGGTGCAAAAGTGAGTATGCGCTGTCTAGCATAGAATTTGTGCTGGAAACATACTTTTCCAATACAATTTGAGTATGCCTAGAGAAACTCAAAAGGATTCCATTCTATGGATGTGTGCTGTGAACTGAAGCACACAGGGAGAGGTGTGGCGCCGCGGCCATGGCGACTGACGCTGGACGCTGGGGATCACGGTTCGATCCCTGGCTCCGGTGGCAGGGGTCTGCCCAGCACCATGCGACTCTGGGCAATAGCTCGCTTAATCTTCCCAACGGCCCCCAGCGCCGAGATACCCCTTCGGGGGTGATTCGTGTGCTATACAAGTACTGGATTTACATTTACAACCAATGTGAGTTTTGTTGAGAAATAAACATATTTTTTCTTGTCAACACCTGCTTTAAGTTTTTGACAGCAGACCCAGCCTGGCTCTCCTAATAGATTGGGATTTTCAAATCCTAGAGATGCCTGCACTCATCCATCTGACTCAATGTCCCACTAGCCTCCTCTGGATGCATATCAATCACAAGACAATGCTTTCTTTTACAAAGCACAGCAGATCAACATTTTTGTGGCAAAACTTACAACAGATGGCACCCCAAAACCCCTGTACGGGAGCTACAACGGATGGTGGAGCTCACCACCTGCCACCACCAGCACTAAAATGAGCACATGGAATGGGTACACACAGAATATTCACCTAAATGTTTTACAACCTAATTATGGGTTAAGAGGTAATCAGCAAGGTGTGGGCAGAAACTGCTGATTCTACACAAATTGGAATTATTAGTCTTGAGGTAAAACCTGCTTCTTCAGGTTTTTCCCTAGACCCATTTTGCATGTTAAAAGCAAGAAGTATCGATTTAGGAAAACTCTAAGGAGTCTGGGGAAACTTACAGAAATCAGTGAGCAAACCATGATTCCACTGGTTATTCCTCCTTGCAGTGGTGTAAGCTTGCAGTTGGTTGGTCCGTACTCTGTGGTATATACCTCTTGATATGGTATTACTGTAAAGTGCTCGCTTAAGGTTAGAGCTTGCACCTTATCATCAAAACAACATTCATTGGGGCCACTTTATGTAAGGGGTGCATTGTCCTGCTCTTTAATGCAGCCGATCCATCGTTCACAGTGTATGCAGCAACTTGACCTGATTTACAAAGCAGGACAGAGACACGCCTCCTACAGGTGCAGTGACTGACTGCACCTGGCTGTGGGTTTATGTCTGGGGTGGGGGGGGTCCTTGGAACACCCTTGCCTTGCCCCCTTTCCAAAGGCACTCTCAGGAGGTGCACGGACTGTGTGCCACATAGCACCACCTCTATGTGGTGCACAGTCAGTGCGCCTCTTTACGGCTTCTTTCCCTCTGTGCCCGCTTCCATTACAGGGCACATCATAGAGGTACATGTTTTACTTCATTTGCATAGGCCATGCCCCCAAGCAAATAAGAGTATTCACCCTTAAAATAGCTCTGGCGCTGTATGCTCACCGGTGCGCAAGTGTTGGTGACTCCTTCTGTAATACCAAAGTGCCCAGGGGTGCAGAGACCTAGCACACATGCCTGTTGTGCCTTATGGGCGCTTTATGTAATAAAGGCTCTGGGCTTTCGTGCTGCAAATTATTATTATCAGGGGCTACTCAATTTGCTTCAATGGAAGGAAACATAAGATTGCAACAGCCCAGAACTGGAAATAGAATGTGCAGATGAATGGGGGTGAGGTGGAAGTTTGCCATAACATATGCTTCACAATTTCTCCTGAGACACCTGGAGCAAATCCGTGATGTGAAATGCACAAATCTGTTGCGCTTGATCGACTCTGAGTCAGAATCTTTAAAACAGCTTGCCTACATCATGCCACAATACTAATTAAAAGTTCATAAGAGAGAAATAAACCCAGCCAATTAAGAAAATGTTTCATAATTTACATAATTCATGCGCCACAGCCACAAACTAGTTGCCAAGTGTCTGTCTAATCCTTCCTGTGTGACAGAGGAGTCCACTCCACACTCAAGTATAAATCTTGTGTGAACTCCAGCAGGTCATAAAACACTCAGGGGCAGATTTACAAGCCCCTTGCGACACATTTTCGCCGCCACTGAGTAACTTATGTGACGCAGCTGCGGCGTAAAGCAAGCGCCACCCTGCGACGGATTTACAACGTGAGGCATCTAGGGAGATGCGTCACGCCATAAACCCCTACGCCACATTATACCTGCGTCAGGTATAATGTAAGTGTACCGTCGCAGTGTGGGCATTCCGTCGCAGGAAAGCCTCGGAAAAGTGCCTGAGTGAAATCTACAAGATTTCACTCAGTCACTTTTCCGACGCCGCTGCGTCAAAACCTTGCGCCTGCTTGAAGCAGGCGTAAGGCGTGACGCAGAATGTTAAAGATAGGCTGGTTTGGAACAGTGCTGGAGTTGCGTCGCGCCCGCGACACGACTCCAGCACTGCGCCAACCTTACGCGGGCAGATACGACACGCATCTGCCTATCCTTGTGCCACAGCGCGCCGCATTGTAAATGCGGCGCAACCGTGGTGGCGCAAGGGTAGTTTTGCGTGTCGCAAGTTTACTGGCGCATCCCTGCTGATTTGCAGAGATGCGCCAGTCCTTGTAAATCTGCCCCTCAAAGTTAGCCAAAAGAGGCCCTGTCACCAAAGATTAATGAAAGAGACTGTACCAAGCACATGGCTCAAGCTTTATTTATTTCGGATTCATTGTATCTGAGCGGATTGATCACAGGAAATAAATATGGGGACAAAAGTGATAAGGCATTCTACTGATTGTTGGATTTGTCGAACTCTGCAGACATAATGGGGCATATTAGCAAGAACCTGCGAAAATTATCGCAAAGCTTGCTTAGCGCGCGTTTTTCTATCGCCGGCTATCGCTGGATATTACCGCGGAGATAACATGTTATTAGCAAGGTTTAACTCCAATGCGATAAAATATCCAGCGATAGCGGCGAAACCCAGCAATAACGCGAGAAATCCAGCGATAGAATCCCCGCGCTAATGCTGGGGACTTAACCTTACAATCCACCTCCCATTGACTATTATTGTTAAGTCATGTTTTTACCAGTCCTAAAAAACCAGCGCTAATCGCGGTTAGCGCGCGTATTTTTATCGCTTCGCGGTTATTGCTAATAGGCGATAGTGATGTTAGCGACTGCTTTCAGTCGCTGTTAGGTTGGGAACGCCTCCTTTGCATGTCATTAGCGATCAATATCGCTGACATGCAAAGCGGCACCCAAACCAGTCGCTATCGCCTAAAAGCTGTCGCTAACACCTGTTAGCGACAGCTTGCTAATAGGGCGATAAAAAAATCGCCGCTTTAGCGCCAAAAAGTGCAGCTAAAGCGGCGATAGAGCCCTTGATAATATGCCCCAATGTTTGCTTGATTACTTCGCTTAATGATCGACCAGTTCCATCAACCTTATTCTCAGATGTCAGGCAGGGTTCGAGGCTTAAACCAGCAGCACCAATAATGCAGTGGAACCTGCAATATTAGTTCAGCCTGCAGTCAAGAAAATAAATGCCTACTAAATGTTGCAAATAAGAGTTTGGCCACAGCCTTTAATACCATTTTTAATAATTTGTTGTATTCCAGCTTCACTGTTGTTGATGAAGTAGGCAGTGTAAGAGGGCTAGGATGCATGGGTGTGTCTGGGCTGTCATGCGCATTGTTAGACCTGTACTTTGTGCATTGTCTGCCAAATGTTTCCACCGGCGGAACCAGCTGTGCCTCCGCTGGCGTAAACCTGGTGCTGCGCCCATCTCTATATGGGGAAGGTGAACCACAAATTTAGTGGATGATACAGACACTGCTTTCTGACAGATGCTGCATCTGTCAAACTAGTTCTAATGGATGATATAAGAGTGGAACTCCAAAGGGCGACTGGACTAAGTAAACAAGTTAGGGAAGTTTCCTGAGCATATAATGACTAGTAAAACCTTGCTAAAGGGCCCGGGTGGTTCTAAATGTTTGTAATAAGATAAGGGGAAAAAAATCTCCTCACTGTCCTGAGCAACAGTTGCGTGGGACTGACAAAAGGTTGGTAGAGTTTGACCTGAGGAAATGAGAATGTAAGTGACATTTAAAGTGGAAACAGAAATCTAGGTCCAGAGCAGAATAGTTTGCTAGTGAGGAAAGCGAAAGTGCCCAGAGATATGCTCCTTCCACGGGAGACCTAGGCCATGACTGTGAGTAGATCGGTTTATTCTGACCCCTGCACAAACCCCTGTTTGTGCAGGGGTCGGAATTTTAAGTTTTTGTGTTATTTAATGCGAAAGGTGATTACCAGATGTGTTAACATGCATATCCTTGCAGGTCAAATCTGGTGGAATTTAACAGGGGAAAAATGTGCAATATTTACCATACCCTGCAAATTTTGGTGCGCTATGTACCAAAGTCTGCATTTTATTCCCCCAAACCGCAGATAAATAGCATCTAAATTCAAAATATAGACCCTAGCATCAAATGAGCTGTTGTTAAGTTCTGGGCAATCTGCATGCGGCAGATGAGATTGCCGACATGCACAGATAACTGCATTTCGTTAGTTCATCCTTAGGGGAGAGGATGTGGTCTGACGGCTAGATTGCCGACTTTGGAGCTGGGAAGCCAAGGTTCGAGCCTCGGGGTTGCGTCCACATCCTGTGATTCTGGGCAAATCACTTAATCTCCCTGTACCTACCAAAACAAGCATTAGCATAGCCAATAGGTCTCGCCCTTGGGAACGTATATTTAGCCATGCAGCACATTATCCTGTTAATAATCCGGTCATTCCCATAATTTAAAGGAAGAAATTTTAACCCCACTTAATTACTGGGCAAGTGGTGCATTATCTACGTATTAAAGTATTGCGTTTCCTTACTTACACTGAAGTCCTACCTGTTCAAAACTAACAACAAAGGAAAAAAATGGCTAATACAAAAAGTAGGAAAATAAGTTTTGACTAAAGTAAACCAGCAAAAAGACACTCACTTTTATGCCATGGTAGCTTTCAAGCTTGGAATGCTGCTTGCATTTTTTTAAAAATAGCAAATAACGTGTGTTGTAAACTATGTTGCTAGGTAAAAATTAAAGTTCGAGCTGCTAGGTAGCGTGTTGCTGTTTGGTCTGTAAAAGTAATCTGTGTAGAACCGAAGGTTTCACAATAATGTTTTTTGGCGGAAAGATAGAATAGCCTTTTCTAAGGACAATTCCTGTTTGCGTATATGTCTCCTCGAAAAATACACCTCTCCTCCGGTTTGTTGCTTCATCGAAAACCCTCTCTCGCATTTTGTTTGCTCCCTGGTGCTCCCCTCCCACAAGGCCTTTCCCCACTGTCTCCGTTCCGCCGACTTCAAATAAATACAACCCAAAAAAGCCAGACTCGTTTTCATGTTGGATAACTGGAGGCGCCGTACCTGAGGTTCAGCTTCAGGGCATCACATCCTAATTAAATGAAGACGCTGTCGGAATGTGTGTGTGCGGGGAGGGGGTGGGGGGCGGTAGGGAGGGCTGGAAGAGACAAACTCAACACTGAGTTGCGAGACTCGATTTGACTTTAAAGAGAATATCAATGGCGTAGAAAAGTAAACAGCTCTCTAAAACAAGCAACGGCTACAGCAGCAGAGAGTCTCGCTTCAGCCCCCAGGGAGAGCAGGAGGAACACCGCTGGCAGCCACAGACCCTTCAGCACCACATAAACAATCAAAAGCACGGCGCGTTATGTGGAAAGAGTAACCTGACCCACGAAGAATGCAGCTACCACCCAAGGAGGCACTGTAGCTGCCGCCCTGCGCGCCGCTCCTCGCTCCCGCAAGCAAAACGCCGTGGGAGTAAACATTTGCAAAAGAGGTGGGACATGCACCCACCTTTAGCCATTTGCAGGCTACGATGACAAAATGACACAGGCAACAACCAACCCAAAGCGTGGGGGGAGTCAGACCCACACAGAGTAGTTTAGAGTGTTTACAAGAAGCCTCGCAGAGCAGCGCATGCGCGCTGGCTGAGGCTCGACCTAAAAATGAATGTGTCCTTGTGTAACGTAACCGGTGCTCATGTAAAGCGCTCCAATACCTTCGGGTCGAGTATGCGCTATATAAATCTGCACACAAAAAAACAAGACGCTGGGTGATGTTTTTCAAGCAATTAAATGGAAGTAATGGAAACATTCTTCTCAAGGAGGTGAGCATAAGATAACATTAGGATGTCAATAGGGCCAGCTGTGGTTTTTAGATTGACTTAGTTTTGAACACAATGCCCACCTTCCTGACTTCCACTATGGGCACCGTTGGCGAGTCCATATAAAGCCACAAAGCGCCTCATAAATTCAAGCCACAAATGAACACCTCAGTTTTGCATGTATTTATCTCAAAGTGTTAGCCTGGTTCCAACTGGAGGTGCCCATTAGACAGTTTTGAATGGCTGATTGCACAGGGAAATTATGTTTGGATGAAGGGAAATACAGAACAAGCTGCATATAATCTACAAAACAATAAAATAAGAATCCATGAGCTTTGATATGGTGCGGAAGAGGTGTCATATAGACATGAAAAACTATTGAGTTCAAGAAAAGGCTGTGTGGAACTTATGGCCAACTTGGAAACATGCAAAGTGGAAGGGAGAGAAAGCCTCCACTTGCTCCTTATCACTAAGAAACTGCTTCCTCCATTGTACATTACTGCCTTTCTCTCCCACGTCCCTCAAACCTAATGAATGTTTAGAGTGAGACACTGTTGAATGCTGCAGAGTGGTCCAAAAGGATCCACACAGCAGGGCCTGTTGCATCCAAAGTCATTTGAAGGTCATCCAGGACTGCTATCAACATTAATTCTGTCACATGGTTCGGCCTTCCGTAGGGTCAAAGATGGAACTCGATTTTAGAAACAAAAGACAGGTGTGCTTTGAAAGCAGACCTTCTCTGATCTTGGAAATCAGTGATTAGGGCAGGGTGGGAATGTGATAGAAAATAAGCCCAGGCACCAAAATATAAGTGGCCTCCATTAGCTGATCAGGTAGCTAAAAAGTGAGCCATATTTGCAAATTGTGGAAGGTGACTTATAAAGACAGGGGGGCTTATTTACAAGGCCCTTGCCCCACTTTTGCGTCATTTTTAACATGGGAAAAGTGACGCAAAAGTGGCGCAAGGGGCTTGTAAATCTGCCCCAGGGTGTATAGGTGTCTTGCAGGGCATAGGAGACTGCATGCATTTGTGCTTATTGCACACAATGTTGTGGTAATATCAGGGAAATCAACAATCCAAACCTGCCCACAAGATCATAACACAAGCCCACAACCAAACAAAAAGCTGGCCCACACAGTGAGCTGCCAGGCCAGCCCCTCAGGCACTGCTTGATTGCCCTATACGCCAGTCTGAACCTGGGTATGAGTAAAATTGGGCGAGAGCACATTTAGACATGCTCATGAAAAAACAGTTAATGGATGGCCTGTTAATTCATGAGTTTGAGATTTTGCGCTATATAATGATGCTGTTCAGATGGAGATGGGGCCTGTGCATTTGTTTTTCCCCTGAAATTGACCTGTCTACAGTACATTCATTAACCTAGAAAATCTCCACGTTAGAGCATGTGTTGCACACAGTATAGCTCTGAAAAACAAAGCTGTAATTGCTGCTTCGTGCTTCAAAGCACATCTGTCTACAGACCATATACAAAGGCCTTCATTAGAGGTCTGTTGGAATGTGGTGGGGCGTTTATCTTTTATGAGTTTTCAACACATAACATGCAGAATCGTTTTTTAACACACTGGATTCTGCATGTTTTACTTTTTATCCAGACCTCTTCCCAATACATTTTGGCAGGTTTAGCCTGCCGGAATTTATCAGTGAAAACTGTGAGGGGCATATTCACAAGCCCCTATCGCCACAGGAACGTCACTTTTTTCGACGTTCCTGTGGCGATAGGGGCTTCACCTTATTCACAAGGCAGCGTTAAGCCACTTAACATGGCTTAAAGCTGCCTTGTGAATAAGGCACCCTTCCACGCTCTACTTAGCGTGAAAGGGGAGGGCAATGGGTGTTGCTGTGGGTGTTCCACCGCAACACCCATTGCTTCTGACACTGCCTCCTATTCACAAGAGCAGCGTAAATAGGAGGCCGTGCCAGAATTAAGACCAGGGAAAACCTGGTCTTAACCTGGCGAAGCGAGGAGAAATGTTTAATTTCTCCTCGTTTTTGCTGTTTTCATGTGTGCTGCGTTGTGCAGCACACAAGAAAACAGCAAAAGGCCAATGATTGTGTATGTACAGGAAGGTCCCCCTTCCTGCACATAAACAATAATTTTTTGAAAATGTCGTTTTGCAACTTCTGTGTGTGCTGCCTTAAGCAGCACACATAGAAGTCACAAAACGGCATTTCAAGATTGTTCATGTGCAGGAAGGGGGACCTTCCTGTACATTCACAATCTTCCCTTGCACGCAGACACCCTTGCACCATGTTGCAAGGGTGTGCCTGCGTTGGCGCTAGGCTGCTACACTTAGCGCCAGCGCAGGGGGACACGCAAGGCTGCACCATATCCTTGTGAATATGGTGCAGCCTTGCGTTTCTGAAGTGGCGAAGTGAGGCGTTAAGCCGTGACAGCTAACGCCTCACTTTGCCACTTCCTTGTGAATATGCCCCTGAGTTTGTCATAATTATCACACAACTCGTAATTCAGATCCTTGCGTTAAAAGGAGCTGTCATCGGGATTGGAATTTAGGCCTTCACTTGCAATGAAGACCCACATTGTATTTCGTGGACGCCTGCAAAAACATGCAAATGTATTTAAAACCACCCTAGATAAGAGGTAAATAGAAAAATGGAGTCGAAGCCTTTGGGTCCTTGATGACTGCAGTAGTCAATTTTTGTCATTTCATACATGAAAATTAAATAAAATGTAAATATATTCAGTGCTACAATAAGTACTGTGGCATCACTCTCAGAGGAGAATGAATGGCAGCAGATGCTGGGTTTATACTAAGTGCACAGTATGAGCACTAACAGCCACATCAACATCACAGCTAGTTATTAGAGTTAAAATGTCACTGGCTGCCTGATCTGAGTATCTAAGCCATAATTCGGGCAGGGGTGATTTGGAACAAAATATGGCCTATTAAAACATACTGAACGTGGCTCATGTGTAGTATGTTGCTCATCGATTGGTGCATTCAGGAAGCACAAGGAACATATGGCGACGGTTTACGTCCTGCCATTCATTTGCCAATAATTTGTGACAAACCGTAAGATATTTTCAGTTACATTTTCTGATCAATTACATTAACATAACTCAGCCGTTTCCAAAGTCTTTGCCCTTAAATATATTTTTCTGACAGCTCCATTTTTCAGTGGTGCTGACTCCCTTTAAAATACTATTATGTGTGCATCAACCGCATAATTCATTGAAAGACTGAATATAGGGAGCAAGATCTACCCGTTACAGGCTGGATAGGGGGGATTCCCTTCACCTTAGCAGTCGGTTTTGTTATATTGCAAACATTTGGTGCATTTTCAAGGCACACTCTACCAAAAATGTCAGACAAAAATAAAACATTAGTATTACCATCAGGTACAATTATGAAATAATCAAGGTGGATTGAGTGGCACTGATGCACAATGGTAGAAAATGGAAATCTATATTATCAAGTATCTTATAAACAATATTCTTTTTACATTTCAATGTTTGAAAACTACTAATTAAAATGATGAAGACTGAAGGACGCAGCACAGGTACATTAGTTTGCCCTTGAAGTAATCAGCCTTACAGGCACACATTATCACATTTGTGTTTTTGTTTGCCAATTTTGTGTTCAGGATGGCTGTGATCAGACTACGAGGAAAACAATATCCTTGATATCTTGGGGCCTGATTTAGAGAATGGCAGAAAGGATACTCGATTGCAAAGGCAGCAGAGTATCTTTTCCGCCACACTCATTTAGAGTCGAACACACCATCAGTATGTCAGAGGTGGGCACTACTCCGCCTCCGCTGCCAACATACACCTCTGATGGCCAGATGGAGTAAGGACAATCAGAGGTTTGGCCATTTGACTGCCCATCCGATTTAGAGTGGGTATTCAAATAGGCAGTTTTTAATGTCCATCATCTCCAAGTAAAACCTGACAGCAAGGGTTGTCTTGTAAATGACCCCCACGCCATGAGAGACATCTCCCATGATGAGGGGGGTCATTGCATTTTTTGTTTCGAGAAAGAAAATCCCGCTTTGGGAATTTATTTATTTATTTTTGAAAATAAAAAGCAAATATTGAAGGTTTCCCGTAACGCTCCATCTTGCTGACTGAGCAGTCCATCAAACATTTGATGCCTGAATGACACAAGAGTTGTCTATTAAGCTGGCCAACATTTCTACATTTGGGAAGCAGGTACACACTCTTTCAGGTCCACGGCGTAGCTTATGCTGTCCTGACAGAGTGATTATCATCTGTTGATCTCTAAATCAGGCCCTTGGTGAGCTGTAGAACATACATTGAGTTTCTTCCACACCCACATCTGCTCAGCATCACCACCTAAGCTGTCTTCCCCCTCTGTGTTGTGCTGTTCTGGCCATCACCTAGTAGCCAAAGGACCTAGGCAGAAAGTGATTGGTTTTGTAAAAGACAGTGGTCACAACTTGCCGAGTTGATGCCAACATCTTCTCTTCCTTTCACGGAATCCAACAAAGAAGAGTGCTCCTCAGATTGTAGTACCATTTTTAAATAAAAAAAGCAGGGGCATTATTTATCCTCGCCAAAAATCGGGTTGACTGTTCCTAGAAAGGGTAAGGAGAACTATCTGAAAGTTGGACAGATCATGAGGGACAGTCAACGAGACTGTTTCATGTTGCCCTCACGCATCCAGAGGGATGTCATGTTTCATCATAGGGTAGTTGCTCCTCGTCGGGCCCTAGGGGTCCCCCGAAAGTTCACTTTAGTGGAGGTCTTTTGTTTTCTTGCCATTTGATGAGTGCAAGTAGTATCTAAGTGGGGTGGTGTTAAGTGTGCTGTGATGTGAATTAAAACTGAATGGGGATATCACCTAAAAAGAAAATAATACATGGATTCCCCTGTCAGATTAAAAAACCTCATAGGTTAGTGCTACTAATGGGTTAGTAATGTACCCTAGTAGTCTGGTGTTTGCACCCTTCATAGGATCAAACTCTGGTCAACATGGTTTGTGCCCCTAGTGGTCAAAGAGGATCCTTGGCGCTTCTTCAGGACAATCAATATGGGTGAATTCCCTACCCCACTCTTGTGTCAAAAGACGTATCCTAAGAGTGGTACCTACTTGTCTTGGTATTGGCTGTCGTTGAAGCTACCCTGGTCTTCCACTTCTCCCGAAAGGTTATTTATCCTTGACTTCCCACCAGCGTAACAGTATTATTACTGGCTCCCCTGAGCGGACTCTGAGAATACCCTCCATTAACTCAGAAAGAAGTTTATAAGGACCGGTCTCTACTTGTTGCTGTTCCCCTTTCTATACATGATCAGATCAGGAATCTGAAAGGAAGAAAAGCAGCTGTGGTTTGGAAAAATAGTGCTGCCCTTTGTGGTGAGGAATTGGCACCTGCTAAAAAAGATCCACAAGGAAAGCACAGCTGATTGAAGCTTGAATAGGTCTCCTGTTTGCTGGAGTATTCTAATCAGGTGGTCCAAAGGCCTTCTGGCCCGTAAATGATCATGGAATCTGGTACCACCGGAATCCATTCATCTTTCTCTTTAGATGACAAGAGGTCAGGGAGAGGTTCACTCTACTCCCCATCATCTGTCACCAGCAGCATGGTGACCTCAGACCTCTCATAGTGGGGTATGAGGCAGTTGATATGGAGTACCCTTAAGGGTTTTCTTCGGGTCCTGAGATTCACTATGTAGGTGGCATCCCCTTTCCTATCAACTACCTAATAGAGCCCAGTCCAGTGGTCTTGGAGTGCCCTGGGCTCCAATGGCTCCATCAGCCACTCTCTGTCCAGGTTGAAATTCCACCATGGTAGCCATCTGGTGGTACCATTGCTTCATAACTTCCTGGTTGGCCTCCAAGTTATCAGAAGCTTTCTTCAAAGACTTTCCCATCTGGTTCCTGAGGGCTAACATGTAGCTAACCACATCCTGGGGGTGGGGTGTTCTTGGGAGCTTGTTCCCATCCCTTGTTGACCAGACTGAGAGGTCCCCTAACAGGGTGACCATACAGAAGCTCAAATGGGCTAAACCCAACTCCCTTCTGTGGTATCTCCCTGTATGCAAAAAGCAGGTATGGTAAGCGGATGTCCCATTTCCTCCTCATGGGTGCAGGCAAGCCCATAATCATGCCTTTTAGGGACTTGTTAACTCTCTCAGCAAGCCCATTGGTTTGTGGATAGTAGTGTGTAGATGGTAGGGTGTGGAGAACTTGTAGGTTACCCCGCACTCCTTGCACATTGACTTTTGTACACAGACATGAAGTTGGTGCCCCTGTCGGACACCACCTCTTTGGGGAACCCCACCTGGGTAAAAAGACACTGCAGGTGCAGTCACAGTCCTTAGAGGGATTTCCTCTGGGTACCTAGTGGCATGGTCCACCAGGACTAGGATAAACCTGCTGCCTAAGGCTGTCTTGGGGTCCAAGTATCCTACAATGTCGATGCCCACTCTTTCAAAGGGGGTGCCAATGACAGGTAAACAATTCAGTGGAGATTTTAGCTTCTTCTCTGGTTTGCCACTGGGTGGGCAGGAGAGACAAGTCATGCAGAATGCATCTGAGGCTATCTTCATCCGGGGCAATAAAAGTGGGAGAAAAGCCTGGCAAAGGTCTTGTCCTGCCAGCCCTAGTAGGAAGGCCCTGTAGCATTTGGGAACTACGAACACATGTGTTGACCTAAACACAGGTACCTTAGGCTCAATATACAGAAGGTCTTTCTCCCAATATTTGAGGTAATCTCCAGAGGTATCACCAGCTGCCTGAGCTTCACTTTGCTGCTTCATGCCCTCCAGGGTTGGACATTTCTCTGTGCCTTACAAAACTGCTCCCTGGTAGGTTCCCCTTCTAACTGTCAAATAGCAAGTAAAGGTAGGTCACCAAGGGAGACAAAGTCCTTCCCAGGAGGGTCCATGCAGCCTCCTCCAGCATACCATCCACCTGGACTGAGGGACATTCATGGGCTGGTTTCCCATGCCCCTTACTCTTCCCTCTCTTGGCAGCTGACTGGGTCATTTTTACAGGATCGGGACATCCTTGACTCTCCTCCCGGGCAGCCATGGACTCGGTGGTCACATAGACCCACTCAGGCAACCCCAACATTTCCAGGTGTGACCTGAGCTCCACTTCCTTCCAGGCAGTGTGCTCCAGATCATTCTCTGACAGACAATCCATGGGCATTGCTGGGCTCACAGCAACTTGCAGAAGACCTGAGACCCCCCAACCCTCCAATCAAAAGGAAATCAGAGCCACAGGGTAGTGTCTCTCCCGGATGTCTGTTACTACAACCTGGTGGAATTTATTGGGTATCACTTGCTCTGAGGCCACCAGATGACACCTGACAGTAATCCTACTGCCTCTTCTGTCCCTCAGAGCATCCATCCTCTGCCCATTGATGGTGAGCCACTGTCTATAGTTGGAAGTATTTGAAGGCATGTGGGCTTTGGGCACCATCTCCTTGTCGCCCAGGGACACTAGGGTAACCTCAGCTGTCTTCCCTACACTAACTGGGGCTATATCCTCCCCAAGCACTGTAGGAGAGTAGGATCTGCTTCTTATAGTTACCCCCACTTTTTGCTGATGTTTCACTGTTTTTGACTTAGTCTGACTGGGATCCTGCTATTCAGGACCCCAGTCTATCTGCTTTCGCCTCTAAATTGATTGCATGTACTTTAGGTACACTCCAGATTGGATTCTGGGGTACCCTTATAAGTCCCTAGTATATGGTATACTATGTACCCAGGGCATAGGTACCCCAGAGGCCTCCCAGGGGCTGCAGCATGTATTATGCCACCCCTGAGAGGCCATTCAAAATGACACAACAGGTCTGCTACTGCAGCCTGTGTAAGGTGGTGCATGCACTCCTTACTTAGATATAGGTTCACTATATCTATCCTAATCACTGCACATATAAACCTATCAGTCACCCCTATGGCATGCCTTATCAATCCTGAAGGCAGGGTGCTGGGTTTTATGTGAGAGGGTGCCCATGCATGAGCAGAGCCCCTCTGCAGCCTTCGGAACCACTATTCCAGGGTTGTCTGTGATGCAGCCAACCATATACTCTTAAGTGCATTATAACCTCGCGGTAAATGCTAACTTTAAAACGGCTGCAAGGAATTATGTCGTGTTTGGTGTCAAACACCTTGGAATCATACCTCCACACCAGTAACTGGTGTGGGAGGTATGATTCCTCCCTCCTAGAGGGTGAAATATGACAGCACCGGTACACCCGGTACCAGCTTCACAGAGCCCTGGCATCATAAAATGGATGCTGCCAGCCACAGACACGAGTCTGCCCTCCTGCTGCTGGACGAAACTCCGGCAGGGGAAGGCTTGACAATAGGTTTCCTGTCACAGGGAGGTGTGACCACCTCCCGGACAGGCTTTAGTGTATTGGGGCTGGGTGGGTGCACTCTCTGAGTGCTTTGATGTCTGCACTGGGGGCACATTTGGTGTCCCTGTGCATAGTCCAGCTCAAACCGGTTGCAGGGGCTACCAGCCCTTGCTCTGGTGTGAAACTGGACAAAGGACATGGGTGTAGCCACCCCTCTGTCCTGACCCTCCCATAGGTGGGTCCCCAGAGTTTGTCCCACCCCATCCTTGGGTATAAAGTAGGAACCCTGACTACAGGACTTTAGATATTACCTGGACTAAACTCTGCTATAGAAACCAAGTAACCTTCGACGATCTACGCTTTGCTGGACGACTGAAGAATCTCCCTTGGAGTAAAGGAGTTACTCCCCTGCAAGGCAGGCACCTCAACGCATCTGACTGGTTTGCATCTACGCAGCTCCCAACGGACTCCAAAGATTTTGCAACACAGGAGGTGGGTGCCAAAGCTTTCCCGAGGCCGACTAGTGCTCTCAGCAAACCTGAGACCCGCAGCCCTCGTGGGGACCGTGGAACCCGAACCCCTGGACACCATGCACATTTGCAGCAGCATATCCTTTTGGGCAATCCCTGAGGCTGTGCTTTGGGCTACTTATAGTCCAAGCCCCGAGCAGTGTTTCCACCGAAGATTACTGGCCTACACTCCACGAGTGTTCCGTGGGCTGGTATTGTGTGATTCCTCTTGAGGTCCCTTTGCGATCCCTGGTCTGTTGACCTGTGGGTCCCTGAGAAGGCAACTTTAACTTTCAGCAGGCTTTCCTGGTTGCTCCAGACATGCCCTGACTCTCCATAGCTTGGGGAGTCCCCAGGACCTTGCTGGTCCTCACAGAAGCATCTTTTCTTTGACCGGCTGGGTTGCAGTTGCCAAGGTTTGTTGGTCTCCAATCCGGAAACTGACTCCCCAGCACTCGACATCCTTTATGGGACAGCTAGCCTGCAGAATCTGGTTGTCGTCGACGTCTCCTGGTCCCGGTGGCTGCAGAGTCAAGCTTCCCCTCTTCGCACCTGAAGCACCCGACATCGGTGGGCATTCGATTGCTCCGCTCCTGGTCATGTGAAGTGACCCAGACTTTGTCCCCTCTGCTTTCAGGTTCTTCTCATCTCCAATCCAGGCTTGGATCACACCAGACACTTTTCTTCTCCATGGCAGCAGTACTTTCTCGCATCACGCCATTGAAAACGACAAGGGTTTCCAAAACCACTTGACACCTATGCACCCGGCTCCTCTGGGATAGGTAACACGGGTACCTCGGTACTCTCAAGGGTGCTGGCCTTAGAACCTTCTATGTTTAGCCGGGTTTGCTTGAAGTCCTCTCCTAAGTGTCCTTAATCTTTAAAATTCCAACCGCGACTTTCTCATAGAGTTGTACGGAGCTCGCGTCTGTGTTCCCACACTGCACCCGTCCTCCGTGGGTCCCCTGTGTCACTACCTTGGGTGGTTCCTTGGGGTCCCAGCGATTCTACGTGCTCTTGGCACTGTGTCTAGCCATGTCGGGGTTGTTATACCACTTTCTTAATATATGGTTTGGTCTCCCCCTGGAGCCCACTGTGTATTGTGCTATTTACTGTCGTTCTAGTAGTGTAATATTGTGTGCCCTGTTCTCTAATCTCATAAAGAGGTTAGTAGAGAGTGTTTAGTAATAAATACCTATATTTTATATATACCTGGTGTGGTTCTCCTTTCATTTGGTAATTCAAGAGGTTATATACTGGTAAAACAAGCTGCTTTACATTCCTTCAAGACTTAGCCTGAAGGCTGCTCTCCACAGCTACCACTAGGATAGCTTTCTATAAAGGTTGTCTTTAACCTAATCCTCAATAAGGGTCGTTTGGACTGGTGCAAGGTGCCCACTTTAATTAGTGGACAGCATATACCAGGCCAACTTCTCACATTGGTGGGCAGCGGTTGGGATTCAAGCTTGCTATTGTTTTACCAGATAATCTCAGTGAGTGACTAACTGAAAACCACTAAAGGTACTTAGGTACATATAAATCAAGTCTAGAATAAAGTAAGTTCTACTGAACTTGTAGTTGGGTAGCCAAAGGGTCTAGCACACCCTTTTCTCCAACTCAAGAGAGTCTCAGTTCCCACTAGAGTAGGTAGGTGCATACACCACACCACACTAGAATGTCTTCAAGGCCTGACGTCAGTGACTCCTTGCCAACTAGGTATGAGAATCTCACATTCCAAGAATTGAGAAATATGTGCACATCTAGGAAACTGAAGACAGGGAGACATGCAAGCACTCAACGCCTCATAGAGGCTTTGCTGTTAGATGACCTCAGAAAGTCCCCAGGGTCTGATGAGGCAGGCAAGTTGGGTGGGGCAACAGAGGAGGAAAGGCCAGGAAGTGAAAACTTCTATGACCTGGACTCCAATGCTGACCAGGGGGATCAAGATGATTCTAACCTGGACAATCCAATTCTTCCTTCAGGCGAGGAAGGCCTCAGTGGCCCTCTCTTCACTCCCCCAGGAAGGGTTAACAGTCTACCAAGAAGATCAAGATCTCCTTCTCAGGAATCTGATCATTCTGGTACTTCTATAGGGACCTCTGCTTCTCATAAAAGGGAATCCTCTTATGAGAAGAAATGCCAACTGCTTGAGTTTGAGAGAGCTAAGCTCAGAATCAAGAGAGAGCAATTGGCCTTAGATAGGGAATCCCTGGAGTTTCAGAGAGCTTCTCAGACGTTGGGGCTAGAGCCCCATGGTGGCAGCCACAGTGTCCCTAGAGGTAGAGAAAATACTCATGACCATAGGAACCTGAACAAGATTGTCCCTCCCTACCAGAGTGGGGATGACATCCACAAATGGATAACTGCACTGGAGAGGGCCTGTAAGGTACAGAGGGTCCCTCAGGAGCAGTGGGCAGCAATCCTGTGGCTCTCCTTTGCAGACAAAGGTAGAGACAAGCTCCTCACTGTAAGAGAAGAGGATGCTGATAATTACAAAGTCCTGAAGAGTGCTCTGATTGATGGGTTTGGCCTAAACGCTGAACAATACAGGTTAAAGTTCAGAGACACCCAAAAGGCACAGACTCAGGACTGGGTTGACTTTGTTGATTGTGCTACTAAGGCTCTGGAAGGCTGGTTACTTGGCAGTAAGGTGTGTGATTTCAAAGGATTGTATAATTTAATCATGAGAGAGCAGATCCTTAATAACTGTCAAAATCAACTGTTGCATCAGTACCTGGTGGACTCTGATCTGACCTCTCCCCAAGAATTGGGCCAGAAGGCAGACAAATGGGTCAGAACCAGGGTGAGGCAGAAGGTTCAGAACCAAGGTGGTGACTCCAAGAAGCAGGATTCTAAAAACTCTGATAAGGGTGGGGAGAAGAGTAAAGTCCAGAAGTCTTCTCAAGGGCCCCAAAAATCTGCATCTGGTGGGGAGTCACAATCCAACAAGGGAAAAGGCAAGAAGAAGCCATGGTGTCAAATCTGGAAACAGAAGACCCATTGGACAAGTGATTGTAACAAGTCCAAGGACTCCACTCCAACCACCACTGCCCCTAAGGCAACTGTTCCCCATAGTTCAACTCCAAGTGGTGGTGTTCCAAATAAGGGTGTAGTAGGGTTAACCCTGGGATCTGAGATGGACCCGGGCCTAGTCAGAGTTCCAACTCAGGCTATGTTGATCTGTGATGGAGGCATGGATATGGCCTCCTTATTTGTAAGCCCCAGTAATCTGGGCAAATACAGACAACAGCCTATAATCAATGGAAAGGAGGCCTTGGCATTCAGGGACACAGGAGCAAGTGTCACCATGGTGACCAAAGATCTTGTGGCTCCTGAGCAAATCATACTTGATGAGATGTACCAAGTGACCAATGCTAGCAATGTCAGGACGGACCATTCCCTGGCAGTTGTTAATTTCACCTGGGGAGGTGTAACTGGCCCTAAGAAGGTTGTGGTAAGTGCAGACCTCCCTGTTGAATGCTTGTTGGGCAATGATTTAGAAACTTCAGCTTGGGCTGAAGTGGAACTCAGGACTCATGCAGAAATGTTAGGTATCCCTGCAGATGTGTTTGCTATGACCAGGTCACAGGCAAAAATGTCTAACACTGAACAGGTCCTGGATCCTGGAAAAATGGACCACGCACCTTCCAAGAGAAGGAGCAGTAGGGTTAAGGCAGTGTCTTCCCCCTGCCTCAGAATCCAGATCAGTCTCTTGAGGGAGCTGAACTTAGTCCTGAAGAAGGAACTGTCCCAGATGAGCTTGAACCTGATCAGGTTGAGTTCTTGGGGACAGGGGGCCCTTCCAGGGCAGATCTGAGCCAGGAGCAACTGAGCTGCCCTCTCTTGAACCCCTCAGACAGCAAGCTGCTGCTGAGGCTGCTGGGAGTGCTAGTGGGTTCCACAGGATCTACTGGGATGATGGACTCCTTTACTCAGAGTGTAGAGACCCCAAGCCTGGAGCCACCAGGAGGTTGGTTATACCTCTGAAGTTTAGGAGCTTCCTATTGACACTAGCACATGATATCCCATTAGCAGGTCACCTAGGCCAAAACAAGACTTGGGACAGAATTGTCCCTCACTTTCATTGGCCTCATATGTCTGAAGACACCAAGGAGTTTTGTCGCTCCTGTGTCACCTGTCAAGCCAGTGGTAAGGCAGGTAGCACTACAAAGGCCCCCCTGATACCACTACCTGTGGTGGGGGTTCCATTTGAGAGGGTAGGGATTGACATTGTTGGTCCCCTAGACCCTCAAACTGCATCTGGGCACAGATTTATACTGGTGGTGGTGGACCATGCCACTAGGTATCCAGAGGCAATTCCCCTTAGGACTACCATAGCTCCTGTGGTGGCAAGGGCCCTCCTGGGAATCTTTTCCAGGGTGGGGTTTCCTAAGGAGGTAGTATCAGACAGAGGTGCCAACTTCATGTCTAGTTACTTAACTGCTATGTGGAAGGAGTGTGGTGTAAATTACAAATTTACCACCCCTTATCACCCACAATGCAATGGTTTAGTTGAAAGGTTCAACAAAACCTTAAAGGGCATGATTAAAGGTCTCTCAGAAAAGCTTAGGCGCAGATGGGACATACTTTTGCCCTGCCTTCTCTTTGCCTACAGAGAGGTTCCACAGAAGGGGGTTGGTTACAGCCCATTTGAGCTTCTGTTTGGACATCCAGTTAGGGGTCCATTGTGTCTAGTGAAGGAGGGATGGGAGTTACCTCTCAAACCCCGTAAACAGGATATTGTGGACTATGTACTTGGTCTCTGCTCCCGGATGGCTGAGTACATGAAGAAGGCAACTAAAAACCTTGAGGCTAGCCAGGAATTGCAAAAGGCCTAGCATGACCAAAAGGCTGTTGTGACTGCCAGGACAGAAAGTATGGGTGTTGGAGCCTGTGGCCCCAGCAGCCCTCCAAGACAAGTGGAGTGGCCCTCATACAATTATTGAGCAAAAGGGAGAGGTCACCTACCTGGTGGACCTTGGAACTCCCAGGAGCTCCCATAGGGTGCTCCATGTCAACAGGCTCAAACCATATGTTGACAGGGCAGACATTGGCTTGCTCATGGCTACTGATGAGGGACAGGAGGACGAGAGTGATCCACTCCCTGACCTGCTCTCCCAGAACCCTGATGATGGTTCAGTGGATGGTGTAGCCTTGGCAGGCAGCCTCACTGACCAGCAGCAAACTGATTGCAGAAAAGTTCTCAACCAGTTTAGACATATGTTCTCACTGACTCCAAGTCAGACTACCTGGTGCACTCATGAAGTGGACACTGGGGACAGTCTGCCTGTTGAAAATAAGATTTACAGGCAACCTGACCATGTCAGGGACTGCATCAGGACTGAAGTCCAGAAGATGTTGGATTTGGGTGTGATTGAACCCTCAGATAGCCCTTGGGCTAGTCCAGTAGTCTTGGTACCTAAACCTCACACCCAAGGTGGTAAGAGAGAGATGAGGTTTTGTGTTGACTACAGAGGTGGATCACTGACAGAATATAGAATGCCAAAATATCGACCTGCAAAAATATAGTGGATAAAATATAGAATGCCAAATATCGAATTCCTATCTACAAACAGGTAAGTACAAAAATATCGAATCCAAAATATTGTTGTAAATAATATAGTTTGTTAAAATATCGAATTTTTTAAATGTATTAAAAGTAATGTAAAATTAATAAAATAAATATAATTAACTGAAACATACTTAAAAATACTTAAATAACCTTAAAATTAATAAATAATTAATGTAAGTTATAAAAAAAGAAACATACATTTTTAATACATATATATATTAACTTAATATTAATAAAAAATATTCAATATTTTTAGCGTAGGATAGCGGGAGGGTAAAATTTACTATTATCACTCCAGAGAGTGCAACAGTAAGGAAAGCGTTGGAAAGCGTAGGGGTAAAATTACTATTTCCACTCCAGTGAGTGCAACAGTAGGGAAAGCGTTGGATAGCGTAGGGGTAAAAATTACTATTCCCACTCCAGTGAGTGCAACAGTAGGGAAAGTAATGATTTAATATTTAAATAAAAATAAATTAATTATCAATACCAATAAAAAATTAATTAAAATGAATTACCAATTACAAAATATTTAATAATTAATTAATTATAAATACCAATAAATATTATTTATTAAAAATTAATTACCTATTAATAATTAATCAACAACCAATTAATTTTCAATACCAAAAATGTAATAAGTAATAAAAAAATTACCAATTAATAATTAATTAACAATAAATTAATCAATACACAAAAAGAATTTCAATAATTACTTAATTACAATTAAATTACTTCCCACCCTATTCCCCTATAAACCCACAACCCGCTCCGAATAATAAATTAATACAAGTAACATAATTATCAATTAATCAATTAATAAAAATGTATTACCAATTAATAAAAATTAATTACCAATTAATAATTAATTAACAATAAATTAATTATCAATACCAATAAATAAAAATAAATATTTTCTTAATTACAATTAAATTACTTCCCACCCTATTCCCCTATAAACCCACAACCCGCTACAGAACTAAAACGCAAAATTAAATTAAAAATAATTAATAATTCCTAAAAATTAATATTTAATTTACTATAATTAAATTACTTCCCACCCTATTCCCCTATAAACCCACAACCCGCTACGGAATTATATTACGCAAAAATAATTTTACATAAATTTCGTAACTTTAAAAAATATTAAACATACATTACAAAAATAATATACATTTTTAACTCATATACTAACATACTAAACACTTACAAAAATTCGATATTATTAAAAATTCGATATTTTTTAATGCCTATATTATGTACTTCTATATTTTGAAAATCGATATTACTTACCTTCATTTCGATATTATTAACCACTATATTATGTCCATTCGATATTATGTCCATTCTATATTTTGAATTCGATATTCTGTCCATTCTATATATTTTTTTCGATATTATGTCTATTTACCTACAGAGGTCTCAATGCAGTCACTAGGACTGATGCCCATCCAATCCCTAGGGCGGATGAGCTTATAGATACTTTGGCCTTAGCCAAGTTTCTGAGCACACTTGACCTGACAGCTGGCTACTGGCAGATCAGAGTAGCTGAGGATGCAAAAGTCAAAACAGCATTCTCAACCCCTGGTGGGCACTACCAATTTGTGGTGATGCCCTTTGGTTTGAAGAATGCACCTGCCACTTTTCAAAGGTTGGTGAACAAAGTCCTTACAGGCCTGGAAGCCTATAGTGCAGCATATCTAGATGATATTGCTATCTTTAGCTCCACCTGGGAGGATCACCTGGTCCACCTGAGAAATGTTTTGGAGGCCCTGCAGAAAGCAGGCCTCACTATCAAGGCCACCAAGTGCCAGATAGGGCAGAGCCAAGTTGTATACCTGGGCCACCTTCTGGCTAGAGGCCAGGTTCAACCATTGCAGAGCAAAATCCAGACCATCATGGACTGGGTTGCTCCTATCACCCAGACTCAGGTCAGAGCTTTCTTGGGCCTGACTGGGTACTATAGGAGGTTTGTCAAAGGATATGGATCCATAGTGACCCCTTTGAATGACAACTTCCAAGAGAATGCCAAAGAAAGTTCAGTGGACAGTCAGCTGTCAAAAGGCATTTGATGACCTGAAGCAGGCCATGCGCACTGCTCCCATTCTGCAAAGTCCTGACTACTCCAAACAATTCATTGTCCAAACAGATGCATCTGAGTTGGGGGTAGGGGCCGTGTTATCACAATTGAATGATCAAGGTCAGGATCAGCCAGTAGCTTTTACTAGCAGAAGGCTGACCCCCAGAGAGAAACGTTGGTCAGCCATTGAGAGGGAAGCCTTTGCTGTGGTTTGGGCCTTGAACAAGCTGAGGCCATACTTGTTTGGCACTCACTTCATTGTTCAGACAGACCACAAGCCCCTCTTATGGCTAAAACAGATGAAGGGTGAAAACCCCAAACTTTTGAGGTGGTCCATTTCCCTACAGGGGATGGACTATACGGTGGAACATAGACCTGGGAGTAACCATGCCAATGCAGATGGACTCTCCAGATATTTCCACTTAGAACATGAAGACTCAACTTGTCAAGGTTAGTTTAATGTCCTGACGTTTGGGGGGGTTGTGTAGGAGAGTAGGATCTGCTTCTTATAGTTACCCCCACTTTTTGCTGATGTTTCACTGTTTTTGACTTAGTCTGACTGGGATCCTGCTATTCAGGACCCCAGTCTATCTGCTTTCTCCTCTAAATTGATTGCATGTACTTTAGGTACACTCCAGATTGGATTCTGGGGTACCCTTATAAGTCCCTAGTATATGGTATACTATGTACCCAGGCCATAGGTACCCCAGAGGCCTCCCAGGGGCTGCAGTATGTATTATGCCACCCCTGAGAGGCCATTCAAAATGACACAACAGGTCTGCTACTGCAGCCTGTGTAAGGTGGTGCATGCACCCCTTCCTTAGATATAGGTTCACTATATCTATCCTAATCACTGCACATATAAGCCTATCAGTCACCCCTATGGCAGGCCTTATCAATCCTGAAGGCAGGGTGCTGGGTTTTATGTGAGAAGGTGCCCATGCATGAGCAGAGCCCCTCTGCAGCCTTCGGAACCACTATTCCGGGATTGTCTGTGATGCAGCCAACCATATACTCTTAAGTGCATTATAACCTCACGGTAAATGCTAACTTTAAAACGGCTGCAAGGAATTATATTGTGTTTGGTGTCAAACACCTTGGAATCATACCTCCACACCAGTAACTGGTGTGGGAGGTATGATTCCTCCCTCCTAGAGGGTGAAATATGATAGCACCGGTACACCCGGTACCAGCTTCACAGAGCCCTGGCATCACAAAATAGATGCTGCCAGCCACAGACACGAGTCTGCCCTCCTGCTGCTGGACAAAACTCCGGCAGGGGAAGGCTTGACAATAGGTTTCCTGTCACAGGGAGGTGTGACCACCTCCCAGACAGGCTTTAGTGTATTGGGGCTGTGTGGGTGCACTCTCAGAGTGCTTTGATGTCTGCACTGGGGGCACATTTGGTGTCCCTGTGCATAGTCCAGCTCAAACTGGTTGCAGGGGCCACCAGCCCCTGCTCTGGCACGGAACTGGACAAAGGACATGGGTTTAGCCACCCCTCTGTCCTGACCCTCCCATAGGTGGGTCCCAGAGTTTGTCCCACCCCATCCTTGGGTATAAAGTAGGAATCCTGACTACAGGACTTTAGATATTACCTGGACTAAACTCTGCTACAGAAACCAAGTAACCTTCGACGATCTACGCTTTGCTGGACGACTGAAGAATCTCCCTTAGAGTGAAGGAGTTACTCCCCTGTAAGGCAGGCACCTCAATGCATCTGACCGGTTTGCATCTACGCAGCTCCCGGCGGACTCCAAAGATTTTGCAACACAGGAGGTGGGTGCCCAAGCTTCGCCGAGGCCCACTAGTGCTCTCAGCAAACCTGAGACCCGCAGCCCTCGTGGGGACCGTGCAACCCGAACCCCTGGACATTGTGCACATTTGCAGCAGCATATGCTTTTAGGCAATCCCTGAGGCTGTGCTTTGGGCTACTAGTAGTCCAAGCCCCGAGCAGTGTTTCCATTGAGGATTACTGGCCTACACTCCACGAGTGTTCCGTGGGCTGGTATTGTGTGATTCCTCTCGAGGTCCCTTTGCGGTCCCTGGTCCGTTGACCTGTGGGTCCCTGAGAAGGCAACTTTAACTTTCAGTGGGCTTTCCTGGTTGCTCCTGACGTGCCCTGACTCTCCATAGCTTGGGGAGTCCCCAGGACCTTGCTGGTCCTCAACGAAGCATCTTTTCTCTGACCGCATGGGTTGCAGTTGCCAAGGCTTGTTGGTCTCCAATCCGGAAACTGACCCCCAGCACTCGACATCCTTTGTGGGACAGCTCGCCTGCGGAATCTGGTCATCGTCGACGTCTCCTGGTCCCCGTGGCTGCAGAGTCAAGCTTCACCTCTTCGCACCTGAAGCACCCGACATCGGTGGGCATTCGATTGCTCCGCTCCTGGTCACGTGAAGTGACCCAGACTTTGTCCCCTCTGCTTTCAGGCTCTTCTCATCCCTGATCCAGGCTTGAATCACACGGACACTTTTCTTCTCCACGGCAGCAGTACTTTCTTGCATCACGCCATTGAAAACGACGAGGGTTTCCGACACCACTTGACCCCTATGCACCCGGCTCCTCTGGGATAGGTAACACGGGTACCTCGGTACTCTCAAGGGTGCTGGACTTAGAACCTTCTATGTTTAGCTGGGTTTGCTTGAAGTCCTCTCCTAAGTGTCCTTAATCTTTAAAATTCCAACCGCGACTTTCCCATAGAGTTGTACGGAGCTCGCGTCTGTGTTCCCACACTGCACCCGTCCTCCGTGGGTCCCCTGTGTCACTACCTTGGGTGGTTCCTTGGGGTCCCAGCGATTCTACGTGCTCTAGGCACTGTGTCTGGTCAAGTCGGGGTTGTTATACCACTTTCTTAATATATGGTTTGGTCTCCCCTTGGAGCCCACTGTGTATTGTGCTATTTACTGTCGTTCTAGTACTGTAATATTGTGTGCCTTGTTCTCTAATCTCGTAAAGAGGTTAGTAGAGAGTGTTTAGTAATAAATACATATATTTTATATATACCTGGTGTGGTTCTCCTTTCATTTGGTCATTCAAGAGGTTATATACTGGTAAAACAAGCTGCTTTACATTCCTTCAAGACAGCCTGAAGGCTGCTCTCCACAGCTACCACTAGGATAGCTTTCTATAAAGGTTGTCTTTAACCTAATCATCAATAAGGGTCGTTTGGACTGGTGCAAGGTGCCCACTTTAATTAGTGGACAGCATATACCAGGCCAACTTCTCACAAGCACTACACTAGCCAATCCCTGGGGGTGCTATGTCCTCTTGGGACACTTAGGATCATCTTTGGTGTGCCATACTGGTAACACTTATTGCACTTGGGGAAAAATTTACCAGTGTTCCTATGAACAAAGCCTTTCTTCTAGTGGTCAGATTGGGAATGGTACCCTTTACCCAGAGAACTATTTAGGGGGCCTTGAGAGAACTCTTTCTTGTTTTAATATCCCCCCTCATTCTTCTGGTGGGAACCCTGAACACACTTTTGGGAGTTCCCCCAGATGTCTTTTTGGACACTGAGGTGCTGGCCCAGAGGTCCACCTTCTCAGCAAACCTCCTGGAGTAAGTCGCTTTCTATCTACCAGGTGTTGGCACAGCTCTGTAAAGCAGGTATTGAGCATGTGCTCCATCAGAGTCAGGTTGCACAGCTCAACAAAATCATCTGCTTTGCTGCTCCCCACTCAGCCCTTCAGTGCCTTTCTTGAATAATCCAAGAAGTCCACCCACAACTGGTTTGGGCGTTTGTGGCTTTCCTTGAACCTCTGATGGTTTTCCTCAGGGGTCAGTCCACATTTAGTGTCAAAGATGGCCTTCATGAGGGGAATATATTGTCTTGGCCTCTACCTCAAGTGTATGAAGTGTGTCCTTCCGCACTGTGGGCATGTACTACCATAAGCTATACCCAGTACTCCTCCAAGACCTTGAGCAGCCTCAGAGCTCCATCATAAGCAGAAAACCATTTGGCAATATCAACTCCCACAACAAAGTTGGGCACCACTTCCTGTGGGACTCTCACATCTCCAGGGAAACACTGCAGGTATGCTGCCACCAATATTGCTGGACTCCACTTGTTTGATGTTTATGTCCAGCTCTCTCAGACTCAGTTCATGAGCCAGAAAGAATTTCTTCTCAACTAAGGCCTCAGCCTTCTCCTTTTCTGCCTCTAGCTTTATTATGGCCATCTGATTATGAGCTCCCTCTCCGCCTTCCTGTCCTCCAGCTCCTCTGGCAGACACACTTCTCTCTGTCCCATCCTGGGCATCCTGAGTAGCCGCTGGGGTTGAGTTGAGCTCTTCTTGCAGCTCAGGTCCCAGGACTGGGCCTGCCATCTTCTCATCCTCTGATGGCGCTTGTTCCTCCTCATCATCACCATCATCATCCCCTCAGGTCGACTGCCATCTCTGCACCTCCTCAAAGGCTCTGAGGGCTACCTGGATGTCTAGTTTAGTAGCATTCTTGTCTGCCTTCATGTCCCCAAATGTATGTTGAATGTGTATTGCGTGTACATAGCCTCCTACTAGGACTCCCTGTTGGCTGTGAGTGTATGTATGCTATTGCCAGCTGGACCCATTTTAGATTAGCTTGGGGTTTAATGGGGCAAAAGATGGACGTGCTAATACATTCTCCCAGACAGTTGAGGTGTAGTGCCTGCATTCCTGAGATGGTGGGCGTAACCTCAGACACTAAATTGTTGAAGGATGGAGACAAGGTTGCTCTTAGAATTTCTATGTGACCTATTTAATTGGGATTGCTGATCAATTCTTACTGAACACTGTCATTTGTGTGACACTAGGTGAATTGGGGTGAGTCAGCATAATCAGTTTTTAGCGGGAAATACGTTTCTATGTAGGGCTTGGACCTTTTGTCTTTCCTTGAGTGGCTCATCCAGGTACGGTGATGACAGCTGAGGAGAGCGTCATTCTCATTGTGCTCATGTTATGGGTATTCCTGCCTGAAGCAAGCAGCATCACTACCTTCTGTGAGACGCATCACCATACAGAGAAACATGTCTACAATGCAGAAAGAAGATGAATTTATGAAAAGGAAACACCCCAAACAGAGCCTTCACTGTCAGAACGTGGAACTACACCCCCTGTCTAGAAACTATGAGGCATAATTTGAGGTATGGTTGCGCAGGACAGCAAGTTCCCTTGCTGCGCTGCCCTTCACCACAGTGAAAGAGCAGGAATGCACTGTATTTATCCAATAAGGTGCATTCCTGTCCTTTCTCCCTGCACTGGTGCCGTTTCGGCAGCCTAGCTTCAAAGCGGGCACCCTTGCAGCATGGTGAAAGGGTGCCTGTGTTGTTGGCAGGATTGTTTTTGTGCAGGAAGGGGCACCTTCCTACTCAAAAACAATCCATATAGGTGTTTTCCTCTTTGTATATGAGCTTCAGAATGCAGCACACACAGAAAGAGGAAAAAACAACAAGGAGAAATAAAGATATTTTTCCTCATTATGCCTCACCTCGGGAGGCGTAAGATGTTGACTCATTCCTAGGTTTACAAGTCCTTGTAAATCTCGGAATGTGTCAAAAACCATAGGAGTTCTGTTGGAACACCCACCGCAGCACCCATGGAATGCCTCCCTTGCGCAGAGAAAGGCAACGCAGCGATTTGCGCGGCCTTGCATTACTCCATATCATTAAGGCCATTCAAAGCCACGCAAAGTGGCATTGCGTGGCCTCATATATGTGAATTGGTGGCTTGCAACTCCATTGCGTCACAAAAAGTGGCACAACAGCAGTGCACGGGGCTTATAAATATGCCCCTATGTATAAAAGTGCGACTCAAACCATCCCAGTTGCTTTCAGTTCCAAGCTGCTTCAATGACCAAAGTTGGGGCTGCTCTGCTGAGAACTCAAAGCACTACTCTGATCCAGGGCTGGTATTGCTGATAGCCAGTAGCCCAGAGGTGAGGGGACATCTCCTGAAAGTAACACTTCTTGCTGGAGAAGCTGTGGGTCTACCTGAGACCTGGAATCCTCCTGTCATGTCATGTTATACAGATTTGTAGTGCACACTTTCACTCGGGAGGGCATACTGGCATTGAGCAGGTGTGAGTCTAGCCAAACCTAGGGCCTAATGGGACTATCCGAAAAGCTAGGTCTTCAAATACTAGCAGAATTCAAGGAGTGAGGATGAGGCTCTTATGTGTAGGAGCGGGCCGTTCCATGCTTTAGGAACATGTTGGAGAAGACTTGACTTGGATGTGTCGTCATCTCAGAGGTGTTGTTGCCCATACATACGAACTAGCAGCAAATGTACGAACACACCACTTTCAAAGCAGTAATTGATGATGCAGTGCATTAAAGTATCTGGGTCATATGTACTGCCTGCTATTTAGCTATATCATTGGTGATGCAATTGGTGGCATCACATTTCATTTGTTCATGTACTGAGCGGGTGTGTTTGCACATTCTCTATAAGTATGCAATGTGAGCAGGTGACACCAGTGTGACGTTTGCGCAATATTTGGCACTATTAACATGTGCAGAGTTGGCAAATGTGTACAATTCTGTCTTAACTTCTTGCTAATCTGGGAGGTTTTGGGGTGTGATACTTATGATAGCGATGCAGCGCGGACAGGCTTTGCACCGTGCAGATCATTGGTGCAAGCTCAAGCACTCGCTCACTCGAGCGGATGGACCTTTCATCCCGGCCTGAGGCTACACATCAACAATGTATCAATGACAGTGAAGAACATGAGGCCCCACAAGAATGACGGAAAGTAGGAGTGGCAAACCATGAAGGTTTATTAACACATTAACAAAGCTACAAACTCAAATCAGTCAAATAAGTCAGAATCATAAAAAATACTATTGTTCGGTTTAACATATAAAAAAACATAAAAGTTTGCATATTTACATTGCCATAAAAGAAAATATGTAAAAAGAAATATATCATAATAAAAAAACAAAATATGCTTCAATGCAATTGTTGTACTAGAGACATTTTCATATATAGCAGCTTACCCTCTCAACTGTTTGCATATTAAAATAATCCACTGATTCACCATTTTTCATATCACCTCTTTGCCTGATTGACATTCGTGAATTATTAGCACTGAGATACCTTTGGATGCCGGTGGGCAAGATGGCGACTGCCTGAGTCAGTCGCACCTCCCTGACCTAGTGTAGTAATGCAGTAATGCAGTAAGGCAGCACGACGAGGCAAGCGTAAGAACCCCATCATTTGCCTTGAAGGAGCTAATGGGAACTGTACCAGCGTACTTACAGTTCTGTCCCGGTCGGTGCAGACTCGCCGTTTGTAAGGCTGAGTTGGTTTGGGCACTGCAGCAGCTATTGAAGGAGTTGGCGAGCAACAAGGAATGCTGAAGCTGTTGAGGGTGTCAGCAGCCGTTCCCTCAGCGAGAGATGGGGCCCAAGATCCCCGGCGGGGGAAATGCGAGGGGGAAGACACAGAGCGCCTTGGCGGCGGCTCCCTCTCCGAAACTCGGGATGCCGGTGGAGCTCCGCAGAGGTGCCGGGGCCAGAGCAAGGACTGCTGGGCAGGCAAAGAGAAATGGCAGGAAGCATCCGGCAGGGAACTCCGTGACCCGGACAGAGATCACAGAGGAGAGAAAGGGCAAAGGTGGAGCTCAGCCCCAGCAACGTCCGCTTGAGCCATCCGTCCTGGAATTACTGCAAGCCTCCACGGGAGGGAGTTCAGCCTCACGAGCCCAGAACAGCAGGAACAGCTACAAGAACATGAAGAGGCTCAGGAAAAGGAGAATCCATTGAAAAAAAGCAAAGCCTGTGACGTTAACAGTGCAACAGATCAGTCTGGATCGGATGTGAGCAAAGAGGTAACCTTACCCCCTCCTAATTCTACGGAAGTAGTGACTGGAGGAAGCTGTATAGATCTGGCTGGCAGGTCTGGAGTTCAGCCTCTAAGGCAGGTGGGGGGGTGGAGTGTGTTACCGAGGCTAATACCCTACAGCCCCCGCAGGGTACTGTGCAGCTAAAGGTGCAAGCTACTGGCTCAACTCATAGTGAACAGGATTTTGAGGCCAATTACTGTTTCTTTTCCATGTCGGATGAGGTATGGTCAGGGGATGGGTCTGGGACAGACTCATTGAGTGAGTCTAGCGAGGACGGGAACATATCAGATATGAGCAAAACTGACCTAATGGCCACAGCACGTAAAATGCCTAAAATGTCAGACCGATCTAAACTACACAAAAAAGATCTAAAATGGGATTATTCAGGGGCAGAGCTTCTGCATAGTACTGCAATATCGCCTCCTCAAGACTCTACTCCCCCAACACCGCCAACTCTAGATACTATCCTACAATGCATACTTTCCCACCGCAAGCAAACCCGTCAGGATAGTCGGCGGTCACAGACAGCTATGCGAAAACTCTAAGGATCAGTAAGAAAAGTGGCGAAAACTTGCAGGGCAATTGGAGAGCACTTGCCTAATCTCAAAACTAGAGCGGAGGCTCTTGAGAGCGATTTGGTTGACACCAGAGCACAGACAACAGCGCATGAGGCACAGCTGGTCGACATACAGTGGAAGTTGGAGGACCAAGAAAACCGACAGCGCCTCAATAATCTTCGGATTCTTGGAGTTCTGGAGGGCAAGGAGGGCTTGGGCGCTCGGTCTTATATGGTAGACATGTTGGCTAAAGCATTCCCTGACTTGGAAGGCTGGAACTGGTCATTGGAAGTACAGAGGGCACACTGGGTGCCATTTAACTTAAGGCAAACAGTCAGACCAGATACGAAGTCCCGCTCTATTCTCATCTATTTTGGCAACTTTCTCCTGCGGCAGACCATTTATTAGAAGACTAGGCCAGAAGCAAGCGGAGTGGGGGAGATTTTTTCTTTTTTGTCAGGCCGGATTTCTGCCATTTTACAGTCAAGAGACATTGGCGTTTACGCCAGATGATCAAACCCTTTCAAGACAAGGGGGGGCAAGATTTTTTGTTAAATTCGGCCCGCCTCAAAGTGAGCCAGGGGGATCAAATCCGGTTTTTTACCTCGGACATTAAGGCCAAGGAATACTTAGAGGGATGGGGGTCAAAACCTTAAATAGATATGAGTAGTGTAGGGACGGGTATGGAACATGGAACTATTAGCAAAGGATATGATATTCATTATCCGCTGTCCCATTGGGTGTTTTCCCTCTTTTCTCTTTTTCAGTTTCTCCTGTTTCCTTTTTTCTTTTTTTGTCATGCTGCCATGAGAATAATGGTTGGAATATCGGTCAGGGAGCAGCACTCATCACCACAGACTGAGTTCAGTCTGGCACCTATCAGCTTGGGGTAGGTAGGGAAGGGGTGGAGGGCTCACTGTGTAGGGGGAGGGTGAGAGTAGGGAGGGGCGGGCAGGGTTGTGGGGGTGGGGAGGGATTCACTGGGTGTTGGGCATGGAAAAAGGGTGGGGGAAAAATTGGAGAGAGAGCAAACTAAGGCATGTGAAAAGTTTAAATTAGGAAATACAACTGAGAGTATAAAGAATGGCAACCGCTTGTATTACGTGAATGGGTAAAATAAGTATATGCTCAATTAATGTGGGGGGTTTAAATGATAAGATGAAACGCATAAGGGTAGCAGAGGCTCTAAGAACTCAGGGGGCCAACATAATTTGCCAACAAGAAACACATATCCCGTGGGGGAGGCGGGACACTCTGACGATTAAAGGCTATACCCTGGCAGCGTGCTCTACACAAACCTCCACCATAAGGGAGGTAGCTATTCACATGAGGAACAGTATTGGCTCTGTAAAACGAGTCTTGGAGGATAAGTGGGGGAGATGGGCCATTGTGTCGCTACCCATAGGGCTGACAGTTTGTACTATATATGGGTCAAACCAGGATGACCCAAAGATAATTAATGACTTAGAAGTTGAGTTGGCATCCTGGCCGGACCCGCTAGTAATCTGTGGGGATTTGAACATAAATCAGGAGGCGAGCAGGGACCAAATACATAAATATTATGGAAGGAAGCCGCAAGTGTATAAGGCCCGGTCTGCCTTAAAAGCTAGCAATGATTTAGTTGATGTATGGGCCGCCAAATACCCTACTGACCCAGGGTATACATATTTCTCATGTCCTCATAAAAAGTATGTCAGGCTGGATTACTTTTTGGTCTCCTCCTCTATGCTTACTGCAGCAGGAATTAAGAAATTACCCAAATTACTGTCCGGCCACAATCCGTTAATCATAAATTTAGTAACACAAGCGGGGGTTCAAGTCCGATCCAAGTGGACATTCGACAGAAAATTACCAATAATCTTTATATCCAGCATATTAGGCAGTGGGTGGTAGAGTACTTTGAGGCAAACCGATATAGTTCATCACGTGGCATGGTTTGGGATAGTTTCAAGGCTGGCCTACGGGGGGAAACTATCAGCTTTGTAGGAAAGACCAGGAAACAAGAAAGAGATGAAATTAACGGTCTGATTGAAAGGCTGGGGGCCTTAGAAAAGGAGAACACCTTAGCAATCAGACAGAATCAAGAAGCGGCTGAATTAGCATTACGGCAAAAAGCAGTGGTCACTAAAGCTGAAATTAGCAGCTACTATAGTAGGAAGAGTGCTGCAGGATTTCAAACACATAAAAATGAGAGCTATGAGTACGAAGAGTCGGTGGGCAATCTGATAGCGCTCCGCACAAGGCAGAAGTCTGCTAGGAATAATATCCCTGGGGTCAAAGGACAGGACAAACGGTATGTCACAAATCTAAAAGATATTATTAAAGTTTTTGAAAGCTTCTATCAGGATCTATACCGGCATGACAATCTTAATCCTATACCTCCCGACGAGATTGAAAGAACCATGGGGGACCAACGAAGGGTTGATGAGGAGACAAGACAGGAGTTGGAAGGGGATATAACAATCAAGGAGATTCTACATGACTTACATTCTATGGCCTCAGGGAAAGCGGCAGGCCCTGATTGAATTCCTCTGGAGCTCTACAGGGTAATACAGGCAGAGATTCCCCCCCTACTTCTAGACTTGTTCTGAGGGGTACAATATAGCGGGGTCGCTCCAGAATCCTGTCAGGGAGCAGACATAGCTATTTTCTTAAAAAAGGGAAAGCCCTCAGATAACCCTGCGTCCTATTGGCCTCTATCCTTCATGAATGTAGATGCGAAGCTATATTCTAAATTTGTAGCAACTCGGTTAGGGAGGGTCATAGCCCATCTTGTTTCACCATGGCAACATGGTTTTATACCTGGAAGAGGCACCACCGACCACATCAGGCGTACTATAGCTTTTTTTGACATAGCAGAGGTTACAGGAGAGTGGATGGCTATGATCCTTCTGGACGCAGAGAAGGCCTTCTACCGAGTCTCCTGGCAGTATCTATGGGGTATTTTGGCACAACAAGGGTTTGGTCCAGGTTTTATAACAGCCATACGTGCAATGTATTTTAGACCTTATGCCAGGCTACAAATTGTGGGCCAGGAATCTGGCTGTATTCAGGTAGCCAGGGGGACAAGACAGGGGTGTACCTGCTCTCCAATTTTATTTGTCTTATATATCGATCCGTTTATCCAGCAAATCCTCCAAGATCAGGTAGTAAAACCAATATGTAGCAAAAGCTTTGAAACTAAGGTAATGGCATATGCCGACGATATCGCCACAGTGACCACAGACCCGGAAGTTGTCAGGGAATACCTGGGTTCGACTTCCTCAGGAGCAGAAGATAAATTCCTCAGACTCCACTGTCACTACCCGCCACCGAACTACATATATATATATATCAGTCTCGAGCATTAACTTGGGGGAATGGGGAAGGGGACAAACAGAGAGACTCCTAACATTTGGTGCTTCCTTGTTACCTCTTCTACTCTCACCTTCTGGATATCAGGAGTGCACCTACAATGAATTATCACAAAGATTATTAGGGACACATTTGCTACCTTCTCACCAAATACTTCAATACACGTTTACTCCCAACGCTATTTTACCTAAATTCTGAGGATTACTTCTCTCTAAGTTTATAGAAATAAGATGGCAACTGATTTATAATTGCCGCAATAATTGTTCAGCAACTTGTTTGTTTAAATTGACTAAACTCAATATTCATAGTTTAGAATATCTGTTGCTAGATGTTGATTTCTCACTATTAGTTGTTGCGTAGCTATATATATATATATATATATATATATATATGTATATATATATATATATATATATAGCGATGAAGGTTTGTATTCTTGTTAATTCGGTCTTTATTTCTAATGAAGTTTTCTCTTTTCAAGAGTTGGAGTTCAACACCTTGAATCGAGATTTCTGAGCTGGTTACTGGTAACTGCTCTTCTCTTGGAACACTACTCTCTCGTAGGTTTGTCTGCCTGGAACATCTGTGTCCGAGAAGACTTTTTAGGTTCAATTCGGTTGCTAAGTATTTCACTGAGTGCTGGTTTAATTTTATACCTTGCGCCACAATATTTCTCACTCTGAAACTCTAAGTCCTTAGTTATTTTATCTCTGGTTTATCTCAGAAACTGGAACATTGTCTTTCAGGATTCTCCTCACGAAGGTACACTGCTCTCTCTCTCAACTCTCCATAAAAACGGGATGTTACTCACTGGATTTGTTCAGACCTGCTCTTGAGACACTAGCGTATAAATTCTACCGCTGAGTACGCTAGTTTCTTCTCACAAATTTCTCCTCAGAAATCAGCCGTGCTGGAGAGACACTACCGTCTCCTCGGGTATTCCAGTTGAAGTGCGACGTACGTTGTTTGCACGCGCGCATTGGTCTCTTCTTGGTTTTGAACAGCTAGACCGCTCAACTTCCTCACGAAGGATGTCGGCGGCCATCTTGGAATTTGCGCTGTTCCGACTTTGCAAAGCCTTCAGTAGCACTCGGAACAGCAATCTTTGGTGAGGGTGCAATCTCCTCCACTTCGGATATTGTCTATTCCAGATGTACTTGACACCTCTTTTTCTCTTTGTTAAGATTATTGCATGCAGGATAATGGCTTCCTGACAGTACTCCCTCCCAAAAGGAGATTCCCTCTCTTGGGTTCGTTTGGGTACTTCTCATGGAATTTCTTAATTCATTTTTGTGCATGAACGTTAGGACTGGGTTCCCATGACCTTTCTTCTGGCCCAAATCCTTTCCAGTCAATTAAATAAAACAATTCATTTTTCTTTAGTTTAGAATGTAAAATCTGATTTACCTCAAACTCCTCTTCTGATTTTACCTGAACTGGAGCTGGCGGGGGACTCAACCTGACATCTGGAGAGTTTTTCTTAAGTAGAGACACATGAAACACTGAGTGTATCTTGAAATGGGAAGGTAACTGAATTTCACTGCCACTGGATTTACCATCCGATCTACCTTAAATGGCCCCACAAATCTAGGGTGGAATTTTCAATTCCCTTTCAGTCTTAAATGGCGAGTGGACTACTAAACTTTGTCTCCTTTCTGAAAAGTAGGACCCTCCCTTCTTTTCTTGTCAGCCTGAGTCTTGTAGGATTCTTTCACTTTTGCTAGATTTCTTTTAGCTCTTAAAAAGGAATCCTGTAACTCCTTCGCTAACTCTTCTGCCGCTGGGACTGACTCTCCCTCTTTCCCTAGGAACACATTTGAATGCCTCCCATGGTTTAAATAAAAAGGGGTGAACCGAGTAGAGCTATGGACTGTGTTATTGTATGCTAATTCTGCTGTCCAAACCAATTCAGACCACTCTTGTTCCTGATCTAATAGATACAGTCTTAGATACTGCTCCAACTCTTGATTGACTCTCTCAGTTTGTCCATCTGTCTCAGGGTGATAGCTAGTGGAATAACGTGAGTCTATTCCCAATATTTTTGTGAAAGCTTTCCAAAAATGGGAAATGAATTGGGACCCTCTATCTGAAATTAAGATTTAAGGAATCCCATGGGCACTTGCAATATGTTGGGTAAACAATTGTGCCACCTGTGGAGCTCTGGGAATGTTTTTCAGAGGTACAAAGTGTGCCATCTTGGAAAAGGTGTCTACGAAGACTAAAATGGTGTTATGGCTCTGACTGGGGGGAAGATCTACAATCAAATCCATAGTGACTGCGTGCCACGGATGAGGTGGTGTGGGTAATGGCAACAAAAACCCTTGGGGAGTCGATCGGTCGGGTTTCCCTTTCAAACATTTCTCGCAGGTGGATACATATTGTCTTATCTGAACCTCCATATTAGGCCACCAGAAATGTCTTCTAACCAGTTCTTTAGTCTTATGTTTCCCTTTATGACCAGCCAATGGATCATCATGACAAGCGTGTAGTATCTTTTCGCGAAGCTCTGTTGTGGGTATGAATAGAGATCCTTGGTGGTATGGCAATCCATCTTTAATTTCTCTTCCTGAGACTTCTTTTGACCATGTCAACAACTCCTCGGTTGTGATACTTCTTTTAATCTCTGTTAACAGATCAGTAGATTGAATTGCCAAGTCAAATTTTTCACTCGGAATGATGGGAACCTTAATGGGAGTTGTTTCCACCATTTCTGTGTCAATCCTTGAAAGAGCATCTGCCTTGCCATTCGCCATTCCTGGACGATATGTGATCACAAAGTCATAATCCGCCAAATACAGTGACCATCTTAGCTGTCGTGCTGTTAAGGTTCGTGCCGACTTTAAGAACTGCAAGTTCCGATGATCTGTATACACCGTGATTTTGTGACGTACCCCCATCAGATAATGCCTCCATTCTCGGAAGGCTTCTTTTACTGCCAAAAGTTCTTTATCAGCGATTGAGTAATTGATTTCCGCTGGGGTAAGTCTTCTTGAATAGAAAGCCACAGGGTGTAATTGGCCGGTGTTTTTGTGGTGCTGAGAAAGGATTCCTCCAATAGCAGAGTCTGAGGCATCAGCTTCTACAAAATAGGTTTCTTCTGGGTTCGCATGCAACAAGATAGGGGCTGTGACAAAGGATTGCTTTAAGAATTGGAAGGCAGATTCTGCTTTTTGTGTCAAAGCAAATTTGATCCCTTTCTTTAAAAGGCGAGTGATGGGACCGACTTTTAACGAAAAATTTGAAATTAACCTTCTATAAACATTTGCAAACCCTAAGAAGCTCTGAATTTCTTTTACACGTTTTGGGAGGGGGGGGCACTCTTGAACAGCTCTCACCTTGGCTGGATCCATACTGACTATATCCGGTGACAAAATGAATCCTAAAAATTCCACTTGTTTTACGTGAAAAGAGCACTTTTCTAGTTTGACATAAAGGTTGTTTTCTAGCAGCCTTTTTAATATTGTACGGACGTGAGACACATGTTCTTCTTCGTCATTTGAGAAAATCAAAATATCATCGATATAGACAACCGCAAACCTATCCAGGAACTTATGTAACACGTCATTTACGAAATGCTGCCGGAGCATTGCAAAGTCCATACGGCATCACCTGGTATTCGAACAAACCGTAACGTGTTCTAAAAGCTGTTTTCCACTCGTCTCCTTGTGCTACACAAACGAGGTGGTATGCTCCTCTGAGATCTAGTTTTGTGTATGCTTTGGCCTTTTTCACTTGATCTAACATTTACGATACTAAGGGCAAAGGGTATCAATTTTTTACCATAACTTGATTGATTGCTCTGTAGTCAATGCAAGCGCGAAGTTCGCCACTCTTCCTAGGGATGAAAAATAGAGGAGATGAGACTGGGGATTGAGATGGGCGTACATACCCATTGGCTAAGTATTGATCTAGATACTCCTTTAGATGTCTATTCTCTGCTTCAGTCAGGGCATATACTCGGTTGCAGGGTAAGATCGCTCCAGGCTCCAACTCAATCTTAAAATCGTAAGGTCTGTGCGGGGGTAATTTTTCAGATTCCTTTTTATTAAAGACCTTGGCCAGATCTCGATATTTGCTTGGAATTTCTTCTGTTTCTGTTGTACAAATGGTTACTGGAACTGTTGCCAAACAATTAGTTTGGGTCTTTTCTGCACTCTTGGGATTTTCATGAAAACAATTTTCCTTGCAGTACATGGAATCCATTAAAACTGTTCTTTGGCTCCAATCTATTTGGGGATTGTGCTCTGTGAGCCAAGGTATCCCCAAGATAAATTGAAATTGGGGAGCATCAATTAAGCTGAAAACGATCTGTTTTCTGTGACCATTCAATCCCATAAGAAGCTTTGACTCGGTTTCATGAGTAATGGGGCCAGACGATAAGTTGGTCCCATCTACAGCTCTAACTTCCAGAATTTTCTTCTTGACAAATTGAATTCCCATTCTTTTGGCGCAATTTATGTCACATAAATTGCCAGTTGCTCCAGAGTCTATCATTACTGGTACTCCTTGAATTTTCGTGCTCCGAAACTGGACCGTAAATGACAAAACTAAATGTGGAGCGGAAGACTGCAAGGTATTTGCCACCTGTTGTATTGTCGGTTTTGGCTTGTTTTCTGCTTCCATCAGAGCAACTCCCTTTACTGATGGAGCCTGCCTTTTACCGATGGTCCACTCTTAGGCTTTTTTGGACACTCTTTGACAAAATGTCCTGAAAATCCACAATACAAACACAATTGCTTTATTCTTCTTTTTTCTTTCTCTTCTTTTGAAAGAGGCCCACAAATTAATCCGATTTGCATTGGTTCTTCTCTCAAGACATTGTCTGTAGTCTTGATTCTATCAAATCTGGGTGGAAGTGGTTGAAAATCTCTCCTCTTTTCTGATCTACCTTCATTTTGGCGATGGTTGATTTGCAGTACTAGATCAATCAATTCAGAGATTTCTGTGGGTCTTTTGGGGACCTGCGCCAATGCGCCTTTCAATTCGTCTTTTAACCCACGGTAAAAAATTGCTGCTCTTATTTCGTTTGGCCAATTAGTTTCATCAATAAACGTATTAAATTGAGCAATGTCGGCTACAAGATCTCTGCTTCCTTGCCGAAGATCCAGTAATTCATTATTCGTCGCTTGCGACGCAGTACGGCGGTCAAATGTTCTCAAAAATTCGATCTTAAAGTCTTGAAAGTTATACAGAACTGGATCATTTCTGGTGACTATGGGCATAGACTATGCAACTGCATCCCCAGTCAGATAAGACAAAATGAATGCCACCTTAGATTGATCTTCTGCAAAAATGACTGGTCGGCACAAAAAATGTAAGGAACACTGAGTAAAGAACATTTGCGCCTTATGTGGATCTCCTCCAAAATGCTCTGGTTGGGCTAAGGGAATTATTTGATAGTTTGCATGTATCACTTGCGTTGATACCCCTGCGGGTTGGGAAACACTGGGAATACTCGGAGCCCCTCCTGATTGTGGACCTGCTGAGGCAACTAACTCTTCCATCTTTTGTTTTATCTGTAAAGACTCTTGACTAGATCTTCCTAACTCCTCCCTCAAAACCTTATTTTCTTCTACAGTATCATTTAATTGTTTTTGCATACCCTCTAATATAGTTGTTAGAGTTTTCAAATCTATTCCCTCTGCCATTCTGCTCGGGTGGAAGTCTGATTCCCAATTGGGTGGGCACTTCAATCTGTCAGGGAATACCTGGGTTCGACTTCCTCAGGAGCAGAAGATAATTCCTCAGTCCGCACTGTCACTACCCGCGACCAAACTACATATATATATATGTTTTTGCATATATATATATGGCTGTTGTTTTCTTGTGATCCTCCATCTTCAAGTATATATATATATATATATATATATATATATATATATATATATATATATATGTCTAGAGCATTAACTTGGGGGAAAGGGAAGGGGACAAACAGAGAGACTCTTCACGTTTGGTGCTTCCTTGTTACCTCTTCTACTCGCACCATCTGGATATCAAGTAACC
This sequence comes from Calotriton arnoldi, assembly GCA_963921515.1. Taxonomy (NCBI): domain Eukaryota; kingdom Metazoa; phylum Chordata; class Amphibia; order Caudata; family Salamandridae; genus Calotriton; species Calotriton arnoldi. The sequence goes on along the minus strand of CAWUFW010012498.1, from coordinate 328,450 downwards.
CTGGGCGTAGTTCGCGAAGTAGCGCTTCGCGAAGCTACGCAAAGTGAAGTTCGCACTACGCGAGCTTCGCGTAGCACTACGCGAACTGCGTAGTATGTGTTCGCAATGATTACACAGTGCCGGATGCTTGTCCGCACTGTGCAATCATTGAAAACGGCATCTTGCACAGTGCGAGCTGTCTTTACTGCCGCTCGAGTAGATTTTTACTCGAGCGGCAGCTTCTCAACGCGGACTGGTAGTTTCTCATCGCGAGCGGTCGCGAGCATACGCGACCACTCGCAATGAGAAACCTGACCTCCCCGCGTTGAGAATCTCGCCGGGAGGTTTATTTTCCATGCTCGCGATCGGCAACTTGTGTTGCTGATCGCGAACGAGGAAAAAGTCTCGCCGGGATGTCATTTTGCTTGCTCGCGGTCGCCAACTTGACGTTGAGGACCGCGAGCAAGCAAAATGACCGCTGCACTACGCTACGCTACGCTACGCGTGTTTGCACTGTGCTACGTGCAATTCGCGTAGTGCGAAGTAGCGCAAACTTCGCAAACTACGCGAGCGTAGCGTAGTTTTCCGCCCAGGCCTAATATCAAGAGTGCACCTACAATCAATTAGCACAAAGATTATTAGGGACACATTTGCTACCTTCTCACCAAATACTTCAATACGCTTTTACTCCCAACGCTATTTTACCTGTTTAAATTCTGAGGATTACTTCTCTCTGGAATTATAGAAATAAAATGGTAACTGATTTATAATTGCCGTATTAATAGTTCAGCAACTTGTTTGTTTAAATTGACTAAACTCAATATTCATAGTTTAGAATATCTGTTGCTAGATGTTGATTTCTCACTATTAGTTGTTGCGTAGCTATATATATATTATCTACTGGTGGTCGCCAGTAGATAGTTATAGTTAGGACCTATTTTCCATAGGAAATCCGCAACATTCTATTTGAAATAACTCTTGCGTCGGTTGACGAATCTTCGCAAAATTTTCAAACTTTGTGGCCCGCTCCGGTCCGCTCCTTTCCTGAAAGTTTTGGGGTGATTCGTCAAGCGGGGGCCGAGAAAAAAGGGGGGTCCCAAAACATGTTTTCCCTATTCATTTTCCCATAGGAAACTTTAGCCACGGCTACAGCACGAACTGCTGAACGGAATTACACCAAATTTGGCAAAGAGGTAGTTCTTGGTTCAGAAAGAACCCTTTTTGTTAAATGGTGTAAATCCGTTCAGCAGTTCCTGAGAAAATCAAAAGTAAAAACACATATATATCTATGGCCACGGAGGATCCGCGCACCCTCCTGATGACGAGCTGTATGCTAATTGGCTGTCAACACTCCAAACCAGGACGTGTTGGCAGCCATCTTGTGCCTCGGTAGAACCGAGGCACAAGAAAAGAGAAAACAGATGCAAAAAACGCAAAAAGGGGGCAGGGTAGAAACACCCTGACCCCCTAGGCCTGCTCAGGGGGTCCTACAAGGACCCCCAGCGCAAAAAAATAATTAAAAAAAAAAAGAAAAAATCAGCAAAAACGCGCTGGGTGCGCAAATCTAGCCGATAAAAAAAAAATGCTATTTTGCCCCCGGGTGGCCCAAGTCCCGGGGGCATGCAGGGTTTTTTATATTTATGTGTGGGGGCCTCTAAGGCTCCTCTCCAAGCCCCGGGGACCACCACCCCCGGGGCTTTAAAAATAATGGTGCGGGAGGGCTCTCGGCCCTCCCGCAGCCCCGGGGACCGCCACCCCCCGGGGCTTCTTTTAAAAAAAATAAACTAACATGTGGGGGGGCTCGAGCCCCCCCACATGCCCCGGGGACCGCCACCTCCCCAGGGCTCTAACATGTAAATTAGGGGGTCCGTTAAGGAACCCCGAGCCCCGGGGACCACCACCTCCCCGGGGCTGTGCATTGGTTGGGAGGGGGGCCGCGCGGCCCCCCTCCTGGAGCCCTTGATGGCCCTGGGGACCACCACCCCACAGGGCCAGCTCCTGCAGTGTCCCGGGGTGCCCACCCCCGGGACACTGTAGTTTGCTATGGCAGGACGGGAGCCTCGCGGCTCACGTCCTGTCATAGCAAACTGCTTTGGTTTTTGGAAGAGAGAGCAGGAAACCTGCTCTCTTTTCCAAAAACCAAAGACGATTGCTTTCCACATGGGGAGCTGCATCTTAGCAGCTCCCCATGTGGAAAGCAATGCCGGCTCCCGAGGGACGCGGGGAGCCGGCGGGACCGTGGGAGGATTGGGGACCCCCCCACGGTCCCAAACGGAGAGGGCTAGCCCCGGGGGATGGGGTCCCCGGGGCTAGTAGTGGCCCAGGAGGGGGGCCACGCGGCCCCCCTCCTCTACAAATTAAATTGAAAAAAAGAAAAAAACAACGTAAAGGCCGGCCCTGGGGGATGCGGTCCCCGGGGCCTTAAATTGCCTGAGGAGGGGGGCCCGCAGCCCCCCTCCAAATATTTTAATAAAAAAAAAAAGAGGGCATGCCCCAGGGGATGGGGTCCCCGGGGCCAATAGAGGCCCAGGGAAGGGGGGCCACGCGGCCCCCTTCTGTTTTTTTTTAAATTTAAAAAAAAAAAAAAAAAATCCTCAGGCCCCGGAGGATGGGGTCCCCGGGGCCAAAAGTGGCCAAGGGAAGGGGGGCCACGCAGCCCCCCTCCCATACAATAAAAAAAAAAGACCGGCATCGTGCCGGAGGCCCCGCCCCCTCCCTGCAGCAGTCTGCAAACGCACCCCCTGGCGCGTTTTAAGAAGGGGAAGTAATTCCCCTTGAATACTGGGGGTCCCTGGGGGCCAACTAGCCCACCAGGAACCTCCAGTATGCGGCAGGGGGCTGCGTCGCAGAGAGGTGTTCAGAGGCCACGCCCCTTTTTACACCTCTCTGCAACGCAGCTCTGTGGCGCTTTTTGGAGGTACATGGTGGGCTAGTTGGACTCCAGGGACCCTCAGGATTCAAGGGGACTTAATCCCCCAACTTAAAACGCGCCACGGGGCGCGTTTACACAGTGGTGAAGGGAGGGGGCGGGGCTTTAGGTGACATGTGTGCAAAGAGGCCCTGTGGCGCATTTTAAGATGGGGAATTAAATCCCCTTTAATCCTGAGGGTCCCTGGGGGCCAACTAGCCCACCAGGTACGTTCAGAAAGCGCCACAGAGCTGCGGTGCAGAGAGGTGTAAAAAGGGGCGTGGCCTCTGAACACCTCTCTGCAACGCAGCTCCCTGGCGCATACTGGAGGTACAGGGTGGGCTAGTTGGACCCCAGGGACCCTCATGATTCAAGGGGACTTAATACCCCAACTTAAAACGCGCCACGGGCGCGTTTGCACAGTGGTGAAGGGAGGGGGCGGGGCTTCAGGTGACATGTGTGCAAACAGGCCCTGTGGCGCGTTTTAAGATGGGGAATTAAATCCCCTTCAATCCTGAGGGTCCCTGGGGCCAACTAGCCCACCAGGTACGTCCAGAAAGCGCCACAGAGCTGCGTTGCAGAGAGGTGCAAAAAGGGCGTGGCCTCTGAACACCTCTCTGCAACGCAGCTCTCTGGCGCATACTGGAGGTATCTGGTGGGCTAGTTGGCCCCTAGGGACCCTCGGGATTGAGGAGGAATTAATTCTCCAACTTAAAACGCGCCACAGGGCGTGTTTGCAGACATGTCACCTCAGGCCCACCCCCTTCCTTCACCATTGTGCAAATATTCCTCTAAAATCAGCCGAACTACGAATTCCGATTTACTCACCTGTTATCAGGAGAGAGCTCAGTGCTGCATCTTTGAGCCCAGTACTGATCCTGAAAAGTAATTTTAACCGTACTTACCAGTAACTTGAAATTCCTTCCTCAGGCTAACATTGACTGGTTTCACTTGGAAATTCTTCTAAGTGTGGAGTTTTGGAACTTTATAATATTCCTCTAAAATCAGCCGAACTACGAATTCCGATTTACTCACCTGTTATCAGGAGAGACCTCAGTGCTGCATCTTTGAGGCCAGTACTGATCCTGAAAAGTAATTTTAACCGTACTTACCAGTAAGTTGAATTTCCTTCCATAGGCTAACATTGACTGGTTTCACTTGGAAATTCTTCTAAGTGTGGAGTTTTGGAACTTTATAATATTCCTCTAAAATCAGCCGAACTACGAATTCCGATTTACTCACCTGTTATCAGGAGAGACCTCGGTGCTGCATCTTTGAGCCCAGTACTGACCCTGAAAAGTAATTCTAACCGTACTTACCAGTAACTTGTATTTCCTTCCATAGGAATCCATTGTCTGGTTTTCAGCAGAAAAGTTTGTGTCGATTTTCACAAACTACAAATATTCCTTAAAAATCGCATGTATGACTTAAACGCATTCTTTCAACTGTTTACAGGAGATGCACCAGTGCTGGATCCAGGATCAACCACTGAGTAAGAAAAAGTAACGATAACACTACTTACCTGGTAAGTGAATTTCCTCCCATAGGATAACATTGGTGATTCTATGTGAAAAAGTTTCTAAGTGTCAACTTTTAAAATACAATAATATTCCTTAAAAATCACTACTGTAACCAAAACACTTTTACTCAACTGTTTACAGGAGATGTCCCAGGACTGAAACTAGGATCCAGTCCTGTGGTTAGAAAAGTAATCCATAAAGTAACTAATTGCATTTAACTAGAAATTCACATTGAGCTCAATGTTGCATTGTGTTTGAAATTGTGTTGCCCATTGCAACAACTGTAACTACTGTACTTAAAAGTCTATTGCCTATTTGCAAAATATTTAAACTAAAGTAATTCATTCTGAGAAAGTATATTTTGTAATGTAATGTATAATGTAATTACAATGTAATTTAAAAAATAAAATATCTAAAAATAAATAGTTTAAAAAATGTAGTAAATCAGTATCAAAAAATTAAATATAACAATTAATACATTTAAAAATTGTCATTTACAAAACCTTTGAAATTCACTGAAAAAAACCATAAGTTTCAGACATGTTATAGTTAGGAATTAGCATTTAAAAAACCTTTGAAATTCACTGAAAAAACCATAGGTTTCAGGCACGTTATAGTTAGAAATTAGCATTTAAAAAACCTTACAAATTCACTGAAAAAACCATAGGTTTTAGGGACAGTTATAGTTAGTTGGACATTGCACTCGTACAAAACCCGTGAAATTCCCCCGTTATAGTTAGTTCAGCTAACTATAACTCGCGCCCCCGCAATGCACTGCTGATGACGTCACATATTACATCACTCATGACATGGTCAGTGACATCACTGATGACATCACTGATGACATCTCAAATGACATCACTGATGACATCATCCACGTGATAATCTGATGCACCTCCTCACACCCTAATATAACCTTTGATACACCCACTCTAAATTACAGACTGCCATTCACAAAACCATAGACACTCCAACACCAATAACTACATACCCACTCACTGATTCTTAGGTCTACACACACATCTACTCACTCACCCATACAGTCACTCATACTTACGGTCACTCAGTACAGGACTATCATATGCACTCATACTCCTATATAGACACTCAAACACCGCCACTCATCCATAGAGGTACTCACACACCTAGTCAGTCATGCAAATAATTAAACACACTGCCATTTACTCACCTATACAGTTATACACACACGAGCTCACTTACTCATACAAATACTAGCACATTCTTACGCTCTTATACAATCACTGATACAAGCACACACTCATCCATACAGTCACTCTCACAATCACACACTCTCGCTTATAGCTATTTATATACTCCAACACACATATATACTGCCTTTCTCATATGTAGTTACTCACACATGTACCACTGGGACATACATTCACTCACTAACACACTCTTACACACACTTACCCACCCATACAGTCTATCACAGATGCACTCTTGAAACCATCCACCCAGTGAATCACCCACTCACACATCTATGCACAGAGTCGCACACACCCCACCCACACAAACACTGAGGCACCCATACAGATACTCAGACAACCAATCAATAACTCATATAGACACTCATGTAGCTAATCACAAACCCATGCAGCCACTTAGGCAGCAACAGACAGACGGATACAGACATTCACCCAGTTTAGTCACTAACCCATGCATTCAGTAAGATACGTTTAATCACTCACTTAGAGTTAGTCACGCACCTACTAAATCATCCATACAGACACTTATACACCCACTCATTCTTCAATACGCCTTTCCCTATATATATTAAAAATATTTAAACTTTACAGAAACACACAGTCACTGGATGATGTCATCAGTGATGTCATTTGAGATGTCATCAGTGATGTCATCAGTGATGTCACTGACCATGTCATGAGTGATGTAATATGTGACGTCACCAGCAGTGCATTGCGGGGGCGCGAGTTATAGTTAGCTGAACAACTAGCAGTGCAATGTCCAACTAACTATAACTGTCCCTAAAACCTATGGTTTTTCAGTGAATATATATATATATATATATATATTCACTGAAAAACCATAGGTTTCAGAGGCGTTATAGTTAGTTGGACATTTCACTCGTACAAAACCATAGAAATTCCCCCGTTATAGTTAGTTCAGCTAACTATAACTCGCGCGCCCGCAATGCACTGCTGATGACGTCACATATTACATCACTCATGACATGGTCAGTGACATCACTGATGACATCACTGATGACATCTCAAATGACATCACTGATGACATCACTGATGACATAATCCTTGTGATAGAGTGGCAGACCTCCTCTCACCCTAATATAACCTTTGATACACACACTCAAAAATACAAACTAACATTTTCAAAACAATGGACATACCAATACCAGTTACAACACACCTATTCAGTAATTCCAAGATCTACACACACATCCACTCATTCACCAACAGTCCCTATACAGTCACTCATACATGTACTCACTCATCATATGTACTCATACAACTATACATCCTGTTACACACCGCCACTCATCCATAGAGTTACTCACACACATAGACACACATGCAAACAAAGTATCAAACATCCATTTACTTGCATATACAGTTATACACACACTACCACACTTACTTCTACAGAAACTTACACATACTTACTCTCTTAAACAATCACTTATAGAAACACCTACTTATTTGTACAGGAACTCTTCCAATCTCTCACTCTCACATATACTCACTTATATACACCAATACTCACATATACTAGTTTAAAACATATGTAGTTACTCATAAAGACACTATTGAGACAGTCATTCACTCACTAACACACCCATACACATACTCATCCACCTATACAGTCCTGCACACATGCTGTCTTCAACACATACAAACAGTGAGTCACTCATTCATGCATCTATGCACTAAGTAATACCCCCACCGAACCATACAGACACTCAGACACTCATACTGATACTCAAAAACCAACTAATAACCCATATAGACACTCATGTAGCTACTCACCAACCCATGCAGCCACTTATACACAAAGTGAGAGACTGATACAGATATTTTCATATTTAAACATTACTCACTAACCCATGTATTCATTAAGATACACTTAGTCAGTTATACAATCAATTTTACAAAACAAAATCATCCATTTAGACACTTATATACCCATTTATTCTTCCATCGACCTTGAGATATACATATATAAAACATATTTAATTTTCAGAAAAACACACATTCACTGGATGATGTCATCAGTGATGTCATCAGTGATGTCATTTGAGATGTCATCAGTGATGTCATGAGTGATGTCACTGACCATGTCATGAGTGATGTAATATGTGACGTCATCAGCAGTGCATTGCAGGCGCGCAAGTTATAGTTAGCTGAACTAACTATAACGGGGGAATTTCTATGGTTTTGTACGAGTGAAATGTCCAACTAACTATAACGCCCCTGAAACCTATGGTTTTTTCAGTGAATTTCTAAGGTTTTTTAAATGCTAATTTCTAACTATAACGTGCCTGAAACCTATGGTTTTTTCAGTGAATTTCTAAGGTTTTTTAAATGCTAATTTCTAACTATAACGTGCCTGAAACCTATGGTTTTTTCAGTGAATATATATATATTTATTATACTATGTATACATGTGAAAATGTCTCGGTCCCCTGTTTGCCTCGGTGGCATGGAAAAAATGGGTGGAACTGATGTCAGCACGCCGACGAGGTTCTCTTATGGCTCCGATGACGTCATACGGTGTCGCGAGCGGAGCCGTGCTATTATGACGTCCTCATTGACGTGGGAGAGCTAGGAAAGAATTTCCGTGGAATGCTGGTGCAGGGGATATTCACCTAAGTGTTCAGGCTAGTCCTTTGGGAGCAACTGTTTATGTTGCCACTCCAGAAACCGAAACCAGTGATCCGAGGGCAGAGGCCCTGCAGATGGCACACGAGGTGGGGTGCCCAGTCGTGTGCACCGGCGGGGCAGCGAAGTGACAAGCACCACAACCCACAAAAAAGGTAACGAGGGCACTGAATAACACAGGATCTTCTCTTTGTATCTGGCAGGAGCAACGAAGTTAAAATGCCCTAGTACCAAAATGTAGAATTAGTGCTACAACGGTCTTCAAGAGGACCTGCGATGCCGCTTCTGCCTCCCGTACCCTGGAGGTGGCACATGGGTCACGCGGTACGGTCATACTGCGGTGGGACGCACACTTGTTGACCTCTCATGGCACTGCTCCATACTTCAGGGAGGACGCTTTCCATTAGCTATGTTTTCTGATGACATGTCGCGTCGGCCCCGTCCAACAACAGAACTCCTTTAGATCCAAACAGACTCTTCCACTCTCTCACCGGAAGTGAAACCAGGCCACGCGGACACTTTCACAATACAACAGCCGGGAATGCACTTTTCGGTAAAAAAAACCACATTCCTTCCTCCTAATTAATCAAATAAACGTCTCACTGAAGAACAGGGGCCAGCTTCGATCGGTAAACAGCCGTTACAACGACTTTTTTACTTTGCGATACCATTACAATGCATGCATTACCACGCATGCGTTGTACATCACGAAGTCATTACTACGCATTTTTTTAGAACGCATGGTCATTTACCACGCATGCCTTTACAACGAATTTTGTTGTAAAGGTATGTATGGTAAATGACCATGCGTTCTAAAAAACATGTAGACGATCCATGTCGTTGTAAGGAAACAGAGGCTGTTCCGTTTCCTCACAACGACGTGCACCGCCCCTCAGAGACGACGTGAAGCAGGAACCACGAGGAGAGAGGAACCACGAGGAGTAAGAGGTAAGGGGTTTGGGCATGGGGTGGGGGTTTCTTTTCTAGGGTTTAGGGTAGTGCAGTGGTGTTTGGGTGGTGTAGGGGTCGTGCTGGGGGTAGTGTTTTAGGGTTTAGGGTAGTGCAGTGGTGTAGGGGGTCGTGCTGGGGGTAGACGCAATTACTCCTTACCTGGAAAGGCCGCTTTCGTATCTTTACTTAAAGCTTATAAACAAGCTATTCTCCAAGCTAAGGCCGAATATTTTTCCTTTAAGATCATAAGTTCGGCGAACAAATCCAAGGATATTTTTTCCATCGTCGACGAACTTGCCAACCCTGACAGAGTCATGGTAAAACCTGTCCCCTCACAAATCTTATGTGACTCTCTTAATTTGTATTTTATTGATAAAATTGCCACAATCAAGGCCAGCATCCCCCCTCCTACCTCCTTTATAGCTCCTTCTACCTCTCGTCAGAATTTTTCCTCGATTGACCATATTCCTCCTATTTCCAGAAGACACCTTTGCTACTCTTCTTAAAAAGTTGGCTCTGGCTCCCCTACCGACTGCTGCCCCTCCCACATTCTACGTGAAGTATTCCTTGCCTGCCCTGACCCTCCCCTGGCATTCCTTAATAACTCTCTTAAGTCCGGCATTGTTCCTAACACCTTCAAGAGTGCCAAAATTCTCCCAATTTTGAAAAAGCCTAACCTGGATCCTTCGGTCCTTAGTAATTATCGTCCCATCTCGTTGCTGCCCTATCTGGGCAAAGTCTTAGAGGCCCATGTCACCAGCTGTCTTAGCTCCTTCATCGAACAGTCGCGCTTCCTGGACTCCCATCAGGCAGGTTTTAGACCTGCCCATTCAACTGAGGCAGTCATCCTTGCAGTTATGGACGAGCTTAGAAGGGGCGCAGACAAGGGATATACTCAAGCTCTGGTACTCCTTGACTTATCCGCCGCGTTTGACACGGTCGATCATGGTCTCCTGATCGACCGTGTCAGCAATGCCGGGATTCGGGGGCCAGCATTGACGTGGATATCTTCCTTCCTCAGCAATAGACATCAAGCCGTCCGTCTCGGCAATTTCTTTTCTAAAAAAAGCACTCTGATCTGTGGGGTTCCACAGGGGTCCTCGCTGTCTCCGCTTCTTTTTAATTTGTATATGGCACCCCTAATTCGAGCTCTCCGCGAAAGAATGGTCAATATTTTTAATTACGCTGATGATCTACAGCTGGTTTTTGATATTCACTCTTCTACTTCTTCAGTGTCCAACTTTCAGGCTACTCTGAGTTTTATTTGTAACTGGATGAACTGCAATCAATTAAAGTTGAATCCGGATAAAACAGAACTCATCTTAACTGCTGGACTGGCTAACCCGTGGAACTCCAACTTCTGGCCTTCTTCTTTGGGCAGTCCTCCTCTCCCTGCAGCTTCTGTTAAGAGCTTGGGGATTGTGATTAGCAGCGATCTGACGATGAAAGCACAGATCAGTTCGGTGGTCTCTGCCTGCTTCTTTCATCTGCGCAGAATCCGTAAGATTGCCAGATTTCTAACCACTGAGGCTCTAACTCTGGATATCCTTGCTCTGGTAATCTCGCGGATCGATTACGCTAACTCTCTATATGCAGGCATTCCAGCTTACCAACTTCACCGCCTGCAGCTGGTGCAGAATCACGCCGCCAGACTAATCGCTCGCCAGTCCAGCCGATGTCATGTTAAACCTCTGATGAAGAGCCTGCACTGGCTTCCGGTGGATAAACGCTGTATTTTCAAGATGGGATGCACCATCTTTAAGGCCTTTGCCGGTAATGGACCTGCTTTTATTTCTTCCAAATTGCAGCGGTACGCCCCTCCTCGAGAACTGCGTTCCTCCACTCTCAACTTATTGACTGTCGTACCTTTCAAGCGTAAAAAGCATGGAGGACTTAGATTTGCGGTCTTAGCCCCTCAACTTTGGAATTCACTGCCTTTTGAAGTAAGATCAGTGACCCTTTACTTCCAGTTTAGGCAAAAGCTCAAGACCTGGCTGTTCTCTCAAGCTTATCAGTAACATTGCCTCTTCACCGTCCTCTCGCCCTGAGCGCCATGAAACCGTTTTCGGTGTACGTGCGCTTTAACAAGTACTTTTAACATAACATAACATAACATAAGTGTTTTAGGCTTTAGGGTAGTGCAGTGGTGTATGGGTAGTGTAGGGGGTTGTGCTGGGTTAGTGTTTTAGGGTTTAGGGTAGTGCAGTGGTGTTTGAGTAGTGTAGGGGGTCATGCTGGTGGTAGTGTTTTAGGGTTTAGGGTAGTGCAGTGGTGTTTGTGAGGGAGTTGTGCTGGGGGTAGTGTTTTAGGGTTTAGGGTAGTGCAGTGGTGTTTGTGTAGTGTAGGGGGTTGTGCTGGGGGTAGTGTTTTAGGGTTTATGTTAGTGCAGTAGTGTTTGGGTAGTATAGGGGGTAGTGCTGGGGTAGTGTTTTAGGGTTTAGGGTAGGGCAGTGGTGTTTGTGTAGTGTAGGGGGTAGTGCTGGGGGTAGTGTTTTAAGGTTTAGGGTAGTGCAGTGGTGTTTGGGTAGTGTAGGGGTTCATACTGGGGGTAGTGTTTTAGGGTTTAGGGTTTGGCAGTGGTGTTTGGGTAGTGTAGGGGGTCGTGCTGGGGGTCGATTTAGGGTTTAGGGTAGTGCAGTGGTGTTTGTGTTGTGAGGGGGGTTTAGGGTAGTGCAGTGGTATTTGTGTAGTGTAGGGGGTCATGCTGGGGGTTGTGTTTTAGGGTTTAGGGTAGGGCAGTGGTGTTTGTGTAGTGTAGGGGGTAGTGTTTTAGGGTTTAGGGTAGTGCAGTGGTGTTTGTGTAGTGTAGGGGGTCATGCTGTGGGTAGTGTTTTAGGGTTTAGGGTAGTGCAGTTGTGTTTGTGTAGTGTACGGGGTCGTGTTTTAGGGTATAGGGTAGTGCAGTGGTGTTTGGGTAGTGTAGGGGGTCATGCTGGGGTTAGTGTTTTAGGGTTTAGGGTAGTGCAGTGGTGTTTGGGTAGTGTAGGGGGTCGTGCTGGGGGTAGTGTTTTAGGGTTTAGGGTAGTGCAGTGGTGTTTGTGTAGTGTGGGAGGTCATGCTGGGGGTAGATTTAGGGTTTAGTGTAGTGCAGTGGTGTTTAGGTAGTGTAGGGAGTCGTGCTGGGGGTAGTATTTTAGGGTAGTCCAGTGGTGTTTGTGTAGTGTAGGGGTCGTGCTGGGGTAGTGTTTTAGGGTTTAGGGTAGTGCAGTGGTGTTTGTGTAGTGTAGGGGGTCATGCTGGGGGTAGTGTTTTAGGGTTTAGGGTAGTGCAATGGTGTTTGTGTAGTGTAGGGGGTAGTGTTTTAGGGTTTAGGGTAGTGCAGTGGTGTTTGTGTACTGTAGGGGGTCGTGCTGGGTTCTAGTGTTTTAGGGTTTAGGGTAGTGCAGTGGTGTTTGGGTAGTGTAGGGGTCGTGCTGGGGTAGTGTTTTTGAGTTTAGGGTAGTGCAGTTGTGTTTGGGTAGTGAAGGGGGTTGTGCTGGGGGTAGTGTTTTAGGGTTTAGGGTAGTGCAGTACTGTTTGGGTAGTGTAGGGGTCAACCAACATGAATTTGTCCTTGTGTGATGTAACCAATGCTCATGTAAAGCACTCCAATACCTGACCAGTCTGCACTATATAAAACTGCAAAAAAACAAAAAATAAAAGTGTTTTGCACACTTCTGTCATTGGGCTATACGTGGGCTACCTCTGGGTGATATTTGTGCTACATTTGGGCTCTTTTTTCTCTGGTGGCCATCTTGGGAGACTTATTTGTTATGAAGTTTCCTAATTTCCTCATTTACTACAGTCTCCTCAGTAGGAAATGCTTTCAGTTTTTTACTTTGATTCCATCAAGAAGGCATTCAGATGTGTCACACATTTGCCATAAATTCAGAATGTTAGCACTCTAGTTGTTCATTAGATCACTGTAGTAAAGCTACTGCTCACCAAGGAGTTAACTGGAAGTCTACTGCTGGTATTGAAAGTGATTGTTTCAGTCTGCATGTCAGAATTTTCTAATGAAATAGAAGAGGATTTGAGAACTCACTTAAAACATGCCCTAAATTTTCTTTTTGCAGCACTAACCATAATTTCTATGGCAAAATGAACCCCCTCATTTTGTTCCTTTTTAAATTAAATGTTTTAAGTGTTACCAGTTTATTCCAATCAAGATGGCTTCAGGTGTGCCATACTTTTGTCATAAGTAAGGCTGTTAGCACTCTAGTTGTTCTTTGGAACACTCTGGGAAGCTGCAGTAGAACACAAAGGCATCAACTGACAGGCTGCTCCTGTTGAAATATAACAGGAAGATATTTGAGATCTCACTTAAAACATGTCCTAATTTTTCTTTCTACAGCACTAACCATAATTTCTATGGCAAAATGAACCCCCTCATTTTGTTCCTTTTTAAATTAAATGTTTTAAGTGTTACCAGTTTATTCCAATCAAGATGGCTTCAGGTGTGCCATACTTTTGTCATAAGTAAGACTGTTAGCGCTCTAGTTGTTCTTTAGAACACTCTGGGAAGCTGCAGTAGAACACAAAGGCATCAACTGACAGGCTGCTCCTGTTGAAATATAACAGGAAGATATTTGAGATCACACTTGAAACATGTCCTAATTTTTCTTTCTACAGCACTAACCATAATTTCTATGACAAAATGAACCCCATCATTTTGTTCCTTTTTAAATTAAATGTTTTAAGTGTTACCAGTTTATTCCAATCAAGATGGCTTCAGGTGTGCCATACTTTTGTCATAAGTAAGGCTGTTAGCACTCTAGTTGTTCTTTAGAACACTCTGGGAAGCTGCAGTAGAACACAAAGGAATCAACTGACAGTCTCTGCCATTGTTGGATGTACATGTTTTACTGAGAATGTCAGACTTCATTCTCACATGACTGAGAAAGATAATGTGAATTTACAGAAAATATGCTCTCATTTTAGCTTCTGGAGCACCTTCCAAAACTGTATGGGACAAGCATGTGAAAATAGTTTTCTCTCAAACATGATTCATGATATCCCAGCAGAAGGTTTTTCACAGGGTAAAATCACCTTAGAACACACCACAATTCCTGAAATTAGTATGGTACCATCAACAAATGAATTCTAATGTAACTAAAGTCTGTTATCACCCTTTATAGTTCTCCTTTTGGTAACCCTCAAAATCTTCGATTCACTACAATGCATTTCAATGGGGTACTATCATTTATATTGGTCCCAAGATGGCTGCCAGCAATTCCAGGATGAAGTGCTGACAGCCAATCAGATCTCACGATGACATGTGTGGTTAGGCTCCGCCCAGATATATATGTGTTTTTACTTTTGATTTTCTCAGCAACTACTGAACGGATTTACACCATTTAACAAAAAGGGTTCTTTCTGAACCAAGAACTACCTCTTTGCCAAATTTGGTGTAATTCCGTTCAGCAGTTCGGGCTGTAGCCTTGCATAAAGTTTCCTATGGGAAATTGAATTTTGACTCTTATTTTTTTAATTTGTCCGCAACTACTGAACGGATTTACACCATTTAACAAAAGGGTTCTTTCTGAACCAAGAACTACCTCTTTGCCAAATTTTGTGTAATTCCGTTCAGCAGTTCGGGCTGTAGCCGTGGCTAAAGTTTCCTATGGGAAAATGAACGGGGAAAACACGTTTTGGGACCCCCCTTGTTTCTCGGCCCCCGCTTGACGAATCACCCCGAAACATTCAGGATAGGAGCAGACCGGAGCGGGCCATAAAGTTTGAAAATTTTGCGAAGATTCGTCAACCGACGCAAGAGTTATTTCAAATAGAATGTTGCGGATTTCCTATGGAAAATAAGTCCTAACTATAACTATCTACTGGCGACCGCCAGTAGATAATATATATATATATATATATATATATATATATATATATATATATATATATATATATATATATATATATATATATATATATATATATATATATATATATATATATATATATCCAAACCACAGAGCTGCCCTCAACGAAGGAGCCCACACAGGTAAGTAATGCTGATCAATTTAATGTAGACTACAGCGTGAACCAGAAAGATGCCTGCAGCGATTCTCTTCAGCCGACGCGTTTTGGGCCACCGCCCTTTGTCACAGGTTTAGTTCAGCAGAAATGCACAACCTTTTGCGCACTAGTAATTTCAACCTAATACCCGCCCCAGTGGGCGTGGACGCTCGCACGGCCTCCTGGTACTGGTAGTGCTGCAA
This sequence comes from Calotriton arnoldi, assembly GCA_963921515.1. Lineage (NCBI taxonomy): Eukaryota > Metazoa > Chordata > Amphibia > Caudata > Salamandridae > Calotriton > Calotriton arnoldi. The sequence continues at coordinate 313,011 of CAWUFW010012498.1, read as the reverse complement.
TAGTGTTTCTCCAGTGAGATGGCGTGCATTCTGTCCATTACAGTTAATAAAACACCACAGTGGGTTGCTGCAAAACCTTGCCACTGCTCCGCTGCTAACTCATAGCCTACATTCACAGCACCTGTCCCACTCTGGCATTCACCGATTGGCGTCACCAAGGTCTGCTTGTTCAACAGCGGGGCTTCCTCCACGGCTGAGCTAGCTGTTTAAATCCAAACCACAGAGTTGCCCTCAACGAAGGAGCCCACACAGGTAGGTAATGCTGATCAATTTAATGTAGACTTCAGCGTGAACCAGAAAGATGCCTGCAGCGATTCTCTTCAGCCAACGCGTTTCGGGCCACCGCCCTTTGTCACAGGCTTAGTTCAGCAGAAATGCACAACCGTTTGCGCATATACATTTTCATGTATATGCTGCTAACTGTAAATTACATCCTATATACTGTATTGCAACTGAAATGAGGACTAATGAATTGTATATACTTTTTTTTCTTTCTTTTATTAATAATAATAATGTTTTTGTATTTATGGATGCTTTGATGATTCTAAAACAATCGAATAAAGATGCTTTGAATTAAAAATAAATAAATATATATATATATATATATATTCACTGAAAAAACCATAGGTTTTAGGGACAGTTATAGTTAGTTGGACATTTCACTCGTACAAAACCATAGAAATTCCCCCGTTATAGTTAGTTCAGCTAACTATAACTCGCGCCCCGCAATGCACTGCTGATGACATCACATATTACATCACTCATGACATGGTCAGTGACATCACTGATGACATCACTGATGACATCTCAAATGACATCACTGATGACATCACTGATGACATCATTCAGTGACTGTGTGTTTCTGTAAAGTTTAAATATGTTTAATATATATAGGGAAAGGCGTATTGAAGAATGAGTGGGTGTATAAGTGTCTGAATGGATGATTTAGTACGTGAGTGACTGACTCTACAAGTGAGTGATTAAATGTATCTTACTGAATGCATGGGTTAGTGACTAAACTGTGTGAATGTCTGTATCCGTCTGTCTGTTGGTTTGTAAGCGGCTGCATGAGCTTTCTGAATAGCTACATGAGTGTCTACATGGGTTATTGATTGATTGTCTGAGTATCTGTATGGGTGCCTGAGTGTTTGTGTGGGTGGGGTGTGTGTGACTCTGTGCATAGATGTGTGAGTTGGTGATTCACTGGGTGCATGGTTTCAAGAGTGCATCTGTGATGGACTGTATGGGTGGGTGAGTGTGTGTATGGGTGTGTTAGTGAGTGAATGTATATCTCAGTGGTACATGTGTGAGTAACTACATATGTGAAAGGCAGTATATATGTGTGTTGGAGTATATAAATGGCTATAAGTGAGAGTGTGTGATTGTGAGAGTGGCTGTATGGATGAGTGTGTACTTGTATCAGTGATTGTATAAGAGCATAAGAATGTGCTAGTATTTGTATGAGTAAGTGAGCTGGTGTGTGTATAACTGTATGGGTGAGTAAATGGGTGTGTGATTAAGTTTTTTGCATGACTGACTAGGTGTGTGAGTACCTCTATGGATGAGTGGCGGTGTGTGAGTGTTTATATAGGTGTATGAGTGCATATGATAGTCCTGTACTGAGTGACTAAGTATGAGTGACTGTACGAGTGAGTGAGTGGATGTGTGTGTAGACCTAAGAATCAGTGAGTGGGTATGTAGTTTTTGGTGTTGGAGTGTCTATGGTTTTGAGAATGGCAGTCTGTAATTTAGAGTGGGTGTATCAAAAGTTATATTAGGGTGTGAGAAGATGCATGAAATTATCACATGGATGATGTCATCAGTGATGTCATTTGAGATGTCATCAGTGATGTCATCAGTGATGTCACTGACCATGTCATGAGTGATGGAATATGTGACGTCATGAGCAGTGCATTGCGGGGGCGCGAGTTATAGTTAGCTGAACTAACTATAACGGGGAATTTCTATGGTTTTGTACGAGTGAAATGTCCAACTAACTATAACTGTCCCTAAAACCTATGGTTTTTTCAGTGAATTTCAAAGGTTTTTTAAATGCTAATTTCTAACTATAACGTGTCTGAAACCTATGGTTTTTCAGTGAATTTCAAAGGTTTTTTAAATGCTAATTTCTAACTATAACGTGCCTGAAACCTATGATTTTTAAGTGAATTTCAAAGGTTTTTTTAAATGCTAGTTTCTAACTATGCCTACAGAGGTAGGACATGTGAAGAAAGAAGAAAAAACGCACAGAAAGAAGCAAAAGATGTGCAGAAAGAACCAACAGAGGAGCAGAAAGAGGCCTTGTTGCAAAATCATCCTGTGCCCACAACTTTTTCAGACGGGTACTGGTGGTAACTGACTCTGACTAACCAGAGCCAGTGCTATGCTAAAAGACACTTAGAATACAGTGAAAACACCTACATACACTAGGGAACACTATGCGTTGGGGTACCCCTGTGATTAGCATGACCTCCTCTGCAAGTCCCTAGTACATAATAGGGCAGGGGATTAAAACTACCTCTTAAAACGCGCTACAGGGCGCGTTTGCACAGTGGTGAAGGGAGGGGGCCTGAGGTGACATGTGTGCAAACGCACCCGGGCGCGTTTTAAGTTGTGGGATTAAGTTCCCTTGAATTCTGAGGGTCCCTGGGGCCCAACTAGCCCCCAGGTACCTACAGTTAGGACCACAGAGCTGAGTTGCAGAGAGGCGTTCCGAGGCCACGCACCTTTTTTTCACCTCTCTGCAACGCAACTCTGTTGTGCTTACTGAAGGTACCTGGTGGGCTAGTTGGCCCCCAGGGTCCCTCAGGATTCAAAGGGAATTAATTCCCCAACTTAAAACGCACCACAGGGCGTGTTTGCGCACATGTCACCTGAGGGCCCGCCCCCTCCCTTCACCACTGTGCAAACGCGCCCGTGGTGCGTTTTAAGTTGGGGGATTAGGTCACCTTGAATCCTGAGGGTCCCTGGGGCCCAACTAGCCCACTAGGTACTTCCAGTAAGCACCACAGGCCTGCGTTGCAACACCTGTAACAAATTGTGCAGTTGTGTTTAGGTAGTGAAGAGGGTCGTGCTGGGGGTAGTGTTTTAGGGTTTAGGGTAGTGCAGTGGTGTTTGTGTAGTGTAGGGGGTCATGCTGGGGGTAGATTTAGGGTTTAGGGTAGTGCAGTGGTGTTTGGGTAGTGTAGGGAGTCGTGCTGGGGGAGTGTTTTAGGGTTTAGGGTAGTGCAGTGGTGTTTGGGTAGTGTAGGGGGTTGTGCTGGGGGTAGTGTTTTAGGGTTTAGGGTAGTGCAGTGGTGTTTGGGTAGTGTAGGGGGTCGTGCTGGGGGTAGTGATTTAGGGTAGTGCAGTGGTGTTTGGGTAGTGTAGGGGTACTGCTGGGGGTAGTGTTTTAGGGTTTAGGTTAGTGCAGTGGTGTTTGGGTAGTGTAGGGGTACTGCTGGGGGTAGTGTTTTAGGGTTTAGGGTAGTGCAGTGGTGTTTGTGTAGTGTAGGGGTGGTGTTTTAGGGTTTAGGGTAGTGCAGTGGTGTTTGTGTAGTGTAGGAGGTCGTGTTTTAGGGTTTAGGGTAGTGCAGTGGTCTTTGGGTAGTGTAGGGAGTCGTGCGGGGTTGTGTTTTAGGGTTTAGGGTAGTGTAGGGGGTCATGCGGGGGTAGTGTTTTAGGGATTAGGGTAGTGCATTGGTGTTTGGGTAGTGTAGGGGGTCATGAGGGGGTAGTGTTTTAGGGTTTAGGGCAGTGCAGTGGTGTTTGGGTAGTGTAGGGGTCATGCTGGGGGAGTGTTTTAGGGTTTAGGGCAGTGCAGTGGTGTTCGGGTAGTGTAGGGGGTCGTGCTGGGGGAGTGTTTTAGGGTTTAGGGCAGTGCAGTGGTGTTCGGGTAGTGTAGGTGGTCGTGCTGGGGGAGTGTTTGAGGGTTTAGGGCAGTGCAGTCGTGTTCGGGTAGTGTAGGGGGTTGTGCTGGGGGTAGTATTTTAGGGTTTAGGGTAGTGCAGTGGTGTTCGGGTAGTCTAGGGGGTCGTGCTGGGGGTAGTGTTCTAGAGTTTAGGGCAGTGCAGTGGTGTTTGGGCAGTGTAGGGGGTAATGCTGTGGGTGGTGTTTTAGGGTTTAGGGCAGTGCAGTGGTGTTCGGGCAGTATAGGGGGTCGTGCTGGGGGTGGTGTTTCAGGGTTTAGGGCAGTGCAGTGGTGTTCGGGCAGTGTAGGGGGTGGTGTTTCAGGGTTTAGGGCAGTGCAGTGGTGTTCGGGCAGTGTAGGGGGTCGTGCAGGGGGTGGTGTTTCAGGGTTTAGGGCAGTGGTGTTCGGGCAGTGTAGGGGGTCGTGCTGGGGGTGGTGTTTCAGGGTTTGGGGCAGTGCAGTGGTGTTCGAGCATTAAAGGGGTCGTGCTGGGGGTGGTGTTTCAGGGTTTAGGGCAGTGCAGTGGTGTTCGGGCAGTGTAGGGGGCGCTGCAGGGGTGGTGTTTCAGGGTTTAGGGCAGTGCAGTGGTGTTCGGGCAGTGTAGGGGCGCTTCAGGGGCTGGTGTTTCAGGGTTTAGGGCAGTGCAGTGGTGTTCAGGCAGTGTAGGGGGTCATGCAGGGGGTGGTGTTTCAGGGTTTAGGGCAGTGCAGTGGTGTTCGGGCAGTGTAGGGGGTCCTGCTGGGGCTGGTGTTTCAGGGTTTAGGGCAGTACAGTGGTGTTCGGGCAGTGTAGGGGGTCGTGCTGGGGCTGGTGTTTCAGGGTTTAGGGCAGTGCAGTGGTGTTCGGGCAGTGTAGGTGGTCGTGCTGGGGCTGGTGTTTCAGGGTTTAGGGCAGTGCAGTGGTGTTCGGGCAGTGTAGGGGGTCATGCTGGGGCTGGTGTTTCAGGGTTTAGGGCAGTGCAGTGGTGTTCGGGCAGTGTAGGGGGTCTTGCTGGGGCTGGTGTTTCAGAGTCTAGGGCAGTGCAGTGGTGTTCGGGCAGTGTAGGGGGTCTTGCTGGGGCTGGTGTTTCAGGGTTTAGGGCAGTGCAGTGGTGTTCGGGCAGTTTAGGGGTCGTGCTGGGGGTGGTGTGTCAGGGTTTAGGGCAGAGCAATGGTGTTCAGGCAGTGTAGGGGTTTTGCTGGAGGTGGTGTTTCAGGGTTTAGGGCAGTGCAGTGGTGTTCGGTGCAGTGTAGGGGAGGTGTTTCAGGGTTTAGGGCAGTGGTGTTCAGGCTGTGTAGGGGGTCTTGCTGGGGTTGATGTTTCAGGGTTTAGGGCAGTGCAGTGGTGTTCGGGCAGTGTAGGGGGTCGTGCTGGGGCTGGTGTTTCATGGTTTAGGGCAGTGCAGTGGTGTTCGGGCAGTGTAGGGGGTCGTGCTGGTGGTGGTGTTTCAGGGTTTAGGGCAGTGCAGTGGTGTTCGGGCAGTGTAGGGGGTCATGCTGGGGGTGGTGTTTCAGGGTTTAGGGCAGTGCAGTGGTGTACGGGCAGTGTAGGGGGTCTTGCTGGGGTGGTGTTTCAGGGTTTAGGGCAGTGGTGTTCGGGCAGTGTAGGGGGTCTTGCTGGGGGTAGTGTTTCGGGGTTTAGGGCAGTGCAGTGGTGTTCGTGCAGTGTAGGGGGTCGTGCTGGGGGTGGTGTTTCAGGGTTTAGGGCAGTGCAGTAGTGTTCGGGCAGTGTAGGGGATCGTGCAGGGGGTGGTGTTTCAGGGTTTAGGGCAGTGCAGTGGTGTTCGGGCAGTGTAGGGGGTCGTGCTGGGGGTGGTGTTTCAGGGTTTAGGGCAGTGCAGTGGTGTTCGGGCAGTGTAGGGGTCGTGCTGGGGCTGGTGTTTCAGGGTTTAGGGCAGTGCAGTGGTGTTCGGGCAGTGTAGGGGGTCTTGCTGGGGTGGTGTTTCAGGGATTAGGGCAGTGGTGTTCGGGCAGTGTAGGGGGTCTTGCTGGGGGTGGTGTTTCAGGGTTTAGGGCAGTGCAGTGGTGTTCGGGCAGTGTAGGGGGTCATGCTGGGGATGGTGTTTCAGGGTTTAGGGCAGTGCAGTAGTGTTCGGGCAGTGTAGGGGGTCGTGCAGGGGTGGTGTTTCAGGGTTTAGGGCAGTGCAGTGGTGTTCGGGCAATGTAGGGGGTCATGCTGGGGGTGGTGTTTCAGGGTTTAGTGCAGTGCAGTGGTGTTTGGGCAGTGTAGGGGGTCGTGCTGGGGGTGGTGTTTCAGGGTTTAGGGCAGTGGTGTTCGGGCAGTGTAGGGGGTCTTGCTGGGGGTGATGTTTCAGGGTTTAGGGCAGTGCAGTGGTGTTCGGGTAGTGTAGGAGGTCTTGCTGGGGGTAGTGTTTCAGGGTTTAGGGCAGTGCAGTGGTGTTCGGGCAGTGTAGGGGTCATGCTGGGGGTGGTGTTTCAGGGTTTAGGGCAGTGCAGTGGTGTTCGGGCAGTGTAGGGGGTCGTGAAGGGGTGGTGTTTCAGGGTTTAGGGCAGTGCAGTGGTGTTCGGGCAGTGTAGGGGGTCGTGCTAGGGTATGTGTTTCAGGGTTTAGGGCAGTGCAGTGGTGTTCGGGCAGTGTAGGGGGTCGTGCAGGGGCTGGTGTTTCAGGGTAGTGCAGTGGTGTTCGGGCAGTGTAGGGGTCGTGCTGGGGGTAGTGTTTTAGGGTTTAGGGTAGTGCAGTGGTGCTTGTGTAGTGTAGGGGTCGTGCTGGGGGTAGTGTTTTAGGGTTTAGGGTAGTGCAGTGGTGTTTGTGTAGTGTAGGGGTCATGTTTTAGGGTAGTTCAGTGGTGTTTGGGTAGTGTAGGGGGTCGTGCTGGGGGTAGTGTTTTAGGATTTCGGTTAGTGCAGTGGTGTTTGGGTAGTGTAGGGGGTCGTGCTGGGGGTAGTGTTTTAGGGTTTAAGGTAGTGCAGTGGTGTTTGTGTAGTGTAGGGGGTCGTGCTGGGGGTAGTGTTTTAGGGTTTAGGGTAGTGCAGTGGTGCTTGTGTAGTGTAGGGGGTCGTGCTGGGGGTAGTGTTTTAGGGTTTAGGGTAGTACAGTGGTGTTTGTGTAGTGTAGGGGGTCATGTTTTAGGGTAGTGCAGTGGTGTTTGGGTAGTGTAGGGGGTGGTGCTGGGGGTAGTGTTTTAGGATTTAGGTTAGTGCAGTGGTGTTGGGGTAGTGTTTTAGGGTTTAGGGTAGTGCAGTGGTGTTTGTGTAGTGTAGGGGGTCATGCTGGGGGTAGTGTTTTAGGGTTTAGGATAGTGCAGTGGTGCTTGTGTAGTGTAGGGGGTCGTGCTGGGGTAGTGTTTTAGGGTTTAGGGTAGTGCAGTGGTGTTTTTGTAGTGTAGGGGGTCATGTTTTAAGATGCAACGCTCCAATACCTGACCAGTCTGCACTACATAAAACTACAAAAAAACTAAAAATAAAAAGTGTTTTGCACACTTTTGTCATTGGGCTATATGTGGGCTACATCTGGGTAATATTTGTGCTACATTTGGGCTCTTTTTTCACTGGTGGCCATCTTGGAAGACTTCTTTGTTATGAAGTTTCCTAATTTCCTCATTTACTGCAGTCTCCTCAGTAGGAAATGCTTTCAGTTTTTACTTTGATTCCATCAAGAAGGCATTCAGATGTGTCACACATTTGCCATAAATTCAGAATGTTATTACTCTAGTTGTTCATTAGATCACTGTAGTAAAGCTACTGCTCACCAAGGAGTTAACTTGAAGTCTACTGCTGGTATTGAAAGTGATTGTTTCAGTCTGCATGTCAGAATTTTCTAATGAAATAGAAGAGGATTTGAGATCTCACTTAAAACATGCACTAAATTTTCTTTCTACAGCACTAACCATAATTTCTATGGCAAAATGAACCCCCTCATTTTGTTCATTTTTAAATTAAATGTTTTAAGTGTTACCAGTTTATTCCAATCAAGATGGCTTCAGGTGTGCCATACTTTTGTCATAAGTAAGACTGTTAGCGCTCTAGTTGTTCTTTAGAACACTCTGGGAAGCTGTAGTAGAACACAAAGGCATCAACTGACAGGCTGCTCCTGTTGAAATATAACAGGAAGATATTTGAGATCACACTTGAAACATGTCCTAATTTTTCTTTCTACAGCACTAACCATAATTTCTATGACAAAATGAACCCCATCATTTTGTTCCTTTTTAAATTAAATGTTTTAAGTGTTACCAGTTTATTCCAATCAAGATGGCTTCAGGTGTGCCATACTTTTGTCATAAGTAAGACTGTTAGCGCTCTAGTTGTTCTTTAGAACACTCTGGGAAGCTGCAGTAGAACACAAAGGCATCAACTGACAGGCTGCTCCTGTTGAAATATAACAGGAAGATATTTGAGATCACACTTGAAACATGTCCTAATTTTTCTTTCCAGAGCACTAACCATAATTTCTATGACAAGATTAACCCCATCATTTTGTTCCTTTTTAAATTAAATGTTTTAAGTGTTACCAGTTTATTCCAATCAAGATGGCTTCAGGAGTGCCATACTTTTGTCATAAGTAAGGCTGTTAGCACTCTAGTTGTTCTTTAGAACACTCTGGGAAGCTGCAGTAGAACACAAAGGAATCAACTGACAGTCTCTGCCATTGTTGGATGTACATGTTTTACTGAGAATGTCAGACTTCATTCTCACATGACTGAGAAAGATAATGTGAATTTACAGAAAATATGCTCTCATTTTAGCTTCTGGGGCACCTTCCAAAACTGTATGGGACAAGCATGTGAAAATAGTTTTCTCTCAAACATGATTCATGATATCCCAGCAGAAGGTTTTTCACAGGGTAAAATCACCTTAGAACACACCACAATTCCTGAAATTAGTATGGTACCATCAACAAATGAATTCTAATGTAACTAAAGTCTGTTATCACCCTTTATAGTTCTCCTTTTGGTAACCCTCAAAATCTTCGATTCACTACAATGCATTTCAATGGGGTACTATCATTTATATTGGTCCCAAGATGGCTGCCAGCAATTCCAGGATGAAGTGCTGACAGCCAATCAGATCTCACGATGACATGTGTGGTTAGGCTCCGCCCAGATATATATGTGTTTTTACTTTTGATTTTCTCAGCAACTACTGAACGGATTTACACCATTTAACAAAAAGGGTTCTTTTTGATCCAAGAACTACCTCTTTGCCAAATTTGGTGTAATTCCGTTCAGCAGTTCGGGCTGTAGCCTTGCATAAAGTTTCCTATGGGAAATTGATTTTTGACTCTTATTTTTTAATTTCTCCGCAACTACTGAACGGATTTACACCATTTAACAAAAGGGTTCTTTCTGAACCAAGAACTACCTCTTTGCCAAATTTGGTGTAATTCCGTTCAGCAGTTCGGGCTGTAGCCGTGTCTAAAGTTTCCTATGGGAAAATGAATGGGGAAAACACGTTTTGGGACCCCCTTTTTTCTCGGCCCCCGCTTGACGAATCACCCTGAGACTTTCAGGGTAGGAGCGGACTGTAGCGGGCCATAAAGTTTGAAAATTTCGCGAAGATTCGTCAACCGACGCAAGAGTTATTTCAAATAGAATGTCGCGGATTTCCTATGGAAAATAGGTCCTAACTATAACTATCTACTGGCGACCGCCAGTAGATAATATATGTGTAGAGATGGAGGTTTGTATACTTGTTAATTAGGTCTTTATTTCTAATGAAGTTTTCTCTTTTCAAGAATTGGAGTTCAACTCCTTGAATTGATATTTCTGATCTGGTTACTGGAAACTGCTCTTCTCTTGGAACACTACTCTCTCGTAGGTTTGTCTGCCTGGAACATCTGTGTTCCGAGAAGTCTTTTTAGGTTCAATTCAGTTGCTAAGTATTTCACTGAGTGCTGGTTTAATTTTATACCTTGTGCCACGATATTCCTCACTGTGAAACTCAAGCCCTAGTTATTTTATCTCTGGTTTATCTCATAAACTGGAACACTGTCTTTCAGGATTCTCCTCACGAAGGTACACTGATCTCTCTCTCAACTCTCCATAAAAATGGGACGCTACTCACTGGATTTGTTCAGACCTGCTCTTGAGACACAGGCGTATAAATGCTGCCTCTGAGTAAGCTAATTCGCTCTCACGAATTTCTCCTCAGAAATCAGACGCGCTGGAGAGACACTCCGTCTCCTCAGGGATTCCAGTTGAAGTGCGACATGCGTTGTTTGCACACGAGTATTGGTCTCTTCTTGGTTTTGAACAGCTAGACTGCTCAACTTCCTCACTAAGGATGTCTGCGGCTATCTTGGAATTTGCGCTGTTCTGACTTTGCAAAGCCTTCAGTAGCACTTGGAACAGCAATCTTTGGTGAGGGTGCAATCTCCTCCACTTTGGATATTGTCTATTCCAGAGGTACTTGACACCTCTTTTTCTCTTTTTTAAGATTATCGCATGGCAGGATAATTGCTTCCTGACAGTAGTGGCAATAGTACAAATAGAAAGCTTGGCTGGGGAGTATGGCCGGAAATCAGGCTACTTATTGAATGCGGGGAAAACACAGATCGTTTGTAATTCTAATACCCCCTTGTGTGGATTCTCGAAGACAGGATGCAGTGTTGTACCTTGGGATCAGGGTTAGTAGCTGGGTTAGCTCCATTTGGCCAATAAATCTGAGCCCCATGCTAAATAAGATTAGTACGGACTTAAGGTACATGGACAGGCTCCATCTATCAATAATTGGAAGATGTAACATGCTTAAAATGGTAGTCTTTCCCAAGATACTATACCTGTTTAGATCTATCCCTCTTGAGATCGAAGGCCATTTTCTAAAGAAATTAGATTCGATCTTTATTAACTTCATCTGGAGATATAAGAAAGTCCAGCGATCTCTTAAATTGTTAACTTTGCTGCAAAAACGAGGAGGGTGGGCGGCCCCTAATCTAGAATTTTTATTATTATGTAGCCTTTCTACAACAGATGGCGGTGTTGTTTTCATCAGGAAATGATAACATGAGTACCAGGGATCAGGAGCTTGGTATGGATAGCCCCTCTATATATGAGTTGGCTATAGGTAGATCAGCGCGTGGTATACTCCATCGACAAGTAGAGGCCAGTTACTACAAGAAGACACAGTTCAAGGTGGTGATAGCGATCTGGAAAATTTGGAGTAAAGTGGCTAGACTCATGCAGATACACAAATATAATCGATATGCACCTTTGTGGTGATCCCCCCTATTTCCCGAAACGATGTACGATATCATGGGCAGGCAATGGGATCAAAAGGGCATAACCAGGGTAGGTGACTTATACTCAGCCAACCAAATGCGCTCATTTATGAATCTGCAACAGAGATACGGAGTAACTGTAGGGACTCATTTTAAGTACAGACAGATTACTAGCTTTTTAACTCAATTAGGGACTGAAAAGATCTCAAAAATTAAATTCCACTATTGGAAGCCATAGTTTATCCCCAGTCTAGGATTAAACATATATACAAAATCTTAATGGACATAGATGACCTAGAAAAGGTAGAAGCTAACTGGGCCAGGAAACTGGTGGACCCTGACGTGGATTTATATCAGTCAATTGCATTAGGTAGGGGAATCTTTGTCTCAGCCAATTTAAAAGCCCAGCATAATCAAACCATTTTCAACCTTTATTTTACTCCGGCTAAGCTTTTTTGCTGGGGTAAAGGAGAGGATGATAAATGTCCTCCGTGTTATCAAGGGCCGGCCGATTTAATACACATGCTTTTTGGCTGTGGCAAACTGTCACAGTTAAAAGAAGGGATTGAGGAATTTTTTTATGATGCATTGGGGGGAAGGGTTCGCATAACCCCATCAATGATGCTTCTGGGCTACGATAATAAGGAACAACTCAATGTATCGCAGACCTACTTTGTCTTTATTGTGGTGGACGTAGCCCGGCTGCTTATCGCTACACAGTGGAAGGATGTCGATCCTCCCACGTATCAAGCTTTGCTGGGCCACTTTCTGGCCATATTCAATCTCGAAAGAATGCTGTATAATTGTAAGGGCCGGCGTCAAATTAGGAGAGGTCGCAAAATCTGGGCACCAATGAGTAAGTGGCTCACAAGGCTTAAGGGTAGGAGGGATTGGCTGACCTAGGATGGATGAGAAAGGAAGGATTGGGTTTGTAGGAAGGCCTCCCAGGAATCATGCTGTAGGAGAAGCTGATCACCTACTATCTCCTCCTACCTGTCTTTTTTTTTGCCTTACGCTACACTGTATTGTATTTTACTCATCTTTTTTATCCATGTGTTTTTTACAGAATTTATATCAGATGTATGAAATTTTCATAATATTAACTGCCAAATTGTAATATTTGTTCCTATGATTGTTTTTACTCTCACCAAATAAAATAAAACATTTTTTTTTTTTAAAAAGAGATTCCTTTGGATTATAGTTTTCACTTAACACATGTAAAATAGCAAAATAAACTAGCACAATGTAAGTCTCCCAAGAGGAAGAGTGCATGGCTACGAGGGTATTTGGACAAAGTATCGAGTTGTGACTATCAGGATACAGAAATATCAGAAAAAATAATATTGTGATACAAAAACGCATAGGTTTCACAGGTGAGTTAACTGATGTTCATGCTGGGATATGCAGTCCCTTTCAGACAGTGTTCTATCTCTTGTAGAATCTGCGCTGCAACACTGAAAATGCAGCACAAATTATGGAGCATTTACATTTTGGAGGCCCACTAGAGGGTAATTTTAAAATGCATATTCAGTGTTGCAGCGCAGAGTCTACAAGAGATAGAACACTGTCTGAAAGGGACTACATATCCCAGTAGGAACACCAGTTAACTCACCTGTGAAACCTACTAAAGGTCAATTGAAATGTGCTGAGAAGTTTTGCCTTTGAGTATGTCTGCATGCACCCTGGCAGCCTGTGATCAAGGAGCTGTGCTCCAAAATTCGTTAGACACACAAAGAACTCTCAATTAAAAATGCCTTTTGCTTTTACTAGATCTGCTGTGGAGTGCGTCTTTGAAGTGGGGGCACATTGATGGATATATATATATATTATCTACTGGCGGTTGCCAGTAGATAGTTATAGTTAGGACCTATTTTCCATAGGAAATCCGCAACATTCTATTTGAAATAACTCTTGTGTCGGTTGACGAATCTTCGCGAAATTTTCAAACTTTGTGACCCGCTCCGGTCCGCTCCTATCCTGAAAGTCTTGGGGTGATTCGTCAAGCGGGGCCGAAAAAGGGGTCCCAAAGCGTGTTTTCCCCATTCATTTTCCCATAGGAAACTTTAGCCACGGCTACAGCATCGAACTGCTGAACGGAATTACACCAAATTTGGCAAAGAGGTAGTTCTTGGTTCAGAAAGAACCCTTTTGTTAAATGGTGTAAATCCGTTCAGTAGTTCCTGAGAAAATCAAAAGTAAAAACACATATATATCTATGGCCACGGAGGATCCGCGCTCCCTCCCGATGACGAGCTGTATGCTAATTGGCTGTCAACACTCCAAACCAGGACGTGTTGGCAGCCATCTTGTGCCTCGGTAGAACCGAGGCACAAGAAAAGAGAAAAAAGACACAAAAAACGCAAAAAGGGGGCAGGGTAGAAACACCCTGACCCCCTAGGCCTGCTCAGGGCAAAACATTTTTTTTTTTTAAATCGGCAAAAACGCGCTGGGTGCGCGCATCTAGCGATAAAAAAAAAAATTTGAAGCGCGGTCTCAAGCGCTTCGATGCTATTTGGCCCCCGGGTGGCCCAAGTCCCGGGGGCATGCAGGGTTTTTTATATTTATGTGTGGGGGGCCTCTAAAGCCCACCCAAGCCCCGGGGAACGCCACCCCGGGGCTTTAAAAAAATAATGGTGCGGGAGGGCTCTCGGCCCTCCCGCAGCCCCGGGGACCGCCACCCCCCGGGGCTTCTTTTTTTTTAAAATAAACTAACGTGTGGGGGGGGCTCAAGCCCCCACACATGCCCCGGGGACCGCCACCTCCCCAGGGCTCTAACATGTAAATTAGGGGGTCCGTTAAGGAACCCCGAGCCCCGGGGACCACCACCTCCCCAGGGCTGTGCATTGGTTGGGAGGGGTCCACGCGGCCCCCCTCCTGGAGCCCTTGATGGCCCTGGGGACCACCACCCCCCAGGGCCAGCTCCTGCAGTGTCCCGGGGTGCCCACCCCCGGGACACTGTAGTTTGCTATGGCAGGACGGGAGCCTCGCGGCTCCCGTCCTGTCATAGCAAACTGCTTGGTTTTGGGAAGAGAGCAGGAAACCTGCTCTCTTTTCCAAAACCAAAGACGATTGCTTTCCACACGGGGAGCTGCATCTTAGCAGCTCCCCATGTGGAAAGCAATGCCGGCTCCCGAGGACGCGGGAGCCGGCGGGACCGTGGAAGGATTGGGGACCCCCCCCCACGGTCCCCAAAGGAGAGGGCCAGCCCCGGGGGATGGGGTGCCCGGGGCTAGTAGTGGCCCAGGAGGGGGGCCACCGGCCCCCCTCCTCTACAAATTATATTGAAAAAAAAAGAAAAAAACAACGTAAAGGCCGGCCCCGGGGGATGGGGTCCTCAAATGGCCTGAGGAGGGGGGCCACGCAGCCCCCCTCCAAATATTTTAATAAAAATAAAAAGAAGGCATGCCCCGGGGATGGGGTCCCCGGGGCCAAAAGTGGCTGAGGGAAGGGGGCCACGCAGCCCCCTCCCATACAAAAAAAAAAAAAAAAAGACCGGCATCGTGCCGGAGGCCCCGCCCCCTCCCTGCAGCAGTCTGCAAACGCGCCCCCTAGCATGTTTTAAGAAGGGGAAGTAATTCCCCTTGAATACTGGGGGTCCCTGGGGGCCAACTAGCCCACCAGGAACCTCCAGTATGTGCCAGGGGGCTGCGTTGCAGAGAGGTGTACCGAGGCCACGCCCCTTTTTACACCTCTCTGCAACGCAGCTCTGTGGCGCTTTTTGGAGGTACATGGTGGGCTAGTTGGACTCCAGGGACCCTCAGGATTCAAGGGGACTTAATCCCCCAACTTAAAACGCGCCACGGGGTGCGTTTACACAGTGGTGAAGGGAGGGGGCGGGGCTTATTTTTTTTAAATCGTCAAAAACGTGCTGGGTGCGCGCATCTAGCCGATAAAAAAAAAAAAAATCGAAGCTCGGTCTCTCGCGCTTCGATGCTATTTGGCCCCCGGGTGGCCAAAGTCCCGGGGGCATGCAGGTTTTTATATTTATGTGTGGGGGCCTCTAAGGCCCCCAAGCCCCGGGACCGCCACCCCCGGGGCTTTAAAAATAATGGTGCGGGAGGGCTCTCGGCCCTCCCGCAGCCCCGGGACCGCCACCCCCGGGGCTTCTTTTTAAAAATAAACTAACGTGTGGGGGGCTCAAGCCCCACACATGCCCTGGGGACCACCACCTCCCCAGGGCTCTAACATGTAAATTAGGGGTCTGTTAAGGACCCCCTAGCCCCGGGGACCACCACCTCCCCAGGGCTGTGCATTGGTTGGGAGGGGTCCACGCGGCCCCCTCCTGGAGCCCTTGATGGACCTGGGGACCACCACCCCCAGGGCCGGCTCCTGCAGTGTCCCGGGTGCCCACCCCGGGACACTGTAGTTTGCTATGGCAGGACGGGAGCCTCGCGGCTCCGTCCTGTCATAGCAAACTGCTTGGTTTTGGAAGAGAGAGCAGGAAACCTGCTCTCTTTTCCAAAACCAAAACGATTGCTTTCCACACGGGGAGCTGCATCTTAGCAGCTCCCCATGTGGAAAGCAATGCCGGCTCCCGAGGGATGCGGGGAGCCGGCGGGACCGTGGGAGGATTGGGGACCCCCACGGTCCCCAAAGGAGGGCCAGCCCGGGGATGGGGTCCCCGGGGCTAGTAGTGGCCCAGGAGGGGCCACGCGGCCCCCTCCTCTACAAATTAAATTGAAAAAAAGAAAAAAACAACGTAAAGGCCGGCCCCGGGGATGGTGTCCTCGGGGCCTTAAATGGCCTGAGGAGGGGGGCCATGCAGCCCCCCTCCAAATATTTTAATAAAAATAAAAAGAAGGCATGCCCCGGGGGATGGGGTCCCCGGGGCCAAAAGTGGCTGAGGGAAGGGGGCCACGCAGCCCCCTCCCATACAAAAAAAAAAAAGAAAAAAAAAGACCGGCATCGTGCCGGAGGCCACCGCCCTCCCTGCAGCAGTCTGCAAACGCGCCCCCTGGCATGTTTTAAGAAGGGAAGTAATTCCCCTTGAATACTGGGGGTCCCTGAGGGCCAACTAGCCCACCAGGAACCTCCAGTATGCGCCAGGGGCTGCGTTGCAGAGAGGTGTACAGAGGCCACGCCCCTTTTACACCTCTCTGCAATGCAGCTCTGTGGCGCTTTTTGGAGGTACATGGTGGGCTAGTTGGACTCCAGGGACCCTCAGGATTCAAGGGGACTTAATCCCCCAACTTAAAACGCACCACGGGGCGTGTTTACAAAGTGGTGAAGGGAGGGGGCGGGGCTTCAGGTGACATGTGTGCAAACAGGCCCGTGGCGCGTTTTAAGATGGGAATTAAATCCCCTTCAATCCTGAGGGTCCCTGGGGCCAACTAGCCCACCAGGTACGCTCAGAAAGCGCCACAGAGCTGCGTT
The DNA here is from genome assembly GCA_963921515.1 of Calotriton arnoldi. Lineage (NCBI taxonomy): Eukaryota > Metazoa > Chordata > Amphibia > Caudata > Salamandridae > Calotriton > Calotriton arnoldi. Next base: position 296,594 of record CAWUFW010012498.1, on the reverse strand, counting down.
GCAGAGAGGTGTAAAAGGGGCATGGCCTCTGAACACCTCTCTGCAACGCAGCCTCCTGGCGCATACTGGAGGTACAGGGTGGGCTAGTTGGACCCCAGGGACCCTCATGATTCAAGGGGACTTAATACCCCAACTTAAAACGCGCCACGGGCGCGTTTGCACAGTGGTGAAGGGAGGGGCGGGGCTTCAGGTGACATGTGTGCAAACAGGCCCCGTGGCGCGTTTTAAGATGGGGAATTAAATCCCCTTCAATCCTGAGGGTCCCTGGGGCCAACTAGCCCACCAGGTACGTCCAGAAAGCGCCACAGAGCTGCGTTGCAGAGAGGTGCAAAAGGGCGTGGCCTCTGAACACCTCTCTGCAACGCAGCACTCTGGCGCATACTGGAGGTATCTGGTGGGCTAGTTGGCCCCTAGGGACCCTCGGGATTGAGGAGGAATTAATTCTCCAACTTAAAACGCGCCACAGGACATGTTTGCAGACATGTCACCTCAGGCCCCACCCCCTTCCTTCACCATTGTGCAAATATTCCTCTAAAATCAGCCGAACTACGAATTCCGATTTACTCACCTGTTATCAGGAGAGAGCTCAGTGCTGCATCTTTGAGCCCAGTACTGATCCTGAAAAGTAATTTTAACCGTACTTACCAGTAACTTGAATTTCCTTCCATAGGCTAACATTGACTAGTTTCACTTGGAAATTCTTCTAAGTGTGGAGTTTTGGAACTTTATAATATTCCTCTAAAATCAGCCGAACTACGAATTCCGATTTACTCACCTGTTATCAGGAGAGACCTCAGTGCTGCATCTTTGAGCCCAGTACTGATCCTGAAAAGTAATTTTAACCGTACTTACCAGTAACTTGAGTTTCCTTCCATAGGCTACCATTGACTGGTTTCACTTGGAAATTCTTCTGTGTGTGGTGTTTTGGAACTTTATAATATTCCTCTAAAATCAGCCAAACTACGAATTCCGATTTACTCACCTGTTATCAGGAGAGACCTCAGTGCTGCATCTTTGAGCCCAGTACTGACCCTGAAAAGTAATTCTAACCGTACTTACCAGTAACTTGTATTTCCTTCCATAGGAATCCATTGTCTGGTTTTCAGCAGAAAAGTTTCAAAGTGTCGATTTTCACAAACTACAAATTTTCCTTAAAAATCCCCTGTATGACTTAAACGCATTCTTTCAACTGTTTACAGGAGATGCACCAGTGCTGGATCCAGGATCCACCACTGAGTAAGAAAAAGTAACGATAACACTACTTACCTGGTAAGTGAATTTCCTCCCATAGGATAACATTGGTGATTCTATGTGAAAAAGTTTCTAAGTGTCAACTTTTAAAATACAATAATATTCCTTAAAAACCACTACTGTAACCAAAACACTTTTACTCAACTGTTTACAGGAGATGTCCCAGGACTGAATCTAGGATCCAGTCCTGTGGTTAGAAAAGTAATCCATAAAGTAACTAATTGCATTTAACTAGAAATTCACATTGAGCTCAATGTTGCTTTGTGTTTGAAATTGTGTTGCCCATTGCAACAACTGTAACTACTGTACTTAAAAGTCTATTGCTTATTTGCAAAGTATTTAAACTAAATTAATTCATTCTGAGAAAGTATATTTTGTAATGTAATGTATAATGTAATTACAATGTAATTTAAAAAATAAAATATCTAAAAATAAATAGTTTTAAAAAATGTGGTAAATCAGTATCAAAAAAATAAATATAACAATTAATACATTTAAAAATTGTCATTTACAAAACCATAGGTTTCAGACATGTTATAGTTAGGAATTAGCATATAAAAAACCTTTGAAATTCACTGAAAAAACCATAGCTTTAGGGACAGTTATAGTTAGTTGGACATTGCACTCGTACAAAACCCGTGAAATTCTCCCGTTATAGTTAGTTCAGCTAACTATAACTCGCGCCCCCGCAATGCACTGCTGATGACGTCACATATTACATCACTCATGACATGGTCAGTGACATCAATGATGACATCACTGATGACATCTCAAATGACATCACTGATGACATCACTGATGACATCATCCACGTGATAATCTGATGCACCTCCTCACACCCTAATATAACCTTTGATACACCCACTCTAAATTACAGACTGCCATTCGCAAAACCATAGACACTCCAACACCAATAACTACATACCCACTCACTAATTGTTAGGTCTACACACACATCCACTCACTCACCCGTACAGTCACTCATACTTACGGTCACTCAGTACAGGACTATCATATGCACTCATACTCCTATATAGACACTAAAACACCGCCCCTCATCCATAGAGGTACTCACACACCTAGTCAGTCATGCAAATAATTAAACACACTGCCATTTACTCACCTATACAGTTATACACACACGAGCTCACTTACTCATACAAATACTAGCACATTCTTACGCTCTTATACAATCACTGACAGAAGCACACACTCATCCATACAGTCACTCTCACAATCACACACTCTCGCTTATAGCTATTTATATACTCCAACACACATATATACTGCCTTTCACATATGTAGTTACTCACACATGTACCACTGGGACATACATTCACTCACTAACACACTCTTACACACACTTACCCACCCATACAGTCTATCACAGATGCACTCTTGAAACCATCCACCCAGTGAATCACCCACTCACACATCTATGCACAGAGTCGCACACACCCCACCCACACAAACACTCAGGCACCCATACAGATACTCAGACAACCAATCAATAACTCATATAGACACTCATGTAGCTATTCACAAACCCATGCAGCCACTTACGCAGCAACAGACAGACGGATACAGACATTCACCCAGTTCAGTCACTAACCCATGCATTCAGTAAGATACGTTTAATCACTCACTTAGAGTTAGTCACGCACCTACTAAATCATCCATACAGACACTTATACACCCACTCATTCTTCAATACGCCTTTCCCTATATATATTAAAAATATTTAAACTTTACAGAAACACACAGTCACTGGATGATGTCATCAGTGATGTCATTTGAGATGTCATCAGTGATGTCATCAGTGATGTCACTGACCATGTCATGAGTGATGTAATATGTGACGTCATCAGCAGTGCATTGCGGGGGCGCGAGTTATAGTTAGCTGAACTAACTATAACGGGGGAATTTCACGGGTTTTGTACGAGTGCAATGTCCAACTAACTATAACTGTCCCTAAAACGTATGGTTTTTTCAGTGAATTTGTAAGGTTTTTTAAATGCTAATTTCTAACTATAACGAGACTGAACCTTTGGTTTTTGCATGTGAATATATATATATATATATATATATATAAAAATATATTACCTACTGGCAGTCAGCAGTAGGTAGTTATAGTTAGGATCTAGTTTCCATAGGATAGGCACTTTTTGACTTGGCCTTAACTTTGGCGTTGTTTGAACAATCTGCATGAAATTTTCCCAGAAAAGTGTCACGGTGGGTTCTATTGTTATGGAAAGTTTGGGGGTGATCCGTGCAGTGGGGACCGAGAATTTGGGTCACAAAATAAGGTTGCCTTTGTAATATTAATTCCCATAGGAACCTTTAGCCACACCTACAGCCCGAACCGCTGAATGGACTTACACCAAATTTGGAAGGGAGGTAGATGTTGGTTCAAGGAAGCAGCTTTTGCTTATTTGGTGTAAATCCATTCAGCAATTGTTGAGAATTTGAATTTTAAAATTATAGTGATATCTCTGGCTGCGGATATTTCGCGGTGATTTCGCAATGAATGGCGAATGCACGCGCCAACAGGAATGCTCTGATTGGCTGGATGCAACCTGAATAGAAAGTTGCAGCCCCCATTTTTTATCTAACAGGAACAGTTCCCGGGGCTGACGATTTGAGTGAAAGCCCACATAAGGGGTCATGGTGGAGATTCTCTGACCCCATGGTTGAGAAATGGGGGTGTTAGTGACACAAGTTATGTGTCCAAAATTGTCTATAATGGTACTCTCTACAAAATTACATCAGTGCATGAGTAGAGCCTGAATGTTTCATTAGTGCACACGTATGCCTCAGTATTTCAATGAGTGCATGGGTTGTAAGTGGGTGTTTAGATGACTGCATAGTTTCTGCGTAAATGTTATAATGATTGCATAGTTACAGCCTTGTAAATTTAGTAGTGTTACATAAAAAAAAAAGTGTAGAAGAAGGAGAGATGCAGTAAAACAGAAAGAACAAGCTGTGAGAGTAGTTGATAAGGCCTTTGCTTTGGAGAGGAAGCTTTTCATTACATTCTAAATAGAATGAAGACTCTTGACAAAATAGTGTTTTGCATGAGGAGACAAACCCAGAAACAAAGATTAGTGAGTAGAAGTAACTGTTTACAGTTTTTAGTGGACAATGGATACATACTTCTTGTTCCGAGGCTGAAGAAAGCTATCTCTAAGATAACAAATTAGTTCATGCTATTGATTAAAGAGGACGATGTTATCAAATGAAGAATGGTAGTCCTATAGCAAAAGAGGAGATGGTACCTAGAAATGTAGAAGAAGTTTTTGCAGAGGATGTACGAGGAAGGCGTAGTCAGGGTACTGTATACAGATTGAATTGTAGTAGTGTTTCTAGTATTAGACAGGAATCCATTGCTATATTAAGAAAATTCCTACGTATCTTTCCAAGGCGAAGTTTAAGACACAAAATAAGTTATACCACTCAACAATGAGAACTTTAGGTAGGAGGCTGTATTATGGGAAAACTCCTGCTTTATGTTTAGAAAAAATAAGTAGAGCACTTTTGCATGGTAGCGTGACAGACGTAGAAAAGGTTTCTGGCGATGTGCAGTTTCACTTCTTTGGTTCTGAGCAGGATTCTAGGGAAAATGAAGAGTTGTTAAGAGGAGGAGTTGCAGAACAATCCACATATATTACAGTTGATAGTTTTCAAAAAAGAGATTACAAATTTAATAGAGTGTTCTGTGAAAAGCAGAGTATGTTTGTATATGTTTTTAATGCACTTACTTGAAGATTTAAACACAGTCTGTTGACATATTAAAAAAGTGAAAAAGTAAATTATGATAACTGGCAAACGTTAGCTGTGTATTTTTTTGTAGAGGGATGGTTTGACTTGTGTATACATCAAGTTAAATGTAAGTAGTGTTACAATAAATTAGAAGATAATAAAAGGAACAACAGATAGATATTAGATACTCATTTTGTAAGATGATAAAGTCCCTGCTAATGTAGAAAAACTATGAAAGTCAAAAATAATAAAAGGCAACATTTATTATTCTTTGCAGCATTGCAAAGGTTTGTTATGGACTGCTCTTCAGCACTAACTACAACTCCACAATCCATGCAGTATGATGCCATCTGGGAAAACTGTGAAGCCAAATCTTGAAGTTGAGATAGGATTTTTGAATGAACTCTCTGCTTCGGTGTTGTTGCTCTGCTATTGAAGTTGAGGGTCCTTCAGCTTTGCATTGCCTTCTTGCTGCTCACTATGAACTCCTCTTATGAAATGTGCAAAAAAGATAGAAGGGAGAAAAAATACCATGTATGATATTTGTCAGCATTGTGAATAGCTGTAACACATTGCTCACCAGCACTTATAACAACACTACAGTCCATGCAGTACATGGCCATTGATGACAACTCTGGAGACATTTCTGTTGCAATTATCTGCACCTCAGAAGGGAGTTTCTGACCAGGAATTTTTGCTGCTGCCACTAAAGTAGATGGTCCTCCAGTTTCACTTTCCTTGATCGCCAGTTGGAGAGGTTCTTATGATAGGTTTTTAGATGGTAGAACATGGATGTTGTCCCACATGAATATTTTTTGTTCGTCCCTCTAGAGATCTTGTCAGACATTGTGCATTTCACTAGTTTTGCAGCAGTGTTTGATTCCCCATAAGTTTGGGTAACAATGGATAGTTTGATGTTTGTTTGGAAGTTAGGTTGTGTCTGTGTATTTATATGTTGAAAGTTATTTTTTTAAACTGTTGTTTTTTTTACAAATATATTGTTAAAATAAAGTTAAACCAATATGTTACTAAACAGCTAGACTCAAACGTTGTGTAAAATATGTCCATAGATCTGTTTTACACTTTTTCATTTGTATTCGTGACTACTAATGTAATTGCGACTCTGGTGTTGCTGAGAAGAAGTAAAATTCATTTTTGATGTAGTTATTTCAAATCAAATAATGCTTTATTCGTTCACTAGTATCATAAAAGCAATATGCAACAGACATACAAAAACGTTAAAATCTATGGTAGTTCGCATCGAGTTAAAACATGATTAAACTGAGTTTTCAAGTTGCTAAATTTATAAAAGGTTATGTAATGAGGGAAGATACTAGTAAGAAAAAAGAGACCCTGAGTAATGGTTTTTCCTTTTTTTAGAATTATAAAAACAAGAATCGATAAAATTGTAGAAGGAGAGGCATTAAAACACCACCAGACAATAAAATGTAAGATGTAAGTATGTACAAACTATAGAGGAACTCTCACAAACAAGGAGAATGTATCTCGAAATTGAACACTCTGTTTTTAAAAAAACGCGTGCATTCCACCCAGAGGTTCAAAATTAGTGAGCTCCTCAACATATTATGATAGATCTGGAATGGGGGAGGAGCTGCCATTATCACTTTTCACTCAGCATGTGGAAGCCCTTCAAAGCTTTGTGTCTGATAATCCAGGCACGACACAAGAACTTAGCCACCCCACAAGTAAGAAACATGCTTGAGTCAGTTTTAAGAATACGCAAGGTGACCTTGTGGTCACGTGTGCCCATGGATTTACAGATTGGTTTTATCCAGTTGGACCTAGAGGTAGAATAAGCCGCGCATGCAAATAAAACGTGGGACACACTTTCCGACGGGGCTCTACAAGGACAAGCCTCGATTCGATGTTCGTGAGGGCTCCATTTAGATGTTGTTGCATGTACTGGGAGTGTGCCTAGCCTAAATTGGGTGTATAGCAGCCTATTGCGTGGAGCCTGGATAATATCCAGGTAAGGCTCTAGGGCTCTGCACTGCTTATGACTGAAGAACTCGTCTGTCAATCTCCCCAAATTTGTTTTGCTTAACTCATTGGAATCAACCCAGTTCCAATAGATATACTTCAGCTCTGGCTTGTTTGGTGGGGCTCGTGTTTCCCATGAATCCGAAAGGCCCAGCTTAGTCAGCATCTTTCTAACATTGGATATCCACTTGACCCTATGCCCCACATCTAGATTAGTCACCTCAATCAGGGCGGCAGCATCATTTGCGAGCTCAGGGGTGCGCATTACGCGAGCCCAAAAAAGCAATGGGCACAACTTAGCAATATCCCTGAGCGGCCGTCTACCCATGTCAAACATTAAGGGAGTTAGCGGGGTGTTACGAGGAAGCATCACCAGGTCCCTCAGGAACTTGTGCTCGGATCTGCAGATATCCTCAATGTTTTCAAAGCCCCAGAGCTCCGCACCATACAGTGCAGCACTGACTGCTTTGGCTTCGTAAATTGCGAGGGCTGGTGCAACCGGCCTGCTGTATGAGGACCGGTGTTCTTTACTTAAAGCCCCGACTACACGCTTATGGTTCATGAGCATCTTCGCTAAGTGGGGCTTCCAATGCATTTTGTCAGAAAGCCGTATGCCCAAATAATTAAACATGCTTACTCTCTCCAGTAAGATGTCTTTTAACATTAGGTTGTTTTTAGAAGACTTGTGAGGTTTAAAAACCATAAATTTTGTTTTAGTGGTGTTTATAACTAAAGCCCGAGAGTCACAAAATAATTGGTATCTATTTAGCAGTTTTTGCAACCCAGATGGAGTTTTTGACACCAGCAGGGTGTCGTCGGCAAACAAGAGGGTTGGGACTTTGTCGCCCGCCAGGATTGGCGCATCGGCCGAGACCTCCTGAAGAAATCTCACCACCCCATTAACATATAAAGAGAACAGGGTGGGGGCCAAGACGCAGCCCTGGCGGACTCCTCTGCCGACTGGTATCTTCTCAGTGACTTCCCCTTGGGGCCCCCATCTCACTTGGGCATAATTTACTTTGTGTAAGCAAATTAAAAAATTGAGTACTAGGGGATGAATACACAAGTCCCTCAACGTCTGCCACAATCTTATTCTGGGTACAAGGTCAAAAGCGGTTCTCAAATCGATGAATGCAAGGTAAAGGCTACCCTTGCTGATAACAACGACCTTCCAATATATAAGTAATAATCTAAAAACTTGGTCGATCGTTCCTGTATTAGACCTGAACCCGGCCTGGTATTGGGAAAGGACATCGTCCTCTTCAGCCCAAGTCTGTATTCTATGGAGGAGGACCCTACCTACCAGTTTTTGCATAGCATCGATTAAGCTTATTGGCCTATAGTTTGATGGGTCTTCCCTGTCCCCCTTCTTGAATATCGGGATGTCTATGATGGAAGTAGGCGCCCTGATAATCTGAGAAAAGGTTAATGGGGCCCAAGGAGATTTTAGTGTCGTACAAAGGGGGTTGTGATCACTATCAGCTGTCGTGCCCACGTACATGTCTACCATTTTGTCCCATAGTTTAACATCCACTAGGATGTAGTCTATACGCGAAGGGGAGCCTACTCTATTGAAGGTGTTAGCCCCCTGGGTGTCTCAGAGGGTTCTACCATTAGCTGCTCTAAGGTCATGTTCAATATTCAGTGCATTGAGTTGGATTGCAATCGGGGTCCATTTGCTAATTGGTGGAATATTTAAAGGGGGAACCGCCCATTTTGAATCCCGATCCTCCAACTCCAACATATCCTCTGAACTCAGAGGCTCGAAAGTGCAGTTAAAATCTCCTGCAACTCTAGTTTTAGCATGGGGCGAGCAACTGGATAGAGAATGTTCTAGGATTGTGACAATAGGTGATATTTGGCCTCCCTTGGTGCTTCTGATATAAACATTGAACAGCTCCAAGGTACCCCCTCCCCTAGGTCCTTTGATAGTAAGTCTCAAAATGTCAAGACTTTGAATTGGCTGAACCGTGATTATGCAGCCAAGAACTATGCTCACCCAAATGATCAGGCCGCCTGACGGTCGCCCTCTACCTTTAGTAGTTGCTGGGATACAATAACAAGCGTAACCGGATTTGTATAGGGGAACCAGGCTCCAAGTCTCCTGAAATAGACATATATCATGATCCTCGATCAAGTTGTTCCAATGTGGGAGTAGTAACTTGTTTGCTAGCCCTGCCACGTTCCATGATAGAATTTTTAACTGCCGTGGGCGTATGACCGGTCAATGTCAGGGGTGCAAATCAAGGTTTGGTTACAAGATAGATCTAAAGAATCAGATGTTGTTATTAGGTCTTGCAACACACAAGGAACGATCTCATGTGAGCCCTGGAGGTTATGCTCTGACGCGTCCCCCATTTTATCCAATGAGCCTTTATTAGTAGAAAGGACAAAGGGTTCATGTGGGCTATAAGTATGGCTAGGGGTCAGGATACTTTGTTCTCTATGGTGGGTGGGCTCGGTAAGCAGTCAATCGACTGCTTCGAGCGTTGAGCCACCCTCTAGTTGAGTTTGAAGCCTGACCTCTGGGGGTGCTTGTGTTCGTCTAAACTGTATAGCTGAAGTGACGGGGGAGCAAGTTCGAAATTCTAAAGCTAAGACATTTTCTGCCAAATCAACATTGGAAAAAGTAAGTTCAATACAATCATAGGGCTGAGCAGGGATTGAGCATCTACGTGCCCTAATTTTTGTTCATCCCTCTGGAGATCTTGTCAGGCATTGTGCATTTCACTAGTCTTGCAGCAGTGTTTGATTCCCCATAAGTTTGGGTAACAATGGATAGTTTGATGTTTGTTTGGAAGTTAGGTTGTGTCTGTGTATTTATATGTTGAAAGTTATTTTTTTAAACTGTTGTTTTTTTACAAATATATTGTTAAAATAAAGTTAAACCAATATGTTACTAAACAGCTAGACTCAAACGTTGTATAAAATATGTCCATAGATCTGTTTTACACTTTTTCATTTGTATTGGTGACTACTAATGTAATTGCGAATCTAGTGTTGCTGAGAAGAAGTAAAATTCATTTTTGATGTAGTTAATTCAACAAATGAATACAAAGGGGAAAGTTATATTAGTATCTTACTAAATAGCTACACTGAAACTTTACGTCAAATGTGTCTATATATGTGTTTTACACTTTGTCACAAACACCCGGTATTTGCAGCCTGTCCTTGGCAATGGCACTCATAGAATCATACAGGTACTACCTGTGCAATCATCAAGAACTTCCTTTCAGCGTCACTCTGCAAACGCGCCTCCTGGCATAGTACTAGTTGGGGGATGAAGTCCCCTTGGCTATTGAGGGTTTTTGGGGACCAAGTATCCCTCATGTTACCTCTAGCAAGTTGTACACAGTCAGTTTGCGAATAGGTGTTCTGAGGCCAGTGATGTAATTTGAGATGTCATCAGTGATGTCACTGAACATGTCATGATTGATGTAATATGTGAGGTCATAAGCAGTGCATTACGGAGGTGTGAGTTACAGTTAGCTCAGCTAACTATAACTACTGAATTTCTCTGGTTTTGTATGAGTGAAATGTCAGCTTAACTATAACGTCCCTGTAACCTTTTGTTCTTTCAGTGAATATATATATATATATATATCTATATATATGAGAAGAAAAGGTTGCCCTACGATTGAGAGGCACTCGCAGGAGGCCCATTACAGACCTGGGAAGAGCTCACGGTTGCCGCGCCGCCTGACGCATTTCGGGCTGCGCCCTTTATCAAAGGTCTTCTGTGCACAAATCACCACCAGATGAAATCCAGTATTTTCCACTTTCTTTTATTTCTTTCAGCATGATTACACTCAGGTGAGTAAAATCCGCAGGCATTCTGGGACTGGAAGTCCAACGTAAAACCCATGTGGGCTGCTGATGTCTCGCAAGCACAGTTCTTTAAAATACCCTAAGATTGAGAGGCACTCGCAGGAGGCCCATTACAGACCTGGGAAGAGCTCATGGTTGCCGCGCCGCCTGACGCGTTTCGGGCTGCGCCCTTTATCAAAGGTCTGCTGTGCACAAATCACCACCAGATGAAATCCAGTATTTTCCACTTTCTTTTATTTCTTTCAGCATGATTACACTCAGGTGAGTAAAATCCGCAGGCATTCTGGGACTGGAAGTCCAACGTAAAACCCATGTGGACTGCTGATGTCTCGCAAGCACAGTTCTTTAAAAGCACGGTTCCCAAACAAGCAGCCTTCCCAATCCTCTTGCCCCGTTGGCCGCTGTTGATTCCAACAGCGGCGGATCCGCATCACGCGGTGGTGCCTCCCACGACCAAGGCATGGCCGTATGAATGAGAAGAAAAGGTTGCCCTACGTTTGAGAGGCACTCGCAGGAGGCCCATTACAGACCTGGGAAGAGCTCACGGTTGCCGCGCCGCCTGACGCGTTTCGGGCTGCGCCCTTTATCAAAGGTCAGCTGTGCACAAATCACCACCAGATGAAATCCAGTATTTTCCACTTTCTTTTATTTCTTTCAGCATGATTACACTCAGGTGAGTAAAATCCACAGAGCATTCTGGGACTGGAAGTCCAACGTAAAACCCATGTGGGCTGCTGATGTCTCGCAAGCACAGTTCTTTAAAAGCACGGTTCCCAAACAAGCAGCCTTCCCAATCCTCCTGCTCCGTTGGCCGCTGTTGATTCCAACAGCGGCGGATCCGCATCACGCAGTGGTGCCTCCCACGACCAAGGCATGGCCGTATGAATGAGAAGAAAAGGTTGCCCTACGATTGAGAGGCACTCGCAGGAGGCCCATTACAGACCTGGGAAAAAGTACTGCAACAAACTCCACCCTAGAAGCCACCAGTTTTCATCAACCATCCATAATAGCCAGTATTCCCTACGGGGAATTTTTGCGAATTCGAAGAATATGCAGTGAAGAAAATGAATGGCAGAGACAAAGCAAATTAACAGCAAAAAGATTTGAAGAGAGGAAATATAATAAAAAAATTGTGAAAAGATGCTGGTCAAAAACTAATAAAAGAACCAGGGAAGATTGTTTAAATCTGAATCAAAAAAAAGAAAAAACCAACGAAGCAACAGTCGCAGAACCCATCAGGCTAATTACGGATTTTTCAAATGAAAAGGATGAGTTAAGGAAAATTCTCAGGAAAAATTGGAAAATCCTACAAATGGATGAAACAGTGGGCGAACTGATGGGTAAACATCCTATAATAACTTATTGTCGCTCAAAGAACTTGAAAGACCAATTGATACACAGTCATTTTAAAGGGAAACAGAAGGATACATCTTGGCTAAACACCAAAGGTTTCATAAAATGCCATTCTTGTAAGGTGTGTCAGATCGCGAAACCTATCAAGAAAATAAAATTTGCAAATAACAGAACCTGGGAGATAAGGGAACTAATAACATGCAAGACACAATTCACTGTATACGTAGTAGAATGTCCCTGTCCACTCAAGTACGTCGGAAGTACAATTTGTGCTTTAAAAAAACGTATAATGGAACATGTAAGAGCAACGTCCAACAAGGATAGATCAAATGCAATCGCAAAACATATGGAACAACACCATCAAAGCGATTGGAAGATGTTAAAATTCTATGGAATCGAGACAGTACCCCAAAAAGAACGGGGGGGAAATCGAGAACGACTTCTACGCCAGAAAGAATGACGCCATATTCTCAATTTACGAACAATGAACCCGCATGGCCTCAACCAATCGGAAGAACTTTATATTCATTTATAAAACAAAATTGACTAACCCTCAAATATTAAATTGTGACACATTTTAACAGTTTATCACGAATTTTAAGACACATGTATATAGAACCGGATGTCAAATAAACTCCCAAAATGAAGTAAAAAGTTAAGAAAATAAAAAATTACGAACAAACAAAATATTAACAATACCCACTAGAGGGTTAAGAAAGTTGCAAACATCACTGAACAAAAGGAAACGGGTTAAATAGGGAGATAGGGGTTTTGCCATCCGGAAGTAGGAAAAAAGCAAAAGGATCAAAAAAGAATACAAAAGAGGACTTTGAGCAAATTAAATAATGTATAGTTTCATTTGGCTTTATTCACACATAGTTTTGTGTTTTTTTCCTTTTATTTTTCTTTTTCCTTCTCTTTTCTTATTATTTTTTATTCACTTAAGTTTGGTTTATAAATTTCACGTATAACAGAGTAAAAATTACATAATATTTAATAAAAACTACAACTCCCAGAAATCTATGGGGCCCTTGTAATCCAGTGCAGGAAATGATGTAATAGATATTTAAAAGTATTTAAACAACTCTCACAAGGGCGCCCATGTGATCGTGAACAAGGTATTGTGTAATACCGAAACGCGTTGATCTCAACTGATGCCTTGTCCCCATTGATGCAAAGGAGGAAATAAATCCAAGTGCGTTCAAACTCGACAGGAGTGCGGCTCGTTTTTCTTCCTCAACCAGAGGAGGAGTGTGGATGATATATATATATATATATATATATCAAAACCAAGGCTCCTCAAAAGAAAGAACCAGGCACACACACAGGCTTGCTTCTGACCAGCAGATTTAATCGGACGGCATAATGCATTTCGGAATGTGTTCCTTCATCAGATGCCTCTCCCCAAACAACCAGTGCTGCTGGAGTCCAACGTTTGAATGCTGCCTGCATCGCTCTAATTCAGCGTGAAACACACAGTGGGCGTGACATGGATTAGAACACCTGTGGTAAGTACCAACCCCAAGTGGATAGTGTTCACGTTCCCGACAGTTGCACCGGTGTCATAGGCATTGTACTGCTAGTCCCACAAGCCTTCACCCTGCCGCTTCCGTCTCCTCAGGAAATCCTGGAATGGAGTATCAGACCAATGTCGATGTTTGTAGACAGCGGCAGTGCAGCAGGTTTCCTTTCGAAGAAAAAAACACCAAAGTTACCACTTTTCCTGTTGCACTGCTTTTAGGGTGGGGTGCCCAAGGTGCGTAGTGGCCTCGCACCGAAATACCAAAACCAAGGCTCCTCAAAAGAAAGAACCAGGCATATAAATATATATATATATATTTTTTTTTTGTTGGTTAATTAATAATGTTATCCAAGTATGTAATGTATTTGAAGTGAAGTACTTTCCCTACTGTTGCACAGACTGGAGTGAGAATAGCTAATTTAACCCCTTCGAAGTCCAACGCTTTTCCTACTCTTGCACCGACTGGAATGGGAATAGTAAATGTATTCTCTCTTGAGTCGAGCACTTTCCCTACTGTTGCACAGACTGGGGTGCGAATAGTAAATCTTACCCCTTTGAAGTCCAAACTTTCCCTAGTGTTGTACAGAGTAGATTGAGAATGGAAAATGCATCCCTTCAAAGACCAATGCTTTCCCTACCGTTGCACAGACTGGAGTAGGAATAGTAAATGTAACCCCTCTGAAGTTCAACGCTGTCTCTCCTGTTGCACAGACTGGAGTGGGAATAATAAATGTAATCCCTCCAAAGTCCAATGCTTTTCTTACTGTTGCACAAACTAAAGTGGAAATAATAAATCTTCCCCCTTTAAAGTCTAATACTTTCCCTACTGTTGAGCTTTCTGGAGTGGGAATTGTAAATCTTACACCCTCCGAAGTCCAATGCTTTCCCTACTGTTGTACATACTGGAGTGGGAACAGTAAATTTCATCTCTTTGGAGACCAGCGCTGTCCCTACTGTTGCACAGACTGGGGTGAAAATAGTAAATCTTACCCCTTTGAAGTCTAAGCTTGCCCTAATGTTGTACAGACTGGATTGGGAATAGTAAATGTATCCCATTTGAAATCCATTGCTTTCCCTACTGCTCCAGAGACTGGAGTGGGAATAGTAAATTTTGTTCCTCCAAAGTCCCACACTTTCCCTACTGTTGCACAGACTGGAGTGGGAATAGTACATTTTACCTTTCCGAAGTCCAACTTTTTCCTCACTGTCACACAGACTGGTGTGGAAATAGTAAATGTAATCCCTTCAAAGTTCAACGCTTTCCCTACTGTTGCAGAGACTAGAGTGAGAATGGTAAATCTTACCCCTCTAAAGTCTAATGCTTACCCTACTGTTGCACATAATGGAATGGGAATACTAAATCTTACCCCCTCCGAAGTCCAATTCTTTTCCTACTGTTTTACAGAGTGGATTGGGAATAGTACATTTATCCCCTTCGAAGTCCAACGCTTTCCCTACTGTTGCTAAGACTTGAGTGGGAATAGTAAATTTTACTACCCCGAAACCCAACTCTTTCCCTACTGTTGCGCAGACTGGAGTGGGAATAGTAAATCTTAACCCTCCAAAGTCCATCACTTTCCCTATGGAAAACACTAACTGGAGTGGAAATAGTAAATGCAACCCCTCCAAAGTCCAACGCTTTCCCTAATGTTGCACAGACTGGAGATGGAATAGTAAATCTTACTCCTCTAAAGTCTAATGCTTTCCCTACCGCTGCACATAGTGGAGTGGTAATAGTAAATTTTACCTTCTCAAAAGGTCCAATGCTTTCCCTACTGTTGTACAGACTGGATGAGAATAATACATTTAGGGGCACATGCATCAAGCTTTTTTCCGTTCGCAAATGGGCTGATTCACCGAATCGGCCTATTTGCGAATGGAAAAAGGCCTTTTAAAATGCATGTACCTTTTTTCATTCGCAATTTAGGTAATCTCAATTTTTTGCGATTACCTAAATTGCAAATGCTTTTAGGGAATCGCAATTTGCGAATCCCTATTTGCCAATGCATGTAGCCTTTCCTAAATGCGAACTGTGCATTTAGGAAACGCTAATTACCATAAACTTCAAGTTGATGGTAATTTGTTCATGCTTTGAAAAATGCACAAAAATGCCTTTTTCAAAGTGCCATGTAGCGCACACATGCCCTTAAGGCATGAGTGAGCTTCACATGTGCAAAGTTACCTTTTTTGGGGGGTGCTTCAGGGGGGGTCTTAGGCCCCTGTGCACCCTTGGATTTGCATTCGCAATTTACCATTCATTCCTATGGGCCAGTCACATTAGCTAATAGCGATTTGCAATTTCCGAATCGCTATTAGCTAACTTTAAGGAATCGCAAATTTTATTGCGATTCCTACATGCATAGGCATTTGCGATTACCAAATAGCGATTCCTTAAACATTGCTATTTGGTAATCGCAAATGAGGAGTTTGATGCATGTGCCCCTTAACTCCTTCAAAGCCCATCACTTTCACTACTGTTGCATATACTGGAGTGGGAACAGTAAATTCAATCCCTCTGAAGTCCAACGCTTTCCCTACTTTTGCACAGAGAGGAGTGGGAATAGTAAATGTAACCCCTCTGAAGTGCAACACGTTCCCTACTGTTGCACAGACTGGAGTGGGAATAGTAAATCTTAACCCTCCAAAGTCCAATGCTTTCCCTACTGTTGCAGAAACTGGAGGTGGAATAGAAAATCTTACCCTTCCTATGTCCAGTACTTTCCCTACTGTTGACCTGTTTGGAGTGGCAATAGTAAATGGAACCCTTCTGAAAGCCTACTCTTTTGCTACTGTTGCATAAACTTGAGTAGGAATACTATATCTATTATTCCTAGACTGCAATACATTTCTTAATATTGTTTAAATATATCCATTATTATTATTTGTTTATTTTTTACATTTTATCAAAGAAATCATGGGCTTTAAAATAAAGGCACTAAAGGGCTACCTGTAGAACTTTCTAAAGAAAGGATACAAAGATCAGCACAGTGTGTAACTGGAAAATATGAGAATTTGGAAAACCTGTTAGCTCTTCTGTAAGCGACAACCATAGTTCCGTATGTTTACTCATTTATTATAGCAAACATTTTTGGAACTCTCCCCCATTTTTATTGTTAATTTGTATTATTGGAGGGCAAGGAGTGGTTAACCTGCCATTTCCGATAACATTATCAGCTGCCTCCTCATTTGTACATAAATCACTTACTTTATTCTTAACATAAATGATTAATGTAGCTAGTGATCTCTTCTACAATTCCCAGTTTTACATTACTGTATGGAAACACTCTTGCCAAAAGCTGGCAACGTCACTAGCCTCACATTTTCATTCCAGCTAGATCAGATTTATGTAGGGCAAATATTGAACAGATAACACATGGCAATTTTGTCTCCTAACAGAGAAGTGAGAAGCATCTTGCATCCCTCATCTGCTCCCTCGCTAGATGATAACAGGGCTTTTGCTGGAGATTTTTATAAGGATGACTCAAGCACTGCACAAGTCCTAAACATATTACTTTTTTTTTCTTATAAATAAGACAATTCCATTCTTATATGCTTTGACAGGGTGCACAACACATACACTTGATATTGCCACTTCTTTTTTTACTCTGAATCTATTTGCATGTACAACGAAGCAGTCTTCTGAATCTATTTGCATGTACATTGAAGCAGTCGTACAATAGAAGCAGAGCAGGGTTTAATAAAAGTTATAAGAGGAAATCTATTTTTTTAATATACGTAAACGTACGATCAACATTATTGTATGCCCGTCAAATATGAATGAATTTGTTATTGCTCTTGTACAGGGAACCAGATCAGATTAGGTTGCGTGGAATAAATCTGAAAAAACACAAACACAAAAATAATTATGAGGGCTTGAGTGGAATGGGATAGACATAGCAAAGAAACCCTTTCACATTTTCTTGAGCTTGGTGTTTGCTTGAGCTGTACCTTCAGCTCACACTCTGGGTAGCACCTCAGTCAATGCACAAATACCAGTTGTTAACCCTTTCTTAAAATACTTGGGGAATGTTTTGATTTTCCCACATTTTTCCCCGACTGGAATTAGAATTGGAAATCGACCTTCTGGACTATTTTGCACTTTCCCCAAATATTCTAGGACTGGAGTTAAACTAGTAAATTTGAATTCCGAGTGTCCACCAAGCCCACTGCAGCCCAGAGGGCGCAACTCAAGGCAAGAAAAGCAAGAAATGGTCCCTTAAGCATACTTTGCATCGGAGAAAACAATGGATTCTTTAACCCAACATGACTAGTACGCTAGATATGTTTTCCACACTTTTCTCAGATTCATGAAGATTTGCATTCTGGGGAGCAGGACATATATTAGAATGACACTGGCCAAATTAGGCCTCTCTAAAATATGAGAGAAGTCAAAATTCGGAACTTTATGTACTATTATTTTGCATCCAGGAGCAGACAATTTATCTGGTGGCTGTCAGGGACAGAGACATAGCATGAAACAAACTGTCTAGACATAAGTGATAATGATCCCATTAGCATTAATGGCGCTGCGATCAAAGAGCATAGCACATGAACTTACAGATTTCTGGATAATGTCTCATGGAGAGCATTATGGGATACTAGAAATGGACATTGAAGTTAAGGTTACAGAATTTGGCATGCATCTGGCACAATTCAGCTCTCATAATTCATATAAATCCTAGCACTGTGAAGTATTTAATTGATTTCGGATATCTCACTTGACAAGACCAATGTGCCCACTTCCGGGTCCGGGAGCCAAAGAGAAATATGGCATTGACGTATTCTAGCAGCTGAGAGGATGTCATTAGGCAAATGTGGATTTGGTCACACTTGAGATCAACTCCATGAAAAGAGTAGATCAGGATTGTGAATCATGTATCATTTTTTTTTCATTTTTAACAATCTTTATTTCGCTGTTTCATAAATAGCATAAAAAGCATTTGCATACAATTGAATACATAGTGAAAAAGTTTAAAATAACACATTAAAAAAAATTCCATAGCTATTTGCAATTCATAAAACATATGTTTAAGAAGTTTAGACACAGAAACGGATTATATCTAAATGTATTCTGTGTTTAATGAATACACTTATGCCCCCTAGCTCTTTGACTTTCCCACTTTCCGTACTAGGGAGGCCGCCTCCTCCTTTTTATAGCACACCATAAAAATGAAGCTAAACAATAGCATGTAAAATGGTCAGCTAACATTTGTAAAAAGTATAAGGCTGGGCGACACTGTGTAGGCTTAAACCTGTGTATAAGCGGAACAATAAATCTTTTCCTTTCCTCAGTATACAGTTTGCAGAAAAATATAAAGTGCAAGTCAGACTGGTGGGATTGTTCATCACATGGACAAACAGGAAGGGCTTCTACATAATACGTATCAAAGGGATAACCTAACATAAGCGGGATATAATTCAATCGAAATCTAACTAGTATGAATCTATGCTGGAGATTTGTAACAAAGGTTAGATAAGAGGAAGTATCAGTGATTATTCTGGGGGCTAACTGATATTGCCTAACCATGGTCTTATTATGATTAAGCTCCCACCTGTCTCTAGCCAACTTGGCTAATAGTAATCCCTTCAATTTAGCCCTTGAGATTCTAAGACAATTAAGCGGGTTCTCAAACAGATTTTGGTGGCCAATAGACTTTAAGGTACTCTTGTTATGT
Source organism: Calotriton arnoldi (assembly GCA_963921515.1). Taxonomy (NCBI): domain Eukaryota; kingdom Metazoa; phylum Chordata; class Amphibia; order Caudata; family Salamandridae; genus Calotriton; species Calotriton arnoldi. The sequence continues at coordinate 277,205 of CAWUFW010012498.1, read as the reverse complement.
TGCAACCACGTAATCTTTCCGACTTGATCAAACTTTAAACAATCTTTCAGAATATCCTGGGTAAGGTTTACAGTTTCCCTTCTCCATACTGAGTTCCACAGCAAAATTGGTGCTATGCAGATGTTACCAGTAATGTAAGGTACGTCCAGCTCGGTGTGGCAAATAAAGTTGGAGCAGGTTTGAGGAACAGCCACCAGTCTTTTTAGGAAACCATCCTCTGTTCGGTGCAGGGTTCATATATCTGCCATCCCCCTCACAGTTACCTCCATATGTAGCAACAGAGATAGATTTTGCCACATACACCTTTTTTATTGCTTCCAGTGGGTTAGATCCTATCTTTTTTGTAAATCAGAAGATAGCCCTGATGCTCTTTTCCATTTGCAGCCCTCTGTTGACCACCATATTCTGCCAAGTGTTCTTGCTGTCAAATAAGACCCTTAGATAGGAGAAGGCGTCCACCACCTCCAACCTTTTCCCATCTATGAACATTTTTGGGTATTTCTTCATTCTTGCCCCTGCCACAAGCATGAAAGATTTCGACTCATTGACCTGAAAGTCCAAATTATTCATGAATTTCGATATTCCCCTATGAGCCTCTGCAGTGTGTTACCATTCCTCGCCAACAGCGCTGCGTCGTCTGCATAGAGGAGTATCAGGACACAGGCTGAGTTTACTTTGGGGACATCTGTGGTAGATCCAGCCAGAGCCGCTTCCACACCATTAGTGTAAATCGAAAAAAGGAATGGCGTGAGTACACAACCCTGTCTGACACCACGAAAGATGCCAGACTGTCTCCTACATTCCTCATCCCTCCCAAAGCGAACACAGGCAGTAGCTTGTGAGTACATTTCTTGTATAAACCTTATTATTGTCATCTCTATTCCCATGCCTTCCATAATTTCCCATAATTTTGATTGGGTGACACGGTCAAAAGCAGCCGATAAATCCATAAAAGCCATATATAGAGGGCCTTTCTTGGCCACCGTATACTTAGAAATAAGGAGGTTTAAGTTAAGACATTGGTCTATTGTCCCTTTCCTTTTTTAAAACCGTACTGTGAAGGAATTAGTATGTTCCTCTCTCAAGCCCATATCTCTACTCTGTTCAATAATAGTCGACCCATTCATTTTGCTGTTCCATCAAGTAATGAGATGGGTCTGTAGTTTTTAGGTGAAGCCTTATCCCACTTTTTATAAATAGGGATTATTACTGTCTTTTGCCAGGAAGGGGCGTGCCCGTTTTGGCTATGGCATTAAAAACATTTATCAATAATGGGGCCCAAAGCTCCAGATTATCTAAAAAGAAGTCAATGGGAACCCATCAGGACCAGGGGCCTTGGATCTGCTACACTGATCCATTCCCCGTCTCATCTCTTCCAGATCGAAGGACATACTCTCCGCAGTCGCAGTCTGCAGGGTACAGGATAACGGAGGATTTACTTCCTCTCACTTCCCAAAAATCTTTTCGAAATGAGCCACTCAAGCCTTCTCATTCGCATGTAGTTCAAGATTAATATCTGTGTCATCTTTGAAGAGTGGGGCATTGATGACGCTCCAAAAGTCCCTGCTATTCTTCAACACTACTGCCTGTTGTAAAGTATCCCAAGCCTCCTCCTTCATGGCTCTCAACCTAGCTTCTCTTGCCTCTATAAAGATGGCGCAGCGTCCTTACTAAAGCTATGTTTCTTCTTGGCTTAGTCCTTAGGGCTGCGTGAAGATTTTTTAGTGCCTTTGCACAGGCACCATTGAACCAGCGTTCGGTTTTGGGCCTTTTGGGGCAGTTGGATCAAAGCAAATTATATTGGATTTCGCTTAAACTATGCTCAAAAGCTAATGGTATATCCCTTTCATCAGTATTTGGATCTAGACAGGTCATGACCTCCTGATTCATTTTGACAATGATTCTGGTGGTGAATTTCGTTGTGTCAATCTTATCCCATTTCAGGACAATCCGTTCTTTCTGGCTATAGATGGCTTCATTATTTTTTCCACAGAAGGGGTTCGCCTATTTCCCCAAGACATTTGAGATGTAATGGCTGCATGATCACTAAAAGCAAAGAATTTGGTCTCGTGACAAATAAAGGATTCCGAAACAAGAATGTAATCAATGGTCGAGCCATAAGACTGGGAACAAAACGTGTGCTCTAAAAGGCCCGTTTTAGGGTCAATGTTATTAATTATTTCCAGACTGTTAACTATTAATAATCTGTTAAGCACATTGCCATATTCATTATGGGCAAAATGGGGAATCGCTTCCCCTTCCTCATCAGTCAAACCGCAGACTGAGGTAACCGTCTTATTGCAGCTATGAGCTTTGAAATCACCCAGCCATAGTATATTAAGAGAGTTTCGATGGGCTTTCATAAGGATGATGATATCCCTTTCCGGTGATTCTACCACCATTGCCATATTGCCTTCAAAATTATTGTTATAAAAATAGATCAGGATCCAATCCCATCCTTTTTGGCCTTCACAGAGCAGTATATGATAGTAGGGGGGCATTTAAGAATGTTAAAACCTTGAGCCTAGTTGTGTTAGCTATTAGGGTTATTATGCCCCCACTTGGGCGACTAGCTCTCGAATGGGCCGCAGCTGTCTGAAAGGAGGTATAGCTATCCTTAAGGATATGACCTATTTCCCAAGTTTCTTGCAGGCATAGTATATCAAAATTCATCACTAAAGCTAGCCAAACTTGGAATGTCCTTTTTCTGTCTATAGCCAGCTATATTCCAAGTGATTTTTTAAAAATCTTTCAGTGCCCCTCACTAATGGATCAGTTCCCTTCTGCAGTTTGGAAGCTGTGCTATTATTCCCAGATGGGACAGTTGGGGCTTTGGCCAGTCAGTTGCATGCTTCAAGACCTTTCAACGGAGCATATCTATTACTCACATCTATATTCACATTCATGGGATCAGAATGGAAGTTAGGGAGGTGGAGAGCACTATCAAATCTAGCCCTATTCTGATCAATGGTGTAAGGCTTTAGTAGTTTGTAGAAGAAACCTAGGGGGAGCGCAAAAATGTGACTGTCTGATGGGGGAACGTTAGGCAGTGTACTCAATAGGTCCCCTACCAGTCATCGCCTATTGAAATTTATAATTATGCAGTCTCCCCTTATGGTTTTAGGTACGTGGCCCATCCAAGTCACTCTTCTAGCCATAATAATGTGACTATAAATCTTTTGTCTCCCCGTTTTGAATTTGGTCAGCCAGTGTAGAGCTTTGGCCATTAATTTATCTGTAGACTCCTGCTGGCCGGTTTCCAATTCAGGAGTATTGGCAAGGATAATGACATACGGGCAGGCCGCTGGGGGGAGATCTGACCTCGTTCTCACTATGGGTCTCTGTGCCCTCTGCACGTTCGTGAGCCCCCTAACAGGTCCATCAACCCTTCCCCCTCCCTAATTTTCAATAGTCCTATTAGGGGTATTTAAAGCCCTTACCGCCCCCCCCCGTTTGAAGCCCCTCTACTGTTGTAGAAAGCTGCCTCTGTGAGGGGTAAGATATCTGAGGGGGAATTACTAGGGTCCTTTGAAGGCTCACAGTCTGCGCTTGTCGAGTTAAATTAATAGGATACATACCCTGCCCCTCATATACCCTTGCTGTATTTGGCCCCCGTGGTAAATTAGTGGGGGATTCCATGTGGCCCTGACACCCAAGAAGTAATTGGCCTTGAGTATTTCCTTCCTCAGAGCACCCCCCCTGCTTGACACGAACCCCTTTGTTGGAGAGTATAGCTAGACACTACTCTATTTTAGTCAATCTACACAGCACCGGTTGCAACAGTAATGTGAAAACCTGTTCCAATCTTTGGCAAAGATCGTCAGAACTGAGGGTTGGGGACTAACTGCAGGTTCCAACTGAACAGTTTTACTGGACTTAGATTTGACTGGCTTGGAAGTCTCAGTATTCACAGAGTTCTTGGTTCTTCCCTTTTTCTTTTTTCCCCGGGGGCACCGTGATAGGGCTATCGTCAGCATCGGGAATTCTTGGAGGGGCCCTTGTGGGTGGAATTTCTCCTAGACTCAAAGTATTAGAGCTTAAAGGCTCAGCTAGATTACACATTCCAATAGAATCGGGGGCAATCCTTACTTCTTCCAGTGAAAGATGGCGTTCGTTCAGTTTGATTTCTTTGGATAATACATCTGCCGCTCACGCCAAAAAGGAGTCCAGGGTGTTGATAATTTTCCCACCTTGCTAGGCTGTTTTGCCCTTACGTTTGCCCATTCTTACGTTAAGGGGCTCCCAGGAGCAGAGGCCAAGATGTTAGAGGGTGGCCAGGCCTGGCCTCTTCCGGGCGCTGACGGGCGTGGACGGGCCCGCCCTTGGCCTGGGCTTTGCCCAGGCACGCCCACGAGTAGGTCCCGCGCCGCAGGTTGGCATCGCGCTTTAATGCGGGTTAGCAGGCAGGGGTTTGTTGGGAGCTGTAGTCTCCCCAGCACTGCGTGGTTTCCTCTGGGCACATCTTCATTTTCTTACAGCAAGAAGAACAGAAGTGTCAGGCGGCAACACTTGCCGCGGGTCATCGTCGCGCATTAATGCGCATTAGCAGGCAGGGGGTTCTTGGGAGCTGTAGTCACCCCAGCGGTGAGTGGTTTCCTCTGGGCATGGTTTCACTCCCTCACAGCAAGAAGCGCAGAAGTGTCAGGCGGAATCATGTATCTTTATAGTTCTAGAGGAGGTACAAGAGAAAAATTGTGAAAAAGCCTTAAAGAGGTTGGTAAATGGAATCAAATATCCTCCTCTTGATGGAACAGAGGGGCAGATTTACGAGACTGTCATGCATTGCAGTGCAGCATGTCACCTTGCTGTGCTGCACTGCGTGACAGGGAAAGGGCAGGAATGTGCCGCATTTAAAAGAATATGGCGCATTCCTACCTTTTCCCCAGCGATGGTGCCCTTTTGACCATCTAGCACCAATGCAGGCACCCTTACACCATGGTGGAAGGGTGCCTCTATTGCATGCAGGATTTTTTTTGTGCAGGAAGGAGCATTGTCGGCCTTGGGACTGCTTCAACACTCCATTAATCTGCATCTGTTGCTTCCCATATTGACTGTCGTCCTAGCTAGTTTCTTACATCTTGCCTTCATGAACCATATTTTGGACTTGCAACATTGGGTGTGGATAGAGACATCACAGATGTCCTCTGTCGACTGCATTTAAAATTTACAACTTGAGTCAGAGTTGGGGCCTGGGAGAACATTCTGATAGCTTTGAACTGGCCTGGGAAGTCTGCCAGGGATGCGTTTTTAAAAGCCCTGCTTTTTACTTTATATATGAGTAGGGTGGCAGAATCTCTGAAAAAAAAGGGTCTGGATATCCGGCTCTTACGTAGTACAACAATTCCACTTTTGCTGATGAAGGTGTTCCTATGGACCGAATGGGTAATGGTCTTAAGAAATTGTTTGATAGCTGTGCGTCCATCAAAAAATCTGTCTTTTGACTATAGGTCCTAAGTTCACAAAATCTTGAACTTTCTCTATTAATAACTGTATGAAAGAGAACATTGATGCTTTTTCATATTTAGGTATAACCTTTGATAAGGAGGGTGAGATTTAGGGCGATATTTACAAAAAACTGTTTTCGCGCAGTGTTACTCCAAAATTGCTTATGGCGCGCTCCGACATTTTTAAACACAGGGATGCGCCGTATTTAAAAAAATACGGTGCACCCCTGCATTTCCCCTAGCGCTGGCGATGAAGAATCTGCCTAGCACCAGCGTAGGCGCCCTTGCTCCATGTTGCAAGGGTGCCTGTGCTGCAGGGGTGATTGTTTATGTGCAGGAAGGGACACTTTCCTGCACATAAACAATCTTTACAGGCGATTTGCTGTTTCTATGTGTGCTGCAGAATACAGCACACATAGAAAGAGCAAAATACGAGGAGAAATAAAACATGTCTCCTAGTATCTCCTGTTTAAGACCAGGTATTTCCTGGTCTTGTTTTAGGCACTGCCCCATATCTTGTAAATATGGAGCAGCGTCAAATAGCAATGGGTGTTGTGGTGGAACGGACACAGCAACACCCATTGCCCGCCCCTTTGCTGCAGCAGACTGCTGCAGTAAGGGGCATATTTACAAGGTGGCGTTAAGCCACATTAAGTGGCTTAATGCCACCTTGTAAATATTGGGGGCCTCATTTATGAGAAGTGTCACATCGCTGCGTGAAAGCAGCGATGCAACACTTCTCAGTGCGCCCTCCTTGCGACATGATGGTTGCGTCATATTTACTGTATGACACATCATGTCACAAGGAATGACAGATACATCAATATTACCGACGTATCTGTCGGCACAAAAGTGGCGCATTGCTGGAGTTATGTCGGAAGCGTGACGCAACTCCAGCAATGTTCCTTTTACATGGGGCAAGCCCATGTGAAATGGCCTGTGTCACCCTTACTCCTGCCATGAGGCAGGCGCAAGGTTTTGACTCATTGACGTCCTAAAAGTGGCGCAGTGAAATCTTATAGATTTCACTGTGCCACTCCTATGACCCTTTCTTGCGGGGGAACACCCACCCTGCATACATTATACCTGACGCAGGTATAATGTAGCGCAGGGGTTTACGAAGTGACACATCTGCCTAGATGCGTCACTTCGTAAATAATGTGCAACATGGCGCATTATTTATGCCGCCGCTGCGTCACTAAAAGTGACGCAACGGCGCTGCAAAAGTGACACAGGCCTTCATTAATAAGGCCCTGGGTTGAGAGCAACGCCACCGGAGCGTCACGAAAAGTGACGCTCCGGTGGCGTTAGGGGCTTGTAAATATGCCCCTTAGTCTCTCGTAGGGGCCTGTCTTTAACTTTGCATCGAGTTTAGGTAGCAAATCGTTGAAGCACATGTTAAATAACTATTGGAACAAGTGAGTTTCGTCAGTATATTATAGTATTGGTGTTTTGAGTTTTACGAATATGTCGAGCCTACAAATCGAAGAAGCTAGGTTTTGCAGACAGTGGGTCTTCCACAAAGGGTGTGCAGACACTATGGGGCCGATTCTGATCTCGGTCGGAGGCGCACCCAATACCATTCGGTCGGGAAAAAAGCCATGCGAATGCCTGTTTCCCGACCGATCCGTACAGCACACCGAACGAGTAAGTACGATGCGCACAACAGCACAGAATCCGGCCGAGCCGTACTCACCCAATCCAGGTCCTGTACTCCGACCGAGGCGAATCCGGAAACGCTGAATCGAGTCGCACGGAAGGGAAAATGCAGCTCCGTCCGGCCGACCAAGTACGATGCGCTTCCCGTACGCGCCGAACCCGTCGCTATGCTCGGCACGTCAAAGCATCCGGGAGAGGCGCACATAAGCTCCGATTCGCGCCACAACACAATCCACGGCTATGAGACGAACACGCCAGCGACGAGGACGACGCGAAGCGACGAGGACGACGCGAAGCAACGAGAAGGACGAACGACACGAACCAACCCATGAATCCCTTCGTCCCGATCATACCAATATTCTACATTTACTACCGGAACAGGCACGGACGCGTACGGCGCAGAAGGTAAGTCAGACACCAACCACAAAACACATACAACACGTACACGACACATCACACACACACAGAGGGATGCAGAATATACTTACACCAGCAACAGCAGCACCATAGGGGCGGGATGCCCATCACCAATGCCACATATGCACACAGGGGCCTCAATGCGCATTACCACCCCTACCCAGGGGGGGCTGGATGCCTACCACTACTACCACCCTTAGCCAGGGTGGTACCAGATGCCCACCACCACTACCACCCTTAGCCATGGGGTGCCAGATGCCTACCACTACTACCACCCTCACCCAGGGGGCTGGATGCCTACTACTACTACCACCCTCACCCAGGGGGCTGGATGCCTACCACTACTACCACCCTCACCCAGGGGGGCTGGATGCCTACCACTACTACCACCCTCAGCCAGGGGGGCTGGATGCCTACCACCACCCTTAGCCAGGGGGCTGGATGCCTACCACTATTACCACCCTCACCCAGGGGGGCTGGATGCCTACCACTACTACCACCCTTAGCCAGGGGGCTGGATGCCTACCACTACTACCACCCTCACCCAGGGGGGCTGAATGCCTACCACTACTACCACCCTTAGCCAGGGGGTGCCAGATGCCTACCACTACTACCACCCTCACCCAGGGGGGGCTGGATGCCTACCACTACTACCACCCTCACCCAGCGGGGGCTGGATGCCTACCACTACTACCACCCTTAGCCAGGGGGGGCTGGATGCCTACTACCACTACTACCACCCTCACCCAGGGGGGCTGGATGCCTACCACTACTACCAGCCTCACCCAGGGGGCTGGATGCCTACCACTACTACCACCCTTAGCCAGGGGGGCTGGATGCCTACTACCACCCTCACCCAGGGGGCTGGATGCCTACCACTACTACCACCCTCACCCAGGGGGGCTGGATGCCTACCACTACTACCACCCTCACCCAGGGGGGCTGGATGCCTACCACTACTACCACCCTCAGCCAGGGGGGCTGGATGCCTACCACCACCCTTAGCCAGGGGGGCTGGATGCCTACCACTACTACCACCCTCACCCAGGGGGGCTGGATGCCTACCACTACTACCACCCTCACCCAGGGGGGCTGGATGCCTACCACTACTACCACCCTTAGCCAGGGGGGCTGGATGCCTACCACTACTACCACCCTCACCCAGGGGGGGCTGGATGCCTACCACTACTACCACCCTCACCCAGGGGGGGCTGGATGCCTACCACTACTACCACCCTCACCCAGGGGGGGCTGGATGCCTACCACTACTACCACCCTTAGCCAGGGGGGGCTGGATGCCTACCACCACTACCACCCCCACTCATAGGATGGACAATGCATGACACAACCAGCACACCACAACCTAGGGAATGCAAGAAAAAGACATCTCCCCAACACCATGACAAGCGTGTGTAGACTGTGTCAAATGCCTACAACACTGAACATGACTTTGAACATACAATGTGACCCCCTAGCACATGTGCCACACATATATGTGTGTGGCCCCCACAATGCAAGCAGGCCATGACCATTGTGGCAATGGGGTCCAAACCCCCATCATCACAGTGACCAAAAGGTAAGTGTGGGGTCCATAGCTGAAGCACATTCTGAACATTGTGGCAATGGGGTCTAACGCCCCATCACCACAGTGACCAAAATGTAAGTGTGGGGTCCATAGCTGAAGCACATTTTGAACATTGTGGCAATGGGGTCCAAACCCCCATCATCACAGTGACCAAAAGGTAAGTGTTGACAAAGAAAGAGCTGCAACTGCCAAACTGCATGGATGATTCCTGGTCACAGAACAAAAACACATCAGTGGCAAAGTAGTGTATGTGTCCCATTGCAACATAAATTGGGGAGCCAAATACTGCAGTGCAAATAAGTCATACCTTTGGCCATGTGCAGACAAACAACACCCATGGGGGCTGACACTGTCAACATTCATCAATGACACAATGACAGAAGTGACCATCAGAAGGCAGACCCACATATTTGCACCAATGGGCACACAAATGCAGATACCCTGTGGAGACTGTAGATGTGAGGTGAACAGATACCATACCATGGCAGCAATGGGACACACAAACCATGATCATTGTGCTGACCGATGACCTAGGAGTCCCAGGGACAGCAGGGGAAACCCACCAAACTACATACAGCCAATGGCACACCCAAGATATGCCAATGCAGTGGTGCAGATGCACAAACACAAACAGGCAGACCCACACTGCACATCATACACAACAGGTGAGGGGGGTGCCAGTGTCCCCAGGCAACCACACAACACATGAGGAGACCTGAATACCAATCATACAGATGTGCATACAGTGCCACACAACGGTAACTCATGGATCCAAATCCCCTATGTGGGCAAGCAGGCATTGTCAGATGAGAGGGAGCACAAATCACACATGTCACACAGGCACGTAGGAACAGCAACTGACACAGCAAGACACAGACACACCACAGCACTACCCCCAGGGCCCCCACAATGTGGTGACCCTGGGCTGCATTACAATCCCACTGTGATGACAAAGCTAAATGTCGTTCACACTGTGAACCACAGTCATGTGTCCTGAGCAACAAACTACCATCACACCTACACAAGCACAAATCAATCAGCATGGCCAGTAAGCCAAGGCCAACATGGAGGCAGGGGCCTAGCCGGGCAACAACTCTCATCTGCACACACTCAACACCACACCCCTCGACCTCCAACAATGTGCAGCAGTGAAGCACACATGCACTGGTGACATTGCACATGCACCCATGACTATTCCAGGGTGGTGGGTGGGAACCAAGGTGCAGAAACACATCACACATGGCCACTCAACAAGACTTCTGAATGTCTGACACACTGCACACTACGCTGTACATGGACATGACGGCAATACCACACCAACCAATGGGTTCCCAGCCACAGTCACACACCAATGAAGAAGCCAAGGTCACCCACAAAGAACACACATAGACAACAACCAACATTGCAGCCCGGACCCTGAGGAGTGCCAGCAGTCACACACACAACGTGTCACAATCACTGAAAGATAACACAAACTGGAAATCACATGACAGGGGCAAACAACAAGTGCCAAGGGGAAACCTGACTGTGACCCATCTGCGTCTGCACACAAACTCAGCCCTGACAGCAAACACACCTATGGGTGACACCCTGATGAACAGTAATGTGCCATGCACCCACATCACAGAGAACCCAGGAGAAGACTTTGGGGGAACATAGGTCAACTCAGCAAGCATCACAAACAGGTACAACACTAGGGATCACAGCATGCACAGCTAAACGGAAGTGAACACACAGACATGCACATACAACACACACCTTGGGCGCAGGCAATGTCACAGGAGTACACACTGCCATGAGGGGACTCCACTCCTGTGTGAGTAAAGCTGTGCCATATGTTGCCTCAGTAGGGCCCCATCATGTCAGCTGAGCACTTGGTCACACAATCAACAATTAGCACCAAATGAGGGCTCCCGTCACATCAGCCTGGTCATGAAAGTGCCAACGGAATCATCAGCACAGATCCAACACACTTGTATAGCAATGTTGCACTGACTACACGGATGAGTCCTTCCCCATTGATGCCCAAACCTGCATGTCCAGTGGAGATGGCCACACGGTCAGGGAAGTAGACGAATTGAACAATGGCAGGCACAACAGATGTGCAGGGGTGGAAGCCACAGATGTGAAATAGCTAATCTAAGTAGGAAATCCCATTGCCAAATACTGAACACATGACACCCTCAGATGCTGCTATGGATGACATGGATACACCACAGGATAGGACACATTCCCCTGGACCACATGGGTTCCTGCACAGTAACACTTCATTATCATGAGACCAAATATCACCATCACTGCAGCAAGGGCATGGTTAGCATCATCAACAACATGTACATCAGAAGCATAAGCACTAGAGAACAGAAAGTTGCTTTATTCAGCATATGTGTGGAATGAAAACAAAGTCCAGAAAAAACACAAAGGCCAATGGCCAGTCCATTGTCAAAGTCCAAACTGGGTGACAGTGGCAGATGTCACCCTACGCATGCCTGCACAAAACCAGGGACAATCCACTAGGAGGGGCAACCGGGGGGCAGGCCAGGCACCGCAGGGACAGGATCAGGGCTCACCAGGAGGAAGCAGGGAAGGGGTGGTGGGTGCTGGAGAGCCACTGACAACTGCAGTGGAGGTGTCTGACATGGTGTGTGCCGGCACAACTGGGGGCATGACTCAGATGTTGTGGGTGGCGGCACGACTGCAGTGGACCCTGCAGATGGAGTGGACAGGTCCGCCACTGCAGTGCCCAAGTCAGACAGGGTGGAAGTGGACTCCACTGCAGTGCCTACCACCAGGGGAGGAGAATGGGGAACAGGCAAGGTGGGCTGGACAGAGGGGAGGACACCCTCACCACATCAGTGGTACAGACAAGCGCAGCGGGGGTGTGGTGCCGGGAGAGCAAGTGGCAGGGGGAGAAGGCCGGATCCTCTTGGGGATGGTATATCTGTGGGTGGGGGAACCTGGGGCAGGGTGTGGTGGGGGCACCTGTGGAGTGGGGGCCTGAGGGATGGAGGAAGGAGACCTGGTGCCTGAGCTGCAGGGCGGCGGCGGGGTCTTGCTCTTACGACTCCGGGGGACTTGCGGGTGGGGGCCTCAGTCTGTCTGCGCCTGGGGGAGGGTGTCCGGGGGCGAGGGCACTCTGCTCCATGTGGGTGGGCTTCCTCTTCCCCCTGAATGCTGTATCAGCTGGATCGGAGGGGAAGAGGCCGAGGTCACTGAGAAAGAGCCGCTGGGTCTTTGGGGTTGCAGGTGAGGCAAGGGAGGGTGTTTTGGAGGGAGAGGCAACTGAGGACTGCGCAGTGCTCGTGGATGCGTGTGTGTGTTCCAGGGCCCCATCCCCTGTGAGTCTGGTTTCAGTCCCCTGACTGTGCGTGCGTGTGCGTTTTGTTTGTGGCGTGTGTGTCTGTGTGCTGGATGTGTGTGTGCTGGTGTGTGCCTGTGCCGGTGTGTGTGTGCTTGGGACGGGTAAGGTGCTGGGGAGTGTGGATGGAGCAGAGGCAGGAGGGGTGAGGGACTGTCTGAGGAGGGACACTGCTGCCGTCAGGGAGGAGTCCATGGACCTATTGCCCCTCTGTAGGTCAGACATGCCCGATGAGATGCCCTCCATGAACGACACCAGCTGAGTCAACAGAGCGGTGTGCGCATGGAGGACACTCAGCATGGCTGTCTGCCCTACATGGAGCTGGCGAAGGAGGTACACAGACTCCTCAATCAGGGCAGCAGGGGACACAGGGGCAGGGGTGCGGTGCCTGGCCCAAAGGAGACACGCTCCCGAACATGGGAGCCTCCACGGACCTGGGGAATGGGAGCCGATGGGAGGGCGGTGGTGGTGCTGGTGGTGGCGGGGACAGCAACACTAGCTGGGGTGTGGTGGCTGCTGACACCCGCCTCCATAAGGGAGTCATCCTCCGAGTTGCTCTGGTCCTCAGCTGAGGTGGATGGTGCTGAGGACTCCTCGGTGTGGCTCCCCTCGCCCTCCGTGCCACTGGGTCCCTCCGACCACTCCTCGGCTGCTGACCCAGTCTGGCTCTCCGGCTCCTCCTGGTCCGTGGAGCTGTCCCCTTCCGTGGCCGTGGATGTATCTGCAAACAATGGGGAAACAGACAGACATCAGTCACCTGCACCAAACGCACACACCACTGTGAGCACAGCACATTACAGAGCAAGCCCTGGCATCATTAGTTGTACATTGCTAAAAGTGCCCTAACTGAACAGGAGAAGCCAATTGTCAGTCTGATGCCAACCATGGCACTCACATCCCACATGGCCTTGCACCCATCTGTCTGGTGTCTGTTGGATAGCAACACCCCAGTGTGGACACATGCACCAACTACTCAGTAGTTGGACAGTGCAGAGGACACGGTGTAGCATGTGGACATGCACACATCACAACTCTTGCCACTGAGTCAGTACAGGTTTCCGGATGAAAGGGACGCCCAGAGTCAAATAGGATATGCATGTGATGCATACCAGCGACAGACACCATGATGCACCCATGTCCTGATAGCCATCGCCACAATGGTGTGCATGTAGCACATGTCACTCCCCTGCAGGATCACCAATAAGTAGACACATGCCATGGCGGAGGCATGACTGCTAAGTCATACATCACTGTCTCAGTGATGTATGACTTGGCAGCCAGACAACAACACTCTGCACTGTGTCACAATAGTAGGTCATGGGGAATGCAAGTCCTGGAGCTGCACAAGTGCACATGTACATCCCCACACAACACATCATCTTAACCCTCATCTGTCCAGGTCATACCGATTGGACATATGGGAGACCTGTGACACTACCCTCTGAACCTGAGCCCCTCACAATCTGCTGTGAATGGGGAACAGCTGCCTGAACTTCACATTCGCATACCCCAGTCTGCACGGGCAGCTGATCAAACACCTATGTGACACACAAGTATCGTCTCCTATGGTCACATCTCCAGTGGCATGCTGAGCCCCTACCAAGAAACACCCCAGCAGTCCTGGCAACTAATCCACAGCACACTGACACAGAGGCAGACACCTGAGGGGTCAAATCACTGCGCACAATGTGTCAGCTGATACACGGGAGTGGGAGTACAGAGTGCATTGCAAGGCCTGGAGTAGGCATGACTGTCCTGCCCCACATGAATGAGGGATGAGCCCTGGACAGTGGATAGCTGGCTATGTATGTGTGACACACGTAATCTGCACACTCCTGGGGCCCAAACATTGTTCCCACCCGCTGCATGGGCGTGTGCCACATACCCCAGGCACATGTGGTGGCTCAGCTCAGCAAGTGGACCGCATATCAAAGCAACATGCAGATTACATGTCCGAACACAGGCGTTGTGTGAACAATGGACCCACCCATGATGCCCACAACAGTGTTAGGGAAACAGATGCTGTCCCCCACCTTTAGTGAAGCAAACTGCAAGGACACAGTCCCAAGTGACACAATTCCCTGAATGTAAGGGCCACACCTGGGTATCAGATGAGGAGTGGGCAGTGCACAATAGAGGGACATGGCTCCTGGACAACATGACTGCTGCACTGTGGCAGTTGAACCAGGCCAGAGGAGGGCACAAAGCATGTAATACAGAGTTCACAGTGCAGTCTTTGACTCACCCCCTCCTTGCTGCTGTCTGGCCTTCAGCTGCCCATCCAGGTCTGGAAACACCACCGCCAGGATCTGGAGCATGTGGGGGGTCAGGGTCCGTTTTCCGCCCCTCCTGCGAGGGGCGACAGCTTCAGCTGGACCCGTGCAATCCTCCGGGTCCAGCCCCGAAGGTCCTGCCACCTCTTCTGGCAGTTGCGGATCCGGCGCTTGTAGACCCCCACGGACCGGACAGCCCGGACGATGTCCTTCCAGATCTCCTGCTTCCGATGGGCATTAACCTGTCAGGATGACAAAGTGAAAAGGCCATTACTACACATGCAACATATCCGTGCATGACACAGTTGTATATACATGTCTCATTCACAGGGGCACATGATGTACACAGGCAGTGCAAGGCTGCCCATGGACAGTTTGCCAGACGTCACTACATGGTATCATTGCATGGGAAGTAAAACCTTGTTCAAATGCACTGTCACTGCACCATACCTGTCCAGTGCATGTCACTACACACTATGGGGGGTGACAACTACTCAGTGAGCCTGCTAGCCAGTGGCGTGCAGACTTTCAGCCTTGCTAGTCAGACAAAATGCACATTCAGAAAGGCAGTGCACAGAACACTCACCTGCTCCCCTGGTGTCCCATACAGCTTGCTGTACTGTGGAAGTAGGCTGTCCAGCAGGGCCTGGTTCTCCTCAAGGCTGAAGGCTGGGGCTCTCTCCACAGTACGTGCCATTTCAGGGTCCAGAGGGGCAGAGACAGCAGCAGTGCAGTGGCAGATGTCGTCCTGGAGCATGTAGTGCAGGCAAGTGAGCTCTCAGGGGAACAGCCAGCAATATATATGTGCTGGAGAGGCAGATACTGTCCCTTGTGTCCGACCAATACACGCCCACGGCATCCTTCAAATCTTCAACTTCATGACATACATGATTTTGCAACATTGTTGTGGGTGACCAACTGAATTTCCAGCAACCGACTTGTTCGAAATTCGAAAACGCGTCTGTTGCCAGGCAAGGCCATTGTCAATGGGTGCGCACTGATTGGTCCTTTGCGGTACAACGCGTACAGGGGTACAACGCGTACCCGCACACATTGAATGCAATGGGCCGGCCGGGGGCACCGATCGGTCCATTGCGATACAACGCGTACAGGGGCACAACGCGTACCAACGCGTACAGGGGCACAACGCATACCTGCACACATTGAATGCAATGGGCCGGCCGGGGCACCGATCGGTCCATTGCGGTACAACGCGTACAGGGCAGCAACGCGTACCCGCACACGTTGAATGCAATGGGCCGGCCGGGGCACCGATCGGTCCATTGCGGTACCAGCGCATACAGGGGCACAACGCGTGCCCGCACACATTGAATGCAATGGGCCGGCCGGGGCACCGATCGGTCCATTGCGGTACAACGCGTACAGGGGCACAACGCGTACCTGCACACATTGAATGCAATGGGCCGGCCGGGGCACCGATCGGTCCATTGCGGTACTAACGCTGCATAGGGGCACAACGCGTACCCGCACACATTGAATGCAATGGGCCGTCCGGGGGCACCGATCGGTCCATTGCGATCACTAACGCGTACAGGGGCACAACGCGTACCAACGCGTACAGGGGCACAACGCGTACCTGCACACATTGAATGCAATAAGCCGGCCGGGGCACCGATCGGTCCATTGCGATACAACGCGTACAGGGGCACAACGCGTACCAACGCGTACAGGGGCTACAACGCGTACCTGCACACATTGAATGCAATGGGCCGGCCGGGGGCACCGATCGGTCCATTGCTGTTCAACGCATCCCTGTACAAGTGACTGGCATATGTCACCATGCCTGTCTCAGATGGACATATGCCAGCCACAGATAGCTCCCAGGGAGTGAGGGGCACACCTACAACACGACAGCCTGTCCAAACTGTATGATAAGGCATGTAAGGCTGCATTTCCTATTGTGTGTATGTTGGTGTACATGTTGTCCTGTGGGTGTCACCTGGGGGCAGCAACCCCCAGGCTGTGCACGTGTTCATGGGGACAGGATCCTGGGTGTTACGTGTACATGACCACTGTGATGTGCAACTGTTCATATCTGTGCATGTGCCATGGTCACATTTCACGGTGGTGTATGTGTATGTCATGTCACATACCCCGTGAGTCCCATGTGGGACGGTATGTTTGAGCCAGGGTGTCCCAGTGGCACAATAGTGATGGTCCTCCACAGTCTGTGTGCATGTAGTGTTTACAATGTCTCTGATTTCATGTGCACAATGGGAGACAGTCTCCACATCCACGTTGTGTGTGCATGGACTTTGATGTTGTGCGTGTGTGTGTCACAGACGTCCATGTCCATCCTGCAGTGGCAAGTGGGACCACTACCTGTGGGGGTCATAGTTGTTTTGCTGTGGTGTATACATGATACTCCATGTAATGCCAGTGTCCATGTGGCAATACAGGGTCCCTGGGAATGTACCTGTCGTTGAGCTGTGATGCCTGGGGCACATCTGTCCTCACATGTCACTGTGGGGGTGATTGTGACACGGCAGCAGGAGATGGGAACTGTGACACGGCCTCATGATATCCAATGGGCCAACCTGGGACTTATTGATGCCACTTGTTGGACCGTGATGACAGATGTTGGCCATGTATGTACCATACATGTCCTTACGGAACTGCACACTTCATGTAGTTGTGCCTCATAATGATGTATGTTGGGATATTGAGTGTGTTCAATGCCGCATATGTGGGCTGACTGACAATCTTGCTTACTTCTCCTCTGCACTGCAGGGCTCCTGCTGTCCATCGACCATTCCCAGACCTGGCAACGATGGTGGAACGGGACAGCATCCGACGGTACCGCTTCACCAGGCAGCTGATTGAGGATTTGGCAGTGCAGTTGGCCCCACATTTGCAGCCTGGCCGGCCGTATCCTACAGCGCTGACCCCCAAGGTGAAGGTGATGGCAGCCCTACACTTCTTTGCCACCGGTACCTTCCAACATACTGTGGCGACTGCTGGTGGGATGTCACAGACCATGTTGAGCCGTGTGCTCCGCGATGTTTTGGCGGCAATGTTGCTATTCCTGAACAGGTACATCTATTTCCCTAGACTGCGACGACTCACTGATGTGAAGAGTGACTTCTATGCCCTGGGGAGGATGCCGCATGTCATTGGCTCCATTGATGGGACTCATGTGGCTTTGGTACCACCACAGGCCCAGGAGCAGGCCTACCGTAACCGCAAGCACTACCACTCGGTCAATGCACTGGTGGTGTGTCTTGCAGATATGACCATCACACACGTGTGTGCCCGTTTCCCTGGTTCAGCACACGATGCCTTTGTGATGAGGAGTAGTCGCATCCCCAGGATGATGGCACAGATGCAGAACCAGCGTGCCTGGCTTGTCGGTGTGTACTGACTTTGTGCCATTGTGTGTGATCTGATCTGTAGTATTCTGCCCACTTTTCCAAGTCAGCTAATGTGCACTTGTCTGTCCGTAGGTGACTCGGGATACCCCAACATGCCGTGGTTGCTGACACCCCTCAGGAACCCTGTGACACCAGCCCAGATGCGCTACAATGAGGCACATGGTCGGACCAGGAGAGTGATTGAGCGGACATTTGGTCTCCTGAAGAGCCGCTTCCGCTGCCTGGACAAGACCGGAGGGTCCCTCCCATATGCCCCTGCGAAAGTGTGCAAGATTATCATCGTCTGCTGCATGCTCCACAACCTGGCAGTGAGGAAGGAGTTGCCTCTCATCCAGGATGACAATGACCAACATCCGCCACCTGTGGAGGATCCTGGCCTGGACCACGATGCCAGTGATGATGATGATGATGATGATGGTGATGTCCGCACACAGCTCATCACCAACTTCTTCAGCTGAATGTGAGTATCCAGAGATGTCAGGTCAATGATGTGAGTATGCATGATATGTGTGGGTGGTGCTCTGGTGCTGTTGGAGTGTGTCCATGGGCTACTTGACTGGATGTGTGTTGCGATGTGTGCTTACAGGTGGGCTGTACTCCCCAACAGTGTTGACATGCTAACTTGGTTCTGGGTGGGTATCTTGTAACATGTATTGTGCATGAGTTTTGCTGTTCTGTCCTGTTCTCCATTGCTTTTGACTGTGTGTCATTTCTGTCCTTCACAGGGTACTTTCAGATTCGTTTGGTCAACTGTGTCCACCGACGACGTGATTGCACTTCCAGGGTGGTAGCTGTTGTGTCCCTACAGGTGATGTGCGCCACACCCATAGACTTCCTTCCGTCTACAGTTGTTGACTGTGTGCCCGCTGCCAGGTGGGATTACCTTGCATCTGTAGTGGTAACAACATGTTGCAACTGTGTAATAAACCTGTGCTTCACTTTGTGATGTGCGTTGTCTGTGGTCACACATTTGACTGCCATTTGCTTACTGCACCTGTGGGCTACTTGACTACAACTGGGAATGGGTGTGGTGTCTGTGCATTGCACCGTCTTCCCTGACAACATCAGTGTAGGCAATGAGTCAGATGGCCTAGGTGTGTATGTGTTGTGTAGCCCTGGTGGTGTGTCTCCCTCATATGTGTCACGTTGCCTTTACTCACATGCCTGTGTTGTACTTGCTGTTGCAGTTCGCATACACAGTGTAATTTTGCAGTTCATCATCCCCATAACAGCACCCACGTTGGAATCACAACAGAGGCAAGTATGGTGTATTAGTGTGTTTATTGTGATACATTTGTGTGAATAGTGCATAGGATGGGTAGTGCTGTACATAAATCTTGCAATCAGAAGTTCCTAGGTGAATTGAAAGTCCTGGTAGACAAAATCCCCAGTATCGGGGCCACAGTTGTCTGAGACATTGGTCCAACTTGTACTCCCCATGCAATGTGTGGGAGTAGTGTTGCCGTCAACAGGGTGAACAGTCTGTGCACAAAGGTGAACATCCAGAACAGGTTCAGGATTCCTGGGAGTTGCGCTTGGCCATCGGCCTCTCACTTGCCCCTCCTCGGACGACCCCTCTTCTTGGGGGGGGGCCCTCAAGTACAGGCTGCTGCGGTGCAGGGGACTCTCCGCCAGAGTCATCCTCCCTCCCTGTGCAGTTGCAGTTTGTTCAGCACCAGATGTTGTTGGCACACAGGGAGGTGTGAACTGGTTGCTGTTCATCTGGCGGAGGCATTGTAAAATGTCCCTGTGCACCGCCGTCATCTCATGCAGTGCATCCCACTTGGACTCCACGCGGGACATGTGTGAGTCCACGCGGGACATGTGTGACTCCACGTGGGACATGTGAGAGTCCAAGCGGGCATGATGGGCAGCCTGCTGCTGTTTCATGTCTCTGAGGAGCCCCACTACCTGGCTGAGATCTCCGGTGCTGGACTGGTACGCATCAGCTATGCGTACCAGTTGTGGGTCATCATGCACACCAGCAACCTCTGCAAGCAGCGACCTCTGTCTCCCACCCCTCCCACCACCCCTGCTGACATGTGCAGTGCGTGCAGTGGCACGCACAGATGACCCTGGTCCACCTTGGGGGTTGGTGGTGGTGGTGGTGTCCATGGCCCCAGGTTGGTCCAGGGTCCCTGTGCTGGTGTTGCTCCTTGTTCTGTCCATGTCGTCAGGGATGGTATTTGTGGTGACAGTCATTGGAGGGGTGGGTGCAGGGGGTGCAGCTGGTGGTCCTGCTGGTGCTGCAGCTGGTGGTCCTGCTGGTGCTGCATGTAGACTTGCACCGGATGTGCCAGGTTGGTCTTCTTCGTCCGAGGAGGGCAGAGGCTGTACGACACCAGTGAGCTCCGCATCCTCTTGAGCCTGGGACTGGGACTCCTCAGCGTCTGCTGCTGTGTCCCCATCATCACCTGTTTTTGGGAGACACACACAATGTATGTTATGTTTCTGCAGGCATCAATGGTTGACACACCTGACAGTTGTGACTGTGCCTCTGGGTGCGGGCCTGTACATTGCATTGTCCTAAGTCGTCACAGTCAGGGGTTGATTTTGGTGTGGCACATTGTCCTGCATTATTTGGGCATTTCTATGTATTTGTTGGGGTGTGAACATGGTCTGCATTGGTTGTATTTGGTTGACTGCCGGCCCTCCTTCCCACCCAGCCAGTCAGTTATCCCACCATGGACTGTGCTTGCATTGCAGGGAGTGGAAGTTGTCTCTCAGGATGTCAGTCAGTGGTATCCTGCTGTTTGTTGGTGCACAGTTGCCAGCAGGGCCTTGTGCTCCCCACAGCAGTAGCCAGTGTCAGCCATCTTGTGAGTCCTTCTCCACTCCCTGTGATGTGAGCATGGTTCAGGGTGGTGTTGATGGGCAAGTTGTGAGGCTGAGCAATATCTGTGACTACCACTCCCATCATGCTATTGCCTCCACCCCCCTTCCCAGCATGCCCATGCTTCCTTCCTTTTGACTCTGCTTCCCTGTGGGGTGGGCTGGCTGTGCTGACAGGATGGCTGGGAGTGTTGTCCTGGCAGTTGTTTGGCTAAAAGTCCCAAGAGTGTCCCTGTGCTTCACACAACATAACCCAGGGTGGTGGTTCTTTGTGGGATCTTGAGTTAGGATGGGAGGCATTGCATTCTACCAGGTGGGTTCTGTGGAGTTTGTGTTGAGGGGGGTGAGGGGAGGTGCTTGTGACTATGGTCAGTGCTGCAAGTCCTCCTTCCCACCCAGCCAGCCAGATATCCCACCATGGAACGTGCTTGCATTGCAGGGAGTGGAAGTTGTCTCTCAGGATGTCAGTCAGTGGTGTCCTGCTGTTTGTTGGTGCACAATTCCCAGCAGGGCCTTGTGCTCCCCACAGCAGTTGCCAGTGTCAGCCATCTTGTGAGTCCTTCTCCACTCCCTGTGATGTGCGCATGGTTCATGGTGGTGTTGATGGGACAGTTGGGGGGGGCAATATGTGTGACTACGACTCCCATGATGCTATTGGCTACACTGACTTGGCCAGCATACACAGAATTCCTTCCTTTCAGTGGTCTTCACTGTGTGTTGGTGTTGTTGTGATGGCTACATGTCTGGATGTGTTTGTTAGTTCTATTTGTGCCACTGCCTAGCTGTAGTTGTAGTTGTGTTTGTACATGTGATGGCACGGTTGAATGTAACTTTTTTGATGGCATGTGTTGTGTTTATCTGACTGACATACACATTTTGGGATGATTCTGTTCTGGTTGCTGTGTAATTGCTATGAGTGCATGGTTTGACTCTCCCCTTGACAGTGATGTGTGTGTGTATTGTGGCAGAATATTGTGTACATTTGTTGTGTACTCACCAGGCTCTGGGATGTTCTCTAGTCCATATACGCTCACTGGCGGAAGGATGGCCCGCACCTTCTCCTCCCAGGGCCTGAGGTATACTGGCTTGGCAGGAGGGCCACTGCCGGTGTATTGGCTCAGGAGGTAGTCTTTCTTGAGCAGGTCCCGTACCCTCATGCGCACGTCATACCACCTGTTCTGGATGTCGGTCTTTGTGCGCAGACATGGTGATTGTGCGTTCACCCTGTTGATGATCCTCTCCCACATCTTGGTTTTCTGGGAGATGGGGGTCTGTTGGACCAGTGTGCCAAACAGCTGTGGCTCTACCCTGAGGATCTCGTCTACCATGACTTCCAATTCACAATCTAGGAACTTGTGATTCTTCTTGGGGGCATGGTGATGGGTGGTGATGGTGAGTGATGTGTGTGTTGGTGTGCAGGTGAGGGTGTGTGAGTGTGTGTTTTGCTGGGTGTATGTAAGGTAGGTATTTGTTGGTGTGCTGATGGAGTGTGGCTTGTGTGAGGGATGAGCTGTGGGTGTGTGGTTGCTGTCTCTTGGGTGCTGGCAGTGGAATGGCATTTGCAAAGGATCATGGTTGGGATTTGTGTCCTTTATATGGGTGGAGTTGTGGGTGTGTCTTTGTTCTCTGTCCCCACCCCCCAGTATTTATTGGCTTTGTAATTGCTTGTTTGGCCTTTTTTTTGTGATTTTTCCTTTGTACTGTCTGTGCATGTTGGAAACGTTCTTGTGACCGAGTCGGACCCTGCATTTGTCTCGTACGGTGTTCTCCGTTTTGTTCACGCTGTGTTTGTGCAGTTTTCTATGCTGCGTACGCGTCGGTCGGGGTGTTTTGTGTTACTTCGGCTCGGTTTTGTATGCGTGTCGGTCGTACGGCTTGTCCTCCGTCCGACTCGGTCGTGGTTTTCGCGCCTTGCATCGTACTTTGCGGTTTGGAGTTCGCGTGTACGTTTCGGTCGGATTTGGTCCGGGTGCGTGTCGGTCGGTTCGATTCGCGTGTTTTTCCGGCCGGATTGCTGTTTTCCGTGCGGCTCGATCGTTCGGCTTGGGTTCGGTACGTGTCGGTCGGATTTTGCACGCTTTGCATCGTACTTGGCGTGTCGGGTGCCACAGGTACGTGTCGGTCGGTATAAATTCCGGCTCCGAGTCGGTCGGTGCTTTTTCCGGCCCGAATCGGAATCGACCCCAATATCGGGTAAAAAAAATGTCAAGTTGCACAAATATCGAGTAATAAATATCGTGGGTCAGAAATATTGACAGCAAGCATATCGTGGTCAAGAATATCGACTTAAGGTAAGTAATACCGATTTTTAAAATATCGAAGTGTTTAATATCATTTGCATAAATATAGTTGTTAAAAATATCGTTTTTAAATTAATGTTATGTATTTTATTATACATTTTATATGTATGTGATATATGATTTTTTGTATAAGAATTGTTTGTATTTTTAATATATGTGTTACATTTTTAGTAGTTATTATTTTTTTAATTTGAATTTTGTGTTTTTAGTTCCGTAGCGGGTTGTGGGTTTATACGGGAATAGGGTGGAAAGTAATTTAATGATGTTAAATTAATTGATTTTTTTACATGTATTCATATTTGTTTAATTTAGATTCTATAGTTTTAAATGTGTAAAGTAATTTATTATTAATTAATTAATAATTGGTTGTTAATTAATTTTAATTAATTAATTGTCAATTAATTACAGTAATTGTGTGATTAATTTTAGGTATGTGTTGTGGTGTTTATAGGTCTAAAGGGTGGGAAGTAATTCATTTTTAATTTATGGATTAATAATTGGTTGTTAATGAATTTTAATGAATTAATTGGTAATTAATTATGGTATTTGTGTACTTAATTTTAGGTGTGTGTTTTGGGGTTTATAGGGTTAAAGGGTACTAAAGTAGTTTATTTATTTTTTATTATTAATTTTTTGTTAATTGATACTAATTAAATTAATTAAAATGTTATTATGGTAATTGTGTAATTAATTTTAGGTGCGTGTTGTGGTGTTTATAGGAGTAAAGGGTGGAAAGTAATTTGTGTTTAATTAATTTATATATAGTTTTTAATTAATGTTAATTATTTGATATTTATTTTGGGTAATTGTTTATTTTTTGTGTGTTGTTTTTACTTTTAAAGGGGTAATGGGTGGGTATTAAATACATTTTAATTACTTTATTATTAGTTGTTAATAGTAATAGTTTTTAATCTGTAAATAAGTTTTAATTGTGTTCTATTATTTTATAGTTTAATTTAGGTGTGTGTTGTGGATATTATAGTGTTAAAGTGTGTGTAGTCAATTAATATTTATCAGTTTTTTTATTAATAATGTTTTTTTAATTGATTATTAATTATGTTAACTATGGAAGTTAATTTAATTTAAAATGTTGAAGTGTTTTGTTTTTGGTGTGGTGTTGTTATAGGGTAGGAAATAAAATAAATACATGTATGTAATAATTAATTTTTTTGTTTGTAAATATTTTCTAGTTTAATTTAAAAAAAAATGTATTTATTATTTTATTTCATATAATATTTGTAGGTTTTTGTTATATGTAATTAATATTATATTATGTTTTCTTTATATATATATCTAATATATTTGATTTTTCATTTTTTAAATATTGCTTATTTATTTTTATGTTTTTTTATTTTTAATATATTTTTTATAACTGTTTGAGTGTGAATAGTAATTTTTGTCTCTCCGCTATCCAACACTTTCCCTAATGTTGCACTCACTGGAGTGGGAATAGTAATTTTTACCTCTCCGCTATCTAGCACTTTCCCTACTGTTGCACTCACTGTAGTTGGAATAGTAAATTTTACCCTTCTGCTATCCAACACTTTCCCTACTGTTGCACTCACTGGAGTGGGAATAGTAATTTTTACCCCTCCGCTATCAAGCACTTTCCCTACTGTTGCACTCACTGGACTGGGAATCGTTAATTTTACCCCTCCGCTATCCAACACTTTCCCTTCTGTTGCACTCACTGGAGTTGGAATAGTAATTTTTACTCCTTTGCTATCCAACACTTTCCCTACTGTTGCACTCATTGGAGTGGGAATATTAATTTTAACCCCTTTGCTATCCAACACTTTCTCTACTATTGCACTCAATGGAGTGGTAATAAAAACAAAATTCCCCTCCACTATCCAGCACTGTTGCATTCAGTGGAGTGGGAATAGTAATTTTTGCCCCTCCGCTATCCAACACTTTCCCTTCTGTTGCTCTCACTGGCGTGGGAATGGTAAATTTTACCCCTCCTCTATCCAACACTTTCCCTACTGTTGCACTTACTGGAGTTGGAATAGTAATTTTTATCCCTCCGCTATCCAACACTTTCCCTACTGTAGCACTCAGTGGAGTGGGAATAGTAATTTTTACCACATTCACTATCCAGCATTTTCCCTTCTGTTGCACTTTTTGGAGTGGGAATAGTAATTTTTACCCCTCCGCTATCCAACACTTTCCCTACTGTTGCACTTTTTGGAGTGTGAATAGTAATTTTTACCCCTCCGCCTTCCAACACTTTCCCTTCTGTTGCTCTCACTGGCGTGGGAATGGTAAATTTTACCCCTCCTCTATCCAACACTTTCCCTACTGTTGCACTTACTGGAGTTGGAATAGTAATTTTTATCCCTCCACTATCCAACACTTTCCCTACTGTAGCACTCAGTGGAGTGGGAATAGTAATTTTTACCACATTCGCTATCCAGCATTTTCCCTTCTGTTGCACTCTTTGAAGTGGGAATAGTCATTTTTGCCCCTCCTCTATCTAACACTTTCCCTACTGTTGCTCTCACTGGAGTTGGAATAGTAAATTTTACCCCTCCGCTATCCAACACTTTCCCTTCTGTTGCACTCACTGGAGTTGGAATAGTAATTTTTACTCCTTTGCTATCCAACACTTTCCCTACTGTTGCACTCATTGGAGTGGGAATAGTAATTTTAACCCCTTTGCTAACCAACACTTTCTCTACTGTTGCACTCACTGGAGTGGGAATAAAAAAAAAATTCCCTCCACTATCCAACACTTATCCTACTGTTGCACTCTTTGAAGTGGGAATAGTCATTTTTGCCCCTTCTCTATCTAACACTTTCCCTACTGTTTCACTCACTGGAGTTGGAATAGTCATTTTTATCCCTCCGCTATCCAACACTTTCCCTACTGTTGCACTCAGTGGAGTGGGAATAGTACTTTTCACCCCTTCGCTATCCAGCACTTTCTCTAATGTTGCACTTTTTGGAGTGGGAATAGTAATTTTTACCCCCCCGCTATCCAACACTTTCCCTACTGTTGCACTTTTTTGAGTGGGAATAGTCATTTTTACCCCTCTGCTATCCAACAATTTCCCTACTGCTGCACTCTTTGGAGTGGGAATAGTAATTTTTGCCCCTCCTCTATCTAACACTTTCCCTACTGTTGCTCTCACTGGAGTGGGAATAGTTATTTTTACCCCTTTGCTATCCAACACTTTCCCTACTGTTGCACTGATTGTATTGTGAAATTTAAGTTTAAATATTTTTTGAAGTTTAATGTTTTAATTTAATATAGTTTTTTTTTTAATATTTCAAATCATTAATATATATTTTTATTTTTTATATTATTTTAAACTTTTAACATAAATTAAAAATATTAGTTTATTAATTTTTTTAAAGTAAATATATATGTATAAATTATTATGTTTGTGCGTTTATTTTTTTAATTAAGTTTATTTGTTATATTTGATTAAAATGTATATTAAATGTATTTTATTTTGTTAAAATTATATTTAATATTTAATATATATTATTTTATTTTATATTTATATAAAAGTCGATATTTTATACATCTATATTTTTTACATCAATATTTTTTAGTCAATATTTTTGTACTTACCTGATTAAGTATAGGAGTCGATATTTTTGTTGTCTATATTTTTTACTCGATATTTTTAACATCGATATTTTTTACATCGATGTTGTGTCAGTGAACCCCACAAAGTATTCAACATTTCTTTTGCCATCAAGAAGACTAACTTATCTGGAAGACATCGCTAGGTTGACACCGATTTCTAAGTAGGTCTCTGTTTGGGCAAATCTGTCTGCCTGACTAAATCGAGAAATATTGCCACCTGAAAATTCAATGCTTCAAATAAATCATGGATATCTGTACTCATTAAGGCAGGCCAAAAATGTTCAAGACAACGTGTGACATAGACAAACAAAATAAGGTGTAGGTTAAGAATACTATTCTTCAACAGAGACAGTTTGTTAGAGAATTTACAAAACTATTTACATCATCAGATAAATCATTTCTGGTATTGAAAACGACTGAGGACGTAGACATATTAACATCTGGTTTCCATTACTGGTTTCTATTACTTATGAGTACTGCCAATTCACAAGTATAAGTATTGTCCATATATATGTTTTTCCCCGAGAGGTTGGACTTCTGTGGGCTTTTTGAGTTTATGTGCTTGTGATCATAACTCAATTGAAACGCTGATGTACTTCGCTTTATTTTGTATGTATTTTTATCTGCACCACATAACTATATCGTTCCTCTGTTAGGAAATGGCAGCTTTATAAGCTGTAGACCTGGGGGTATATTTACAAGAACTGGTGCTCCACTATTTGTTCTGCAGTGGAGCAACAAAACCTTTACTGCTGCGGTACAACAGATCCTAACAACATGTTAGTGTTGTATTTATAATATGGCGCTACATGGCGTTAGGAAAAGCTAGCAGACGAAAGAAACGGGCGCTGATGTGTGCGTCAACCTGTCCGAAAAATTCACGCTGGGGTAAATAAAGTGACGTTCGGACAATTAGCAGCTAGAAAATACACCCTAGCCATCCTAACATCACTTTTCTGCTCCTAGCAGGAAAAAAAACACAAAAGCGCAGCTACTTCCAAAAACAAAAGTTACACACTACCTGAAAGTATCTATGGAGCACCCAGGAGTGAGCACAGGACAACAACCTCACCAACCCCACTACCAGCCAGGATGACCAGCCAGAGTCCCAGGGGAAGAGGAAGTGCAAGTTCAGTCAGGAGGAGAATGAGCTCTTGATCAGCGAGGTGACGGAGCACCAACACCAGCTCTTCGTCAGCTCCAAAGTGTCATTGGGGGGAAAAAAAAGACCATATGGCAGTCCATAGTGAACAAGGTGAACTGTGTTGCTGAAGTCAAGAGGACAGTGACTGACTGTAAGAAGCACTGGCACGAAGCTAAGCGCAAAACCAAGGAGAAACTGTCAACCAATCTCAAGGCAGCATTGCAGACCGGAGGTGGTAGTCCAGTGCCCCTGGAGGAGCAAGTGTCCGCAGTCATCTCTGAGGAGCCGGAGGTTGGAGTTGCGGAACAGGTCAGTCCTGCCAATGACGAACTACATCAGCAACAGGGTAAGTCCCAACAAGGGCCAATGTGGGTAACTACGTAATGTTGTGAAGTCCAGGCAGCTATGTCACAGTGCTCTGCAGCACTGTCTGTAGGAAAAAGGATAGGCACCTGTCTGATCTATGGTTAGACATGACAGCAATGGAAGGCTCATGGGCATTTTTATAATATGTTGGTGTAGGGCAGCGCCGCAAGCCATCTAACTGTGTTATCCTACATTAAAACAAAAAGGCAGCAATGTGCCAACTCTACAAGATACGGTGCATTCCTGGCTTTACTGCCAGCACTGGCACACAAACAGCACACGTCCTCAAAAGCAGACACCCATGCACCATGGTTCAAGGGTACCTGTGCTGGTGCTAGCTAGATGAATGTGCACCAGCACAGGGATGCATTGTATTCTTGCAAAAACAGCGCAACACTGCACTTTCCTATTCACACAGATTGGTGCAGCAAGATGGTTTTTGCACTGGGCTGCACCACATGCCTATGAATAATGCCCCTCTGTCTCACCTGGTCCCATGCACATTAACTTAGCCTCCAAATCCCTAGCATAGAATTGGTATGCCACAGGATAAACAACACACCTGAGGGGTGGGGGATATGTGGGCCCTGGGTAGTACCTACATATGGGGACATTTAAAGGCTCCCGTCCATACTCACCTAGATTAAACTACATGGTACACAGCTGTCCTGGCATGCAGGCTCAGACCACACAGGTGCCATAGTAGAGACCACCTGAACTCCTCTCATCACTAAATATGAATGGGTGTGGGGTGAATGCAAATGATGTACACCAGAGGACCATAGGCCAAATTTACAGTGAATAGGCGCAGCACGTCGATGCAAAGAAATCTGCAGCGGCGAGCTGCATCATTGCAAAAAATGATTGGATGGGCTGTATTTATTGGAATATGTGCTACCCGTGTGCTCACCCCTGCGCCGCTGCAAAAAGAACAGTCATATGGCAATGCAGGCACCCTTGCACCATGGCGCAAAAGTGTCTGTGTTGGTGCTTGGCTGTTTTTATCTGTTCCAGCACAAGGGAATCACATGGTGTGTGCCGTTTCTTTGTGAATACGGTGCTTTCCTGTGTTTGTGGAATGACGCAGGGTGGTGTAGCTAAAGTGCTTGCACCGCTGTGTTGTGTCATTTCTATTTGAACATGCCCCTAGGTAGGTACATGTCACCATTCCCAGCACTACTACCATCTGGGGTGCTGCCTGACACATATCACTCTATATCAGCCTGCCATCTCAGTCCATTGGATATGGTCACGCATAATGTAGGTGTAATAGGCACATGAGAGTCAATGTATGATCAGTGTGCCATCGCTGTGTGGCAGTAAGTCGGCTGCCAGGACCAAATTTAGAACAGCCAGAGGAGGCATGTACACATACAAGTGCATGAGTCATGAGCAGTGTTGTAGCGGCTCAACATACCCTGCCTACCAACCAAGAGGCACCACTTCCCATCCCACCCAGACCCCTAGACTCCAAGGACCCACAGATTACCTTCCAACGTACTGTGGTAGGAGTCCAGCGGGAGTTGGCAGAGCAGGTGCAAGCGGGGATGGAGACTCTGGTGACCACCCTAGAGGGAGTCCGTGGGTGCCTCAGTCCCAATAGGGACAACACTTCCACCATCAGAGATACCTACTCTCTGCTCTGTGGCCTGTGTTTTGTCTGTCTGTAGTAGACAGGGCCAGGTTGACTATTGCTCATTCTGTGAGGAAAATACACCAACTACTAGCAAAAGGGACATTTGTATTTTTATAGAGTCAGTGACAATACTAGGTAGGCAGTGAGAGTGTAACATGATTTGTAAACAATATTTGTGTGAAGACTAGAAAGTGGGTACTCACGGTTGCAAGCATTAAGTTATACTGATGTCATGCAATCAATGGTAATAGTGAATTAAGTCACCCCACAAATGCCAGGTCCATCCATGGTAACTTGCAAGCATACAACATTGGGCTGACATGTAAACACTTGCAAGTGTAAGTGGTTACGGGGCAGCAATCTATGTGCAAGTCCAAAAACATATAATTGGCCAAATGCTTTAGACCACAACATCCCTCCAAGGCATGTTGCATGACATACACACACACACACACACAGATATTGTATGTGAACAAATGATTTGCACTGTCTACATTTTCCATCATGATTGCCACGTCCACTGCTCCACAATGTGTAATAGTCAGAAGATGTAAAGTCATGGCCAACCAGACAGTTCCCTGTCCATAGGTAAGACACCTACTCACACATTTTGCCAAAGACTGCTAGCAAAGGCATATGCATGTACATAACGTTACCATTGCACACATGCTAACTCCCACACATTGAATCATGACATAGACATTGCAAACAATCACATGTAACCCCTTCGCTGCTAGGCCTCCACCTCTCTGCTAAGCCTTTTTTTGGCTATTTGTGGTAGTTCGCTTAGGCCCCTGTAACTTTTTGTCCACATAAGGT
Organism: Calotriton arnoldi; assembly: GCA_963921515.1. Taxonomy (NCBI): domain Eukaryota; kingdom Metazoa; phylum Chordata; class Amphibia; order Caudata; family Salamandridae; genus Calotriton; species Calotriton arnoldi. The sequence continues at coordinate 246,382 of CAWUFW010012498.1, read as the reverse complement.
ATCCAAGCCATATTTGTGTCTTTTACTTCCAACATCTTGAGGACTCTAAATGTGCCCAGGGTTTGTGGACTTCCCTGGAGGGGACCGAGAAATTAGCCAAAATACAGCTAATTTTGTTTTTCTTTATGAAAAATGGGAAAAAAGTGATGCAGAAGAAAGTGTTGTATTCCGCTTTAGGTGTCCGTATATAGGTTTTCCTGAAACATGTCCTTATATAGGCACAATTCGCATTGCCCTTATATAGGCATTGAATTCCAGCCCTTATTTAGGCATTAGCCATGTACTCCAAATACAGGCATGGTCACCGGCATCCGTCCACCCTAACGTCACAACGAGTTCTTAGAAACCAGACGCTTAAGCTCTTGGGAGTTCCCCTAGCACAGGATTATTGATTTCTCCAAGAACTCATTTATTATGCATGAACCGCTATACCTTAAGGGTTCATTCCTGACGTCTTCCTCTGTCCGACTTCACGTCAATGCTAACATTCCAAGGCACCTACCAGGTATAAATATACCTTCCCTTGCCCAAGCAAGTTAGAGGAGACCTCGACTTCTGAGGAGCCCGTATCCTGGCCTGACGCACTGAGAAGAGACACTGTCATTCCTGCTCGCAGAAGAATCCAGCTTCCAGTGTTCTGACTCCCTTCGCGGGGTGTTAGAGTTTGAGATCAGGCAGGAGATTCCCACCTCTCTAATTCTCAAGGTATGGAGCTGACTAGAACCTAGAGGGACTCTTGGCATTCTAGACTTAACATACTCTTAGTATACCATACTAGAGAATACTTCACCTACTTCTTACCTTGCCCTACACCTAGACTAGGTTAGGTACATTGGGGTAGAACTAGCGTAGAGAAGCATCGTATGAGTACTCGCATTTTTAGCTCATGTTATTTATGTATGTGAATATATGCTAAAAGATAATGCTAGCGCAGTATTATTTATTTCTACTGCTTACGCTGTACATTATATATCTTGCATACTGTCTTGTGATCATAACAGCAGATATCTCTTACACGAGAAACAAGACTGTTCAATAAAACCTTTTATTGAAACGCCCGTCTATTCTTTCTGTATAACTCTGAGGAAACTAAGCATGCACGATTAGCTAAGTGAAACTGTTATCTATTGTTTCCACGATTCTGAGAAGTATTCCGATTCTAAAGGGAAACAAAGTTGTCATGTTTATGCGGTTGCCAGAAACTACTCCCTTCTTGTTTACAAGGAGTTTCTAGTGGCCTCTGAGTTAGCTGGCACAAAAGTAATTAAGTTTAATATACTCGATAGGGGCATACTGACTTCAGTCCTATGCCAAACCTATAGGGTATATTATTCCAATGCGCAGAGCCTATTAGGGAAATAGGAACTACACTACATGCCGCCCAACGGTTTGGTAAGGCACTAATTTAACGCTAGATACTGAGTAACTCAGTCGTGCTTTTCTCTCAGAGACCCCTACTCACATACTCCATAAGACGTCTGGAGTGGGTAGGGTTAAATATCCGCCAAAGCTAAATAGGACAAAAAACCTATAGATTAGCTATTTTGGTTTAATCAACGTTGAAGGATACAGTGTTTCAAAATATTGTGCACCTTAACTTTTGTTTCCTTGAAACTTGTACTACATTTTTTTAAAAACAAATGTCCGAACACGGGGACAATGGCACCGAGAACGGTGTAAATATGGCTGACCCAGTCGTAACAGCTTTTAACTTTACCGGTTTAAATGAAGCCGATGAGGGTGTTATAAACATCCCTCCAAACTTAAGGAGAGCCATCACTCTAAAACTTATAAAACACGGCCTACCACCAAGAGGTGGTAGAGCAGTTTTCGTGATAGAGGCACACGAATCCTTTCAGACAGAGGTATTCTATTCATGGATAGCATTCCCAGAATCAAATCCAGTAACAAGAGTGTTTCACTTCTTTAAAGAAGATGAACCACCAGAGGAATACATTCCTTTCGAGGATATTGAAATTCCACTCACATACCAGGAGCATCATCTCTGGTTTAAAGGCGCCCTAAAACATCACAGAAACATTACCAGGCTCGGTCCACTAGGTAGACCAGGAGCAACATGGCCGATTCTAGCCGGCTACACTCCTCATCCTGACCTCAATATAATGTCAGAAGAGGAATTACTTACTCAACTTACAGAGTTAATAAAAATTTACAGACAATTGGTCCAATATGTCATGCGGACTTTCACAGTCCAACCACCATTGACCATTCCAATTCAAACCCCTCATCAGGGGAATACACTAAAAATGACTCCACAGACTTTATACGCAGTCATGGGTAAAATGCCCACAAAACGTGAGCAAATTCCATTCTGGATAGCTCAAAAAATTACTCAAATTGAAGCAGTATTTCAAAATACTAGCCCTTATGAGAAACACAGAATCCTAACAATCTTTTTACCAATGGGGATCACACCACAACTGGAAGACTGCACCACTTGGGGCTCAGTCTTTGCTGCCATCTATACTAAAACACATGGTGTTCCGTCAATCACAGTAATACCAGATGTCCTGAAACAAATTCAAAACGAATACGGGGCAGAGCCTGCTCTAAATTTAGGTATGAAATTACTGAAAAATTTCGACCAGGTCTCAACAATAATATTATCTAATATTAAAGGGGAGGCAGCATCAGTGGCGATCCGCCAATGCTTAAGGGAATTTGATGTTACAGAACATCAAACTGAACTACCCAGAATAATAGAACAATCTTATGCAGAATTGGGCAGAGATAGTTTGGGTGGAAAACCTTTGAAGCCAAAACTATCTGAAAGTCCTGAGAAGGACTCTATTAAACAAACTCCTACATCTTCTAAAAAGAAGTGGGAAACTAATAAACAAAATTCAAACGAGACACGTTCTCAATCCCGAGGTAGGTCTCCTCAAAAGGAGCCCTCTGAAAGGAGGTATAACCTCAGGAATAGGGATAATTTAAGAAAACCTGACAGGTATCAAGATACTGATACACCGTATCAGTATCAGTATACTCTCGTACCTTTCAGATATCGTCACAGACATCGGAAAGAAGAGGACGGTCAGAACATAGAGAAGAACGCGTGAAATCGAAAGACGACAAACACGTTCAGAAAAATAAATCAAAACCTCAATTCACAAAAAGGAAGGTAGCAGGTCTGAAGATCAGACATGCCGAGAATACTGAGAACACAGCTCAAGAACGGAGAATGGGCTCAGACAATGCTGGACAGTGCAGCAGAAGTCACAATAGCTCGCCAGAACCTGAAGGAACTTCTGGAGACAGTGGACTTGAATGAGTACATCACAGTAGAGACTGTAGACACCAGGGTTAGTACTCCACAATAGTTATATGAAATAACACTCCGAATGGAGGGAGACATACCAAGAAAAGTGAAAATACTCTTTTGGGAGAAACTTTCAAGGGGTTATGATATACTTCTAGCAGAAAAAGACTGGCCACCACAATTTGTCAGGGAGTGCCCACATGGTGAGGACATCATTATGCCTGCCTTCTCCAACCATATTCCAATTAACATAAAATATACATATGCCAGGAAATGGGCAGTTGCCCAGGCCCCAGCATTATATAAAAATCATGTAGGATGGGATGAGGACTCACCTCACCACAAAATACAGTTAAAAAAATTAACCTACTGCACAAAGGCAGTACCCAATAAAGCAAGAAGCTAAAAAACAGGTCAGGGAGATCTTAGATCAACTTGAATACCAAGGGGTGATTGAAACATGCACCTCCTCAATGAACAATCCTTTGTTTCCTGTATCCAAACCAGACAATACATATCGTCTAGTTTTGGATTACAGACACTTGAACACTTGTTCAAACACATTTGCAGTGCAAAATGCACATAGTACAGCATTAATGAATAACATTGTGCGCAAAAAATATAAAACCACATTGGACATTTTAAATGGTTTCTTTTGTCAAAACATAGCACCTGAAAGCAGGTACTTAACAGCTTTCTCAATAATGGGGATTCAACGTCAATTTTGTAGACTCCCACAAGGGTTCAAAAATATCCCGGGGTTATTCTCAGCAAGAGTAACAGAGTTACTACAAATTTATGATAATGAGGCATTGTCATTTGTCGATGACATCTATCTGACAGACGAAGACCTAGATAGGCACTTGAACAGGGTGAGTACCATTATATTGGGCTTCGCCTCTGAAGGCTATAAATTCAACTTTAAAAAATCCAGAATTGCCCATCGCAATGTCCTTTTCCTAGGATATGAGCTTTCAAGTGAAGGCTTACATTCTAAATTACGCAGAAAGGGTTAAACCTCTCTACGAATTAATCAAACCTGATTTTTCAATCAAACATTGGACACAGGAACACACAGAAATCTTGCGTTCACTCCAAGCTAACATGTTAGCAACAAATCACTTACAAACACGCGTAAGTCAACGCAATTTGGTGATCCGAATAATTTTGGGTCAATGCGGATTCACCTATTTAACATTTAATGAGGGTGAAAAAGTACCAATAGCATACAAATCACATTTGTATACACAAGCAGAAATGCGCTTCACTTCAACAGAAAAAATACTGACAGCAGTTCAAACCACTGTAGCAAAAGAAAGAGCTGTAGCCCAAGGGAAGCGCATTATTGTCGTAACTCCAGTACCGGCCTTAGAGGCGGTTACAAAAGCGAGCATTCCAAATGCAAAAGCTTTACATCCTAGATGGATACAATGGGTTAATTCTCTTGCTGCAACAGATGTTGAATATGTTTTTGATCCTGATTTAAAAACACAAGCGTTCCTGCAATATGCACATGAATGTCCTCTGCCCACTGAAATTCTGCCTCTCGATCAGTATGAATTTATAATTTACACTGACGGATCCGCACAACCCGCTACAGGGAGTAAGCAAGCTTACAGTGCAGCGTGCGCAATCGTTAAAGGTCGCATGCGCGATGGTAACTTCAGACCAATGGTCACTAAAACTCAATCTCTAGGAGATTGTACAGCTCAGCGAGCTGAACTACAAGCATTCAAACTGGCACTTGAAAGTACAGATCGCGAATTCCCCACACTCATAGTGTGCGATTCTTTCTACTGTGTTTAGTCGTATAATGAATATATACAAAATTGGCTTGAAAGCGGGTTCAAAGATGCAAAAGGTGGCACAATAAAGCATAAAACGCTTTGGGAACAAGTAGTTCAGTTAAAAAACGAACTACCAAAGGCTCACGTAATACACACGCTGAGTCATCAACGTGATGGCGTTCACGTTGCAGGAAATTCATTGGCTGACGAAGCCGCAAAGGGGGCTGTTCAGACGGCTTCCGTAGCTGCGATCACTCATTCAAAAACGAGAATAGACAGTGAGATATTGTTGGCTGTCAATACTTCAAGCAAAGGCAGTGGTGCAGCGTTACCAAAGAAATTTCCACTCAAGTACTCTTATGTAATTGATGCAGACAACGTTCCTTTTGCTCGAATCCCTGGAGTGGGGGATAGGGTAATTCCAAACATGGAACGTAGATTAGGACTAATCCTAGCAGCACATGAAGAGATAGCCTCTGCCCATGCAGGTGCTTCTGCAACAGTATCTTTACTTAAACAAAGATATTGGTGGCCTGGCATTAGGAAACAGACCAAGAACTATGTTTTGGAATGTGAAATATGCCAACAGATGAAAGTCTCCACAGTGAAACGTCCTGCGCAGACACCCCTATTGATTTCAGGCAAACCGTTAGCTTGTGTTTACCTGGACCACTGCAGTCCCTTGCAAAGGGACGGTAACTATAAATATATAATGGTCGCAGTGGATTCGTGCTCAAGGTTCATATGGATATGGCCTCGACGCGCAAACTGTTATAAAAGATTTGCAAGTCTTAATCGGCACATACGCAATTGGCACACTACATTCTGACCAGGGCCCTGAGTTTAGCTCTCAGGCTTACAAAGAAGCCATGGCCAGTATGGGCTTAGCATTGCGGTACTCCTCTCCGTTTCATCCTGAGGGAAATTCTGTTGTGGAAAGGAAAAACCGGGACATAAAGCAGTCTATAACAGCTAGAGTATTAGGTTCGGGTGATGGGTGGGTCAAACATCTTTATGGGGTCCAACGCTCATTAAATAATTTGCCAAGAAGTTCTCTAGGGGGGGTCACTCCATATGAGGTCCTATTTGGGACAAGAATGTGGGTTCCTGATCTCGAATGTAAAGGCACAGTGGTGGAAAATAAACCCTTTGATATCAAAGATCGTTTGGCTGTTTTACAGGATCTAAATGAACTAAGATCGAAACTAAGCAACGTGTTCCTGAAGCCAACCACTACTGGGGAAAAACTGGCAGTCCCAGCAAGGCCTGTCTGGATCCCAAAAGTTGGGGATCTAGTCAGAGAGAAGATTGCGGACAAGAAGGAATTTGGACCTTCTTACAGACAACCAGTACCTGTCCTAGCCATACACGGAACAAGAACAGTACTTCTGCTGCCCCTTGCTGGAAAAAAGGAGAAAAGATTTGTGTCAATCGACCTCATCAAACCACAGTATGTGGCCAATACTAAATAATAGGCCTCGTGGACTCCGACCTAGTAGCAGACGCACTCCTCTCGCTACTATCCAAGAGGTTCAGACTGAAAGACTCATAACCATCGAGAATTCAGCAGTAACAGATGAAGGACTAAGCAACAATGCTATGGAACTCGTCCCTCTTGAAACTCAAGTAACAGTTCGTCCAGATACACCTGTTTACACCAACGTAACAAGTGATCAACTGGTTCCAGTGATTTCAACAAATCCTGATGCAATTCCAACAATTGACAGAACTGCTTCTGGCTATTTCATTAACTTTGATACGTTTTCTGAGGATCCGAGTGAACCTGAAACGACGCCAGCATCAAAAACTTTCAAACAACAAGTACAAGACTTTTTTCATTTTCTGAAAAAGACTTATCTGGTTTCACCATGGATTGAACTGTGGATTATTTCTGGAATATTTTTCTTTCTGCTTTGGCTAGCTTTGGTTATGACTATCAGCGTGCTTATAAATGGTAGATACATCCATTTGGACTCTGAAAGTAAAAATGTGAACTTACTTTTGAAACCACACAAATCATCCCATCGTGAAGCTAGAGACTTGTCAGCAGTGAACATCACAGCTATTCCTATACAGGATGGTATAGTGTGGGACAAAATCGATTTTGATATCTTCGGCCCTACGGAACTTTTGAACATTCCACATTTATTTAAAATTTCACTAAGTGATTTTATTTCCTCCAGTACCTATTCTGATGATTGGGACTTTGAGACTGTAAATGACATGATGTCTGATCTAAAAAGGTCTGCTGCATTCTCTAACAATGAATACTTAGGGGCCGATTCCGATCTCGGCCGGTAGGGCTCCGAATAGGATTCGGCTTTACCGGATCCGATTCGGAGCCCTTTTTCCCGACCGAATCGTACGCGGGTCCGGCCGAGCGAGTACGATGCGAGTCGCCGACCGACTCGTCCGGGCGACCCGACCGCTCCGACCGACTTCGTACCCGGATCGTACCGCTCCGACCGACTCGCTCGGACCCGATTCGCACCGCGCAATGGAGACGTTTTCCGGCCGGGTAAGTACGATGCGCACCTCGACCGCTCCGACCGACTCGCGCCGTCCGACTCGAACTCGCTGTCGGAGCCGTACTTTGGGGTCCGTGTCGGACCCCCTGTACGCGTACCCGTGCGAGGCGCACACAGGGGGACCCATGGGTCCACCCTACCTGTGCGTGTACGCCGCGAAGTGCTTCGCGGCGTACTCGCTGTAGGGGGCGCCCTTGTCCGCCTCGCACCCATTGAGGCAATGGGAGCCCGCGTACGCGTAGTACGACCGGCTCCCATTGAGTTCAATGGGAGTCCGACCGACTCGTGTCCGGTGGCATACGAATGCATCGGACTCGTTCGGTCGGACTGCACGGGTCCGATTCGGTCGGAAATCTCTCCGGGTCCGGCTCGGTCGGAGAGATTTCCGGCCTGAATCGGAATCGACCCCTTAGAGGGTTCATCAGACTATGAACAGCTTTATTGTTACAACCACTATGGTCATCATTTCTTGCATAAATCTGCAACACCTAGAAATGTGTTTATGTTTAACCAATGGGAACATTGTCCTACACCACCAAAAGGTAGTTCAAAAACGTTTGCTAAAAAGTTTCCCTATTTTTCAGGGTACAATACATCTGATCCAGAAACATTTTACTATAAAAATGTAAACAAAACAGGACAGAAAATTATGTTAACTAATACAAAACAGATTTACTCTGCAGCATTTATTACCCATTTGTCTAGACATGGATTTGACTTGTGGAAAGACACAATAGACACAAAATCTGTCTGGGGTCCTAAAGATTGGCAAGTACAGGGGATAGAAGCTTTATTTAGAGCATGTATCGTCCCTCAGCAAATAATGTTTTTGAATGACACTGTGCAACAAACGTCTTGCCTTGGTTTAGCCAAGATCAAAGACATGAAAACACCTTCTGTACCAACACCTGCAAGTAATAACACTACACAGGGAGCAGTTACAGTTGACACAATACTACAAACCAACCGAACAGATCCTGATTGGAAAAACTGGTTACTCTGGCCCATAGACACAAACATCTGTCAAGAAAGATTCCTGAATAGAAGACAGGGCTTTACTATCCATAGGCCAGACCCACGATATGTTCAAAGACAACATCCGGGGGTAGTAACAACATACAGTGTAGGAAAATTGTGCCTCGACTGGCTACAAAAATCTACACTTGAGGATGTGAAAAACACTTATCTTTACTTAAAGAAGACACAGACCTTAGGGAATTCCTGCTAGTACCGAGAAAACCGCGTCAAAAACGTTTCATATATGCCAGCATTTATGCTGCTTATAATGAAGTATGGAAGGTTTCACAGGCAGAGGCCGCTGAACAAATACGTGAACTTGATCGTATTAACTTAGAGAAAACTCTCTCTGTGGTCGACAATGGGTTAACAACTTTGTCATCCAGAATTTATTCATTGGACAACATTGTATCCTCTGCTATAGACATACTGGAACAAGATTTAGCCATGTTACAACAAGGCCAATCACAGCTACGTTCTATTATGTTATTAGGCTGGACGCTGCAATCTTTGCGTGCGGGCTATGTGCCTTGGCGTTTTATCAACACGTTGGCTCTGTTTGCAGAATACAATCTAACTGATAAACAGATCGAACTGGCACAAAGGGGAGCAAAGTATACAGTGCTGAGCATTGAAAAACTGGAACAATTACCATTTACAGTAGCAGAAAAACCTGCTACAGAATGGCTTATCCATGGCAAAATCACACTGCCTGTCACTACTTTTCAGTTTCAGTATTGCCTCAAACAAATGCAAGCAGGCAAATATGAAAGGTTGGGTAAAGAATACATTAAGACATCCTTGGATTTACCTTACGAATACAGATGTTGGAGTGGGGATCGTGAAGTATTTCTAAGCGGTACACACTGTGAAAATGCACTAAGCGGTTCACTCATATATCAGGACATTTCTTTACACGGGGCTTGTAATGGTTCTGTGGCAAACTTGTCCTGCCACCAGCAGGGTACACCGGCTACTGTGATTAATCCAACGTTTGGCCAACTTTCTAACAGGAGTTACCTCATGTTGAATGATCAGAGTTGCTGTGGCATGTTGCCAGGCATCCCATATCTGGTAACGGTCGACTCCAGGGTTACTTGCTGTATGCAAGTATTGTTCCCCCCAATAGACACAGTCAGGGAGTCGCCTCTATGGCCTTCATTGAATGTTTCTTTTATACGTTTTGATACTTTAAGCAGAATGAAAGCCATGCTTTTGCAACAGACCGTGCCTCTGACCTTGGCCAAAGAAATCTATGATTTACAAATTGCAAGGACTTCGGCTGAGATACAGGCTTTAATTCGTACAAACTGCCCTATACATTTCACAGAAATGATGGGACGTATCTTTAACATGTCTGATACGAGCGGTATTGTACATGTATTTAAGACCATCTGTTCAGGACTGTTAGCACCCTTCCAGGCAGTCCTCGGAATCATCCCAAACTTCGCACATTCGGTGTTTGGTGGTGTGCCATTAATTCTAGCACTTGTTGCAGGAATCCTATTTCTATTCTTACTATTACGCTATGGCAAGCCTATCCAACGACATCACTCCGAGCGATGTGGAGAAAGCTCTTCTAGAACGGAAGTGCCGTGAGCGCATAGTGCAGCTTTTGGGCATGCCTCATCTACCGGAACTTAATACAACATGGTTCCTGTCATTCAGACCAATCTGGCAAGATTGCATCTTACCTGTTCTACGCTGCCTGCTTTGCGGTGAAGAATGCGTGCTAGACACCTGTCTAACACTCCCATCAGTCATGCCAACGGATATCGATACTCTGCTGGACCCGGTAACGGCCCATGCTCTGTGTTGTCCCCAGAGGCTACCAATCCTGATGACGGCATTCATTGAGATCTCACAGACGCATACTGCTGCTGCTGAGGTACGAGATGGATCAACAGGCACACAGGTAACAACGGACGCGAACATTGCTGCGGCATCCTATGCTGAAGGCGATGTTTCTCATCTCTGTGCAATTAACCTTCTGAGCGAGGTGTTCCAAATGTCACCAACATCGGTAGACGATATTTTGTCTACAGAAATAGATGATTTCATGTTTACACCAGACCCATACACTGCCTTTGATTCGGCTCACAGTGTACCAGGGACGCAGTGAATTTGGCCATTATATTTTCAAAACTTGGAACTCTTGCTAAAATTGAACTTTTACTTTTTCTTTATTTTTTTAAAATGCATGGCAAAACAATCTGCTTACAGTAGAACTATTCATATAAAACGGACTTCTTTGAATACTTCCAGTGACACAATGTCACCTTATTTGTCTAAAAATTAATTTACTATCATGATATGCAATGGCTTTGATTTTTGAAAACTTGTCAACCATTTCATTATATGTATATATTTCTGTTTATTCATTCATGTTGCATTTATTTCAGATATATGCTTAGAATGAAAAAATGCTTTAAAATGTACAGTACCTATTGCATTACATGTTTTAGCAACAGTTCTTTTAAAAAAAACTTCTTTTACTATGCTTTTAGAAATATTTTTAGCAATATGTGGTACTCAAGTTTAATGTTTAGCATTTAGTATTATTGTTCATTCGAAAGTGGAGTGAGTGTTGTATTCCGCTTTAGGTGTCCGTATATAGGTTTTCCTGAAACATGTCCTTATATAGGCACAATTCGCATTGCCCTTATATAGGCATAGAATTCCAGCCCTTATTTAGGCCTTAGCCATGCACTCCAAATACAGGCATGGTCACCGACATCCGTCCACCCTAACGTCACAACGAGTTCTTAGAAACCAGACACTTAAGCTCTTGGGAGTTCCCCTAGCACAGGTTTATTGATTTCTCCAAGAACTCATTTATTATGCATGAACCGCTATACCTTAAGGGTTCATTCCTGATGTCTTCCTCTGTCCAACTTCACGTCAATGCTAACATTCCAAGGCACCTACCAGGTATAAATATACCTTCCCTTGCCCAAGCAAGTTAGAGGAGATCTCGACTTCAGAGGAGCCCGTATCCCGGCCTGACTGCTGCCTCTGCTATGGTGATTGAACCCGGGACGGGAAGCCCGGTAGTTGCCTGAAGGGGCAAGTGGGCAAGCGGGCTGTGAGCAGGGCACACTGGTGAGCCGCAAGCTGCACCCAACCTAGTTGGGCCGCTTCTGTGGACTCACTGGGTTCGCACTCAGCAGCCGCTCTTAATGGCAGCCGTGCTCACTATTCACTCGCTCGCCCCCGTTTCCTGCCTTTGCTCCCCTTCGTGTTCTGTGGGAGGTTCGCGGGGGTACCTTGCCATATACCTTGCCGTGTGGTGCTCGCCACGGCCTTTTCGGGGTGCTGCCCACCTCGCGGGGGGCTTTGGGCCGCTTTGTTTTTGCCCAGGCCGCAGGAGCCGCTCCGCTGCCTTACTCTGCTGCTCTGCTCCGTTGCATGCGTGCGTCATGTGGTCGCCGTCCAAGAAGCGCAATGGGGCATTGGGCAGTCCTGTCCACTGTGTGGGAAAGTTGTGGGATCACCCCACGGCACAAATTTCCTACCACTCAGCATTCCCATCAGTCTCCCGATGAAAACGATACCTCATTTTTGTGGATGAGCCAAGTGCCTGTGACATGAAAGGGCCAAAAATGTGTAGAGATTGAGGAGGACCCAATGTGGGTCCAAAAGGGTAGTTTGTTTATACGTTTTTAGGCCAACGCTACTTTGGGCACCCACACAAGTGAGGTATCATTTTTCTTGGGAGACCAAGGGGAACGCTGGGTGGTAGGAAATTTGTGGCTGTGTAGTGATTCTACAACTTTCCCACACAGAATTGTGAGGAAAATATGACTTTGTAAGTAAATTTGAGGTTTGTAGGTGATTCTGGGTAAGAAAATGCTAGTGGCATGCAAGCCACACTGCCAGCCAAGAGACAGTCCACGCACACCACCATCCACGTACACCACCAGCCAAGCGTCATCCATGCACACCGCCAGCCAAGTGGCATCCACGCACAATGCCAGCCAAGCGCCATCCATGCACCCTGGCGGCCAAGAGCCATCCACGTACCCCGCCAGCCAAGCGCCATCGATGCACACCGCCAGCCAGGTGCCACCCACGCACTCTGCCAGACAAGCAACATCCCTGCACACCGCCAGCCAAGCACCATCCATGCACACCTTAAGCCAAGCACCAGTCCACGTACACTGCCAGCCAAGCACCACTCCACGCACACCACCAGCCAAGCACCAATCTACACACACCATCATCAAGCACAAGTCCACACACACCATTAGCCATGTGCAAGTCCACACACACAGCCAACAAAATGCCAGCCAAAGGCCAGTACACGCAGACTGCATCCAAACTCCAGTTCACACACACACACACACAAACTTAACCTGGTTTCTAGTGATTTTCTGCCTCCGCTTGGGGGCATATGAGACTAAAAATATCACTGAAACAGCCAAAATGTGTGCCTAAAAAAAGGGGAGCGACCCGTGCCTATGGAGCTTTTCGCTGACATGCCCATAAAAATATACCTGGTGCCTAGTGGGCTTTTTGCGTAAGGAGCTATTGACCCGATCTGCCACCCGGGGGGGCAGAAAGACTGTGTCAAATATTTTTGAGGGTTGGGGGCATTAGCATGCCCATTTTGGGCAGCCCTCACCCATATGTATAACAAAACAACATAATCCCTGGTGCCTAGTGGGCTTTCTGCCCCAGGGGGGAGGCAGATCAGGGGCTATTGCCCCCATCTGCCTCCCGAGGGAGGCAGAAAGACTGTTGCTAATTTATTTGGCAGGTGGGGGCACTGGCATGCCCATTCTCAGAAGCCCCCACCCCTATGTATAATAAAAACATAATCCCTGGTTCTTAGTGGGCTTTCTGCCTGCCCGGGGGGGGCAGATAAAGGGTTATTGCCCCATTTGCCTCCCGGGGGGGCTGAAAGACTGTGTCAAATTTTTTGGGGGGTAGAGGCATTGGCATGCCCATTAATGTCAACCCCCACCCCTACGCATAAAAAACCCAACATATTCTATGGTGTTCAATGGGTTTTCTGCCCCCCCGGGGGGGGCAGATCGGGGGCTATTGCCCCATCTGCCTCCCGGGGGAGGCAGAAGGACTGTGGCTAAATTTCTTGGGGGGGGGGGTGGGGGCATTGACATGCCCGTTCTGGGCAGCCCCCACCCCTACATATTAAAAAAAAAAGCATAATCCCTAGTGCCTAGTGGGCTATTGCCCCATCTACCTCCTGGGGGCATAAAGAGTGTGGCATTTTTGGGGGGAGGGGTGGGGGCATTGGCATGCCTATTTTGGGCAGCCCCCACCCCTATATACATAAATAGAAAAAATCCCTGGCGCCTAGTGTGGTTTCTGCCCCCGAGGAGGCAGATTGGGTCTATTGCCCCCTGTGCCTCCCAGGGGGGGCAGAAAGACTGAATTCACGCCAAAACATTGGGGGGAGTAAAAGCCTTTGCCCAAGGGGCCATCCCCCTGGTGTCTTGTGGTGGATCCCTGCTTGGCGGAAATCCCCAATCAGGGATCCACTAGAGAGGAGTACCTTTGGAAAGGGAAGATTATTCCCTTTCCAATGATACCTCTCCCGTCTGCCTACATGCCCGGGGGCTGAGATAGCCCCACAAGCACGTAGGCAGTAAAACTGAAACGAGCCGATCGAGCCTTGCGTGCTGATCGTCATTTCACTGAAACCATCAGAACAGCCTCGGGAGGCTGTTTTGATGCAAAGGAAATCCCTCTGGTGCCCGCACCAGAGGGATTTCCTGTGCCATGTAGTCAGACGCGTGGGAGCCATCCGACGCACATGAGCACTTTTGCGTCAGATGGCTCCCGCTCGTCCGACACACCGAAGGGGTGAATGTCAACAGAATGAGAAAAAATCCTAACTGTTAAAGCTAAACTTCAAAAACCAACTACCCCAATCTATCGATACCTATATACTAACTATACCTAGCTTTGCCTACCTAACACTCCACATCTAACATAATAAACATCAACCCTACCACCCCTCTTAAGTGACAACAGAAACTACACCTAAATATCAACTACACATATAGTCCTAAACAATATATTTTTTTTATTTTTATTTTTTTTTATTGTCTTTTTATGGTTATTTTTATTAACACACATATATCAACCCCAGCACTCCCCAAATACAACAAACCCCTAAAAACGTACATCTAACCTGCCCCTAAAAAATCACTAAAAATCCTAATGCTAAACTAACTCTACTCAATGAAACAAATATTAAAACCAGGTTCTGGGGAAGAGTAGGTAGGCTCCCTGTGCCGGAGACAACAATAAGGCTTTGACAGTGCCTGCTTTATCATTTAGCATTGTGAGAGCCCTGTCCATTTTTTGATGTAGCACGGCCACTCTTAATTTGAGGTCTGATAAATCCTTTTTAATCTCTTGGTCCATTAACCATGGCCCTCCTGGGTGCTGCGGTGTAGAGGCAGGTGGCATTGAGGGTTGGCTTCCAGATGTACTTGGGACAGGTCCCTTGCTTGTTCCTTGCCCTGCCTTGCCATCTCTGTCCTTGCTGACTTTCGAGACTGTTGGTGGCCCCTGAGGGAAGCTGCTCCATTTCCAGATGCCTTCTCCTCCTCATAATGGTGTTTTATTGTCCAGTGTGCTCTGGCAACTCTCCTGACATGTAGGTACCTTATTTTCCGGAGTTTGTGTGCATGCACCTGTTCAGAAGTCATGTTGTCTTTTAAAGGTAACATTTTAAAGATGTCAGTGACAGGGAGACTAGCTACAGATACATATCAAATGAGACAACTTTTTGTGTACTACATCAGGGTAGCAGCCCCTACAGCCTAATATCGTCTTGCAGCTCAGAGGGACCAAACACATGCTCAAAATATATTAACTCAGATGCACTGATGCCAAAGCTCTGAGGCATGCCAAATGGCAGCCTCCTGCTATATCTATGTATGACCATGTGAGTACATGCAATGCTTGGCTACTATGCTGCTTTGTACCCATGGTATGGTACACATCACAACATCACAGAACAGTAGTGTGCCTTCTGCATCCTGCAATGGTCATCATTAGGAATGGCTTTTCCCACAGCTACATGTCCCAATCATGCCAAGTACATTTCTTGTGTCAGAATGTGGCGTGACGTTTATGCCAATGACCAATAGCCTGAACACATGGCATTCCTCACATGTGAAAATGGATGTTGGATATGTAACACACATCACACAGACACATATGATACCTCTCCTATCAGGCCTGTTGTAAGTCCATGGTGGACCAGTCCATCGGTCATTACATGCTCCCCATGTCATTTCATGTGAAACTGACAGGCATTCTGAAAGTCACCAATCCACAGACATGTACAGATGTGATTCATCAAACACAGATAATCACAGATCCTGCCAGGGTGGCCAAGCCACCCCTGTCAGGACCTCTGCCATGTGTTCCATCACAGATTGGCAATGTATCTTCATAGACATCAGTGAGAGGCAGACTAACTTGCAAATGTCATCTCATCTATCATCTATGTCTCATTTATATTCAAATAAATAAACCTGTCTTAGTGCAAGGGATACACATCATTGCATTAATTTTGCACTGCATCAAACATCACACTCCCTCCTTCCGCAACACAATTAGCATAGACGAAGGCACTCACTGGTGATGTTGGAGTCCTTGAAGGAATCCACCTCCGCACGTGAGAATGATGCTGGTCCACCTGCAAGACATGACATAAAACAAATGCTTGATTGTTGGACACATTCATCTTTAACATGCCAAATTAGCAGTGTGCATCATGCCTACATTATTGACCATGTAACCCTTCAGGTTGTATTTAAGCAGAAGGCACAGTTGACAAGCATGACCACTACACATTGGTAAGACAGGCTAAAGTGTTAAAAAATATTAATGATTCAGAACATCCATCTGTAGAGATAATGTTGGATCCAGTCCTACATCCTCATAACAGACAGATGTCGCCATGGCAGCTGAATCTCAGGAGTCACATTACCTACATAACTCACAAACCTGTCTCTCCAAGGGTTAGCCCAAAACCATGCCCAGATCAAAGTTGGCACCAGGAAATAAGTCTCCTGTAGATGTCACAAATTATGCCTACCTGAGCCCTTTGGGTCAGTTCTGTAAATGTCAATACTGCACAGTACCAGATGCCATTCAGACATGTCCCAAGCATACCTAAGATGCACATTTTGACACTTCACAATGATACATATTGCAACACTAATTAGATGTATCAGATACTGCCTGTCACACCCTGAGATACAGTACCATATATCTGTTTGTATGTAAGGTGCATGCATTGTGTGTTTATTTGGATGTGTCCATGCAACACCAACTTCATTTTGACATTGCCCCAGATTTACATGTTTCAGGTAATCATAGCCAGTGCCAATATATACACCAGGTGACAGCAGGCCTAAGAGTGTAGCAACAAGGATAAATGCCTTAAATTACCCTAGTTGTTTGCACTTCCTCCGTGTGCTGCATTCTGCAGCACACATGACAGGAGCTGCATGCCAGCAAAGAATGTTATTGGGCAGGAAGGTGTCCCTTCCTGCACAAGTACATCAGTCAATCTATGGTAATTTGCTACTTCTATGTGTACTGCAGAGAGCAGCACACATAGGAATGGTAAATCACCATCATTGATTGTTTATGTGCAGGGAGGGACACCTTCCTGCTCAGAAAGTAAACATCCCTGCTACACAGGCACACTTGCAAAATGGCGCAAGGTTGTCTGCACTTGCACTACGTAGCTACAGTCTTTGCTGCTGCAAGGGTACACACAGTGGTGCGTTGTATTATTGTGACTATGGCACACCCCTTCATGTTGGAGATGAGGCAATGCAGCGCTGCAACATTACTGCAGAGCAGCATTGCGCCATTTCATAGTAAGTATACCCCTCCATGTGAACAATTACCATTGTTATTTTGATGTGACACACAGGAAAAGTGACAGTATTGTCTACTTACCAACTTGTCTGCCAACTTCAATGCCTATGTAGTCCAGCAGGTCCAACTCCTTGCCAACCACATCTGACCAGCGATGTTTAAGTTGGGCCACCATCCTGTCGACAGTAAAGATGCGCATCATCTGTTACCGCACCCTCTCCCAGCGTTACTTCCTCACAGCCTCTATACCCCATGATGACATGACCCCCACTGGCCACAATTTGGTGGTAGATTAAAGTTCACAAGCCACTGGAAGCCCCCAAATGCCACTTCTGACATGTGATGCACCATACCCTTCCCAGGCATGATTCCAGACAGACAAATTTCACCCTAACCAAAACGAACCCCCCCCAAACACCCACAACTGCCCCTAATACAAAACGAACCAGTAGACAAACACCAGACAGGACACCAGAAAAAAAAAGACAACAATACACGCCAAATACGCTAAACAAGGACTTTACAAACACGTCAGGGACAGCAGACACAACACAACAGCTCAATTTACACGAACAAATCTCCAGCACATTCCACACACAATTACTCAGCTGCACAGACAGAAAAACTGTGACTTAAAGTGAAAATGAAAGTAACTTCACAGTTCCCGGTTTACAGCATGCAGGATCCATAACATCACTTCCCTTTGTCCATTACTTCACTTCCTGTGCTAATGCATCTAATTTGCAGCTGATAAGTCATTTTTTTTACACTAGCAGTCATTGCGTCGATTCCACACAAGGCCTAACAAGGCACAATGCGTTTTTTTGTATGCGTCGGCTGGGAAGTGTTATTTTTGGCTGACGCTGTGGGTTGAAAAAATCACGCTGGATTACAATGCGTCACATTTGTTTTACTCAATAGGTGAAAAGTTTGTTTTTTGAAGTAGAAGAATGTGCAATGCATGTAATGATGTACAGGGATTGCAGTATTGGGTGTGTATAGTGGAGTGACCTGTTTACTGTCTTTGCATGTGTTTACTTTGTGTGTTGACTTTGAACATATGTGTGAGATAATGTTGTTCAGGGAGCATACTACGCATAATTCCCAAACACTGGAGCATATGTACAAGTTGATTGCACCACCAATTCCTCACTTTTCCCGATGTGCCGGTGGTCCAATGCCCTGCACCATGTTTACAAAGTGGCGTTAAGCCACTTTGCATGGCTTCACACTGCTTTGTCCATATGGTACCCTTAAATGCAGGTATCTGCGTAAAAGGGCCATGCAATGGGTGTTGCTATGGGAGTTCCAGAGCAACACCCAATATTTTTTTACACTACCCAGATTTACAATTATGTGTAAATCTAAAGTAGTGCAACTTAGCTAACTCCATGCTAAAGCAGGCGTTTGATTGACAGAATGAGGAGACATACTTAATATCTCCTTGTTTTTGTTATTACTATGTATGCAGCATTCTGCAGCACATATAGGAAGAGTAGGACACCGTTAATGATTGTTTTTGTATATGAAGGAACACCTTCCAGCACATAAACAAATATCTCTGCAATGCAGCCACCCTTGCACTATGGCACAAGGGTGTCTGTATTGTCACTAGTTAGTATTTTTTTCCACCTGCCCTAGGTTAAACACAGAGGTGTGCTGTGTTCTTATAAATATGGTGCATCCCTGCATTTTGGACTTGACACAGTGCGGCACAGCAAATTTGCCACTGCGCCCTACTGCACAATTTCCTTATAAATATGCCCCACTGTGGTAGCACAAGGGCACATCTTATCAGAGGTGCCCTGTGTGCTAAATATGTCTTAACACCAATTGACATTGTATTAGCTTCCCCCAGGGATGCAACAGACTACCACTGGGATGGGTCACTGCATCGACATGTGCGACAGCTCAGCCTACTGACAAACAGCAACGTGTCCCACAGTGGAGGCCTCAGCCTGTGGGGAAATTTCAAAGTGTGCAGTGATTGGCTGCACCCACCTGGAATGGGATGTACGGATGGGGCCATTAGAGTATTTAGTGTATCTGCCATTCATGCTATTTATTTGTGGAGTTAATTTTTATGGCATTGGCAGGGGGTAAAGGGCCAGTTTTCAGGGCTGGCAGCAGGGGTATGATCTTTAGCAAACATGTCCCTTTACCAATCATGTCTTTACCACGACATTGCCTGGTAAAGGCAGGCATGGTAAAGGCATGCATGGTAAAGGCATGCGTGGTAATGGCACTGTCGTGGTTAAGACCGTGTGGTTCAGGCATGAATTGTTTAGGCATGCGTTGTACCATCATACAACCGCATATTGTGTATGTGGAAAAGAGACTGCAGATTTATGTGCCCTTCATCCACATCCAATCAATATCCAAGTCAACGGCAGCAACTAAGCAGAGCTCAGCAGTCAGACATAAATTAGTTATGGCATTCAGCTTACTTACTGTGACAGTGTAAGCTTGCAAAAGTAATGGCACTATGCCCTATGCCCCAAACTTTAACAGGCCACTACTGTGTGGTTCAAATATTTAAGGCACATTGTCAACTTATGCTCGAAGCTCCTTCTCTAAAATATATTTTTGAAATTGATATTCAGACATGCAAGTAAGGACTGTAAAATACTTTAGAATGATATAGCTGGGATATGAATGATTCACAGGATCCTATGTGCTGTTAAGAACACCATAGCACTTGATTGCTCATGACTGATATATTGGTTGATATTGGTAATAATCTTTAACTTAATTTTCGAAATTCAGAATGGTGAGGAAGACATGATGTGTGAGTTGCATAGTTAAACCAGAATGGACTATGAAGAAGAATATAGAGTCGTGATACTAGTTATCCCCTGATCCTCAAAGATGACGTCTTACATATTTTTGTAGTGATATGACCTGAATTTGGTATGGTAGAAGTGAAATGGAGTGGTTCTGTATTGTTGAGTTACCCGACGTTTGTTATATCTTCAGCAGTTATTTTCCCAAACATGATAATTCCTTCCAATTTTTCTCACACAGGACCATATTCCTGCAAAGACTGGAGCCACATTTGTCTTCTTCTATGTTTGAGAAATCCAACAGAGATACACAAGGTGCTGTTCATTTGTGAAAGATCAGAAGCAACAGAAAGTGAAATGTGGGTTTTGGGTACCTATATTTAAGCACAGGTATCACACCTTAGCCATATAGAAACCTGTTATAACAGTACATTTTCAAAGTCTAGATTTTCTAATATTGCTATTACAGAGTGCCAGACTATCCGTGCTCTGATTGACTGGCCGAGACAATGCATTGTGTTTGACATTTGTCAGATTTTTATCAATTGTTTTCCACAAACACTTTAATTTGCTCCATTCTTTCTCTCAATGGAACATATCCATGCCAGGGCTTGACCTACATATGGCTTCCATCTGTCGTGAGGGGTATCTGACATGTGTGGATTTTCAATGTGTTTGCGTGGCTTATAGGTGATAAGCTAGGTGCAGTGCTTTTGGAGAGGTTCAAAAGCAATAGAAAATTAAATACCGGTTTAGAGTACCGGTCTTTGGTGGCAGGATCACACCTGGGGCAAATAGAACCCTACCACAACCATGGACCTAATTAGGATGTTGGTGGGAGTTTCCTCCGACCGACATCCCTGCAGTTTCGAGCCTGACCGACCTCATGGTGCCTGCCACACTGTGCAGGGATTTACAGGAAGCACCATAGGTGCCCCCTCAGCCCCCAACCGAAGGCCACTGAGAAAAGGGGGCCCTGCTAGGGGCCCCAAAAGTCACTTTCCGACAGGCTTTCCATGCTGGAAAGCCCGACGTGGAAAGCCTGTCAGAAACTGACATCATATTCCAGACGGTGGAAACGCCGTCCGCATGGGATTATGGTGGCAGTTCCGACTGGCCGAAGGGCTCCTTGATCCTATTTATAGAGAGGGGGGACACTAGGAGCTAATTATTAGGTCCAGTGACTCTTGCTCCCGAAAAGTAACTAGTACACAAAGGGAGTCACTGTTCCTTGTAGAGGAAGAAAAGGAAGAAACTTTTGTCGTGTGCTACTCTATCTGTGGGGGACAGTGTGTCCTCATCATAATGCCCTCACACACCCCGAAGGATGTCATGCTTCACCATTTGGGCTTTGCTCCTCGTCGGGCCGGTGCTGCAATGCCCAACGGGTCCCCCGAAGGGTCACTTTATCGGAGATCTTTTGATGAGAAGCCGTTTGAGTGCGTGGGTGTAAGTGGAAGTGAAGTCTAAAGTGGTGTATTTAAAAAATGACTGGAGGGAGGGTGGGTACTATTTATTAGAGTGATCCCTCTGTCATTGTTAAAACAAAGTGTGTGGTGCTGCTCTAGGGGATATTATGTCCCTCTGTACCTGGGTATATGTCCCTAATGGACATATATATTGGTCAACATGTTTCGCGCTGTATGTGGCCTCAGAAGGAGATCCAGAGCGCTTCTTCAGGACCAAAGGAAGTTCAATTTTAGTATCAAGCGGCGGCCTAAAATAACCAGTGCCGCCAAATCTGTAGAAAGGAGTAGCGTTTCTGAAAATACAAAAGTGTAGGACAGAAGTATAGTGGCATTAGTATCTTGTCATGGTAGGTTCATATTGTCCGGGTCATCCATTGGAGGGCCTGGTGCGCATTACCCTTAGCGTGAGTATTATCGCTATAGGTTGGCGTAGGTGCATGTATAATAACAGTGATGTGAATAATTAAAACGATTTTTCTCAGCATAGTGACAGACATACATAAATAGGTATAAGATCAATGATAAGATTGTGCCAGTGTAGTTCTTTATTCATATATTTTTATTCCATCGTTCATACTGTACCCCTGGTTAGAGTATCCAAGTTGATGTAACTCTATGAAAGGCTCATTCATAAGGTAAGTATATGAACCATAGCTGTCTAGGTAGGTAATACCGTGAAAGTGGGCCCCACCATTGATGGCAAACCTCGAGACACTGTTGTATTGATTTCTGCAGAAAGCATCATATTTCTCACCCCTTAATATTAGAATCAGGACCTCATGAGATCAGTGAGGGCACTCGGGAAGGTTCTCCCGTTGTAGCAGGGCCGATCCACCTGCGTGCCTCTCCCTGTCTCTGCCGGTAATGGGAGAGTGGCCCTTGCCCCTTATATAGCGGAGATGTGTTTCTAATCAGTGAGTTAATTACATGTTAATGGGAAAGTGAGCAGCGTGATGCGTGGGCGCCATCTTGTAATGGGGTGTTCGAGTAATTTTTGTTATCAAGCTATTATTAACAGCGACTTTCCTATAATGAATCCTTATTATTTAAGTGTGATTTTTGTTATCAAGCTATTATTAACAGCAGGTGTCCTATAATGAATTTTTATTATTTAAGTGTGATTAAGGTAGTAAAGACTTACTCATAGATTTAGGCAGATAGGTTGTTAGACCACGGGCGCCATCTTTGAGTGGTGTAGTTGGCAGGTCGATTGTTTGACCATGGGCGCCATCTTTGAGTGGTATCGCAATGTATTATCTGTCACTATAAGCTGTGAATGGCTAAGCCCCATTTCTAATATTTAGGATTTTATTCGCCAGGGGGTGTACCTGATGGCAACCTAAGGGTGTTTGTGTTCGTGTGTCTCTATGGTTTACACATCATTGTGGTAATTTTGTCTGAAAAATTGCAAGGAGAAGGGGTTGATGGTCATTAGCCTACACTACCTCAATCCATGGTATTTCGTCGTTCAGACCATGGATATTTGTCTGTAGGCGGTAGACCCATCTTTGCTCTTTTTGAAATAATGTCCTATTGGACCATGAAGGATTGGATTCTATGACAGTCCAGGCCATTTGATCTGGTGTATGTCCTGTTTCGATATAATGTCTGCTCATTTTAGTGGTGTTTTTCTTGCACCGTATATTACTTCTGTGTTCGTTTACTCTCGTCCTCACGGCTCTGGTTGTCATTCCTATATATAGGAGGTTGCAAGGTCATCTCACCATATACACACAGTTTTTAGTATTGCAGTTGGTATGTTTCTTCTCTGTCCACTCCTGGTTGTTTAGTTGCAGAGTTGTGGTATGTGTTGTTAGAGGGCAAATGTTACAGGTTCCGCATGGGTAATGCCCTTTGACTTTTGGGAGGTCCCACAGTGTCCTTTGATTGTCCAGTTGTTTACACTGTGGTCTGGTGTGCACAACCATGTCTTTGATATTCTGTGTACGTCTGAAGGCAAATCTTAGGCGCTCCAGTTGCATTCCTCCTGCATTCAGGATGTTCCAGTGTTTCAGTAGGATTTTCTTTACTTGATTTGATTGTGGTGTGTAGGTTGTCACACATGTAATTGTCTCATTTTTGGTTTTTCAAGAGTTTCTAGTAATGCTTTCCCGTGATTATTGCGTGCGCGTTTCTGCGCATTCTTTATGATTCTCTGTGGGTAGTTCCTCTGTTCCAGGTTGTTGCCTAGTTCCGCAGCTTGTGTTTCGTAATCCGTGGTGTTGCTGCAGTTTCTTCTGAGCCTCAGAAATTGTCCAAATGGAAGATTCTGTCTTAAGGCTTTTGTGTGATGACTATCGTAGGTTAGTAAACTGTTTCGGTCTGTAGGTTTTTTATATGAGTATGTGGAAACGGTATATAGACGACATACTCATGTTATGGACAGGCACAAAAGAACGCTGCACTGAATTCCACACCTGGATTAACGAACAGGATCCTTTCTTGAAACTTACACTGACCGTCTCAAGTGAAGAGATCCCCTTTCTGGACCTATTAATCACTCTACAAGATGAAAAACTTTTCACCAAAACATATAAAAAACCTACAGACTGAAACAGTTTACTAACCTACGATAGTCATCACACAAAAGCCTTAAGACAGAATCTTCCATTTGGACAATTTCTGAGGCTCAGAAGAAACTGCAGCAACACCACAGATTACGAAACACAAGCTGCGGAACTAGGCAACAACCTGGAACAGAGGAACTACCCACGGACAATCATAAAGAATGCGCAGAAACGTGCACGCAATAATCACCGGGAAGCATTACTAGAAACTCTTAAAAAACCAAAAAATGAGACAATTACATGTGTGACAACCTACGCACCACAATCAAATCAAGTAAAGAAAATCCTACTGAAACACTGGAACATCCTGCATGCAGGAGGAATGCAACTGGAGCGCCCAAAATTTGCCTTCAGACGTACACAGAATATCAAAGACATGGTTGTGCACACCAGACCACAGTGTAAACAACTTGACAATCAAAGGACACTGTGGGACCTCCCAAAAATCAAGGGACATTACCCATGCGGAACCTGTAACATTTGCCCTCTAACAACACATACCACAACTCTGCAACTAAACAACCAGGAGTGGACACAGAAGAAACATACCAACTGCAATACTAAAAACTGTGTGTATATGGTGAGATGTCCTTGCAACCTCCTATATATAGGAATGACAACTAGAGCCGTGAGGACGAGAGTAAACGAACACAGAAGTAATATACGGTGCAAGAAAAACACCACTAAAATGAGCAGACATTATATCGAAACAGGACATACACCAGATCAAATGGCCTGGACTGTCATAGAATCCAATCCTTCATGGTCCAATAGGACATTATTTCAAAAAGAGCAAAGATGGGTCTACCGCCTACAGACAAATATCCATGGTCTGAACGACGAAATATCATGGATTGAGGTAGTGTAGGCTAATGACCATCAACCCCTTCTCCTTGCAATTTTTCAGACAAAATTACCACAATGATGTGTAAACCATAGAGACACACGAGCACAAACACCCTTATGTTGCCATCAGATACACCCCCCGGTGAATAAAATCCTAAATATTAGAAATGGGGCTTAGCCATTCACAGCTTATAGTGACAGATAATACATTGCGCTACCACTCAAAGATGGCGCCCATGGTCAAACAATCGACCTGCCAACTACACCACTCAAAGATGGCGCCCGTGGTCTAACAACCTATCTGCCTAAATCTATGAGTACGTCTTTACTACCTTTTATCACTCTTAAATAATTAAAATTAATTATAGGACACCCGCTGTTAATAATAGCTTGATAACAAAAATCACACTTAAATAATAAGGATTCATTATAGGAAAGCCACTGTTAATAATAGCTTGATAACAAAAATTACTCGAACACCCCATTACAAGATGGCGCCCACGCATCACGCTGCTCACATTCCCATTAACATGTAATTAACTCACTGATTAAAAACACATCTCCGCTATATAAGGGGCAAGGGCCACTCTCTCATTACCGGCGGAGACAGGGAGAGGCACGCAGGTGGATCGGCCCTGCTACAACGGGAGAACCTTCCCGAGTGCCCTCACTGATCTCATGAGGTCCTGATTCTAATATTAAGGGGTGAGAAATATGATGCTTTCTGCAGAAATCAATACAACAGTGTCTCGAGGTTTGCCATCAATGGTGGGGCCCACTTTCACGGTATTACCTACCTAGACAGCTATGGTTCATATACTTACCTTATGAATGAGCCTTCCATAGAGTTACATCAATTTGGATACTCTAACCAGGGGTACAGTATGAACGATGGAATAAATATATGGATAAAGAACTACACTGGCACAATCTTATCATTGATCTTATACCTATTTATGTATGTCTGTCACTATGCTGAGAAAAATCGTTTTAATTATTCACATCACTGTTATTATACATGCACCTACGCCAACCTATAGCGATAATACTCACGCTAAGGGTAATGCACACCAGGCCCTCCAATGGATGACCCGGACAATATGGGCCTGATTCACAGAACTAACTTACGTCAAAACGTAAAGTTAGTACTTTTTATTCACAGAATACACTTACTCATTTGGTATTCACAGAATGAACTTACTCATTTCGGTATTCACAGAAGTTAGTAGTCCTAACTTTAGGACTCCTAAATGCCTTCTGTGAATACCGAAAGTCTTAAAGTTAGGATTTTTCTCAGTTTAGGAGTAGTAAAGTTAGGAGTCCTAACTTTACTACTCCTAAACTGAGAAAAATCCTAACTTTAAGACTTTCGGTATTCACAGAAGGCATTTAGGAGTCCTAAAGTTAGGACTACTAACTTCTGTGAATACCGAAATGAGTAAGTTCATTCTGTGAATACCAAAATGAGTAAGTGTATTCTGTGAATACCAAAAAGTACTAACTTTACGTTTTTGACGTAAGTTAGTTCTGTGAATCAGGCCCTATGAACCTACCATGACAAGATACTAATGCCACTATACTTCTGTCCTACACTTTTGTCTTTTCAGAAACGCTACTCCTTTCTACAGATTTGGCGGCACTGGTTAGTTTAGGCTGCCGCTTGATACTAAAATTGAACTTCCTTTGGTCCCGAAGAAGCGCTCTGGATCTCCTTCTGAGGCCACATACAGCGCAAAACATGTTGACCGTTATATATGTCCATTAGGGACATATACCCAGCTACAGAGGGACATAATATCCCCTAGAGCAGCACCACACACTTTGTTTTAACAATGACAGAGGGATCACTCTAATAAATAGTACCCACCCTCCCTCCAGTCATTTTTTAAATACACCACTTTAGACTTCACTGCCACTTACACCCACGCACTCAAACGGCTTCTCATCAAAAGATCTCCAATAAAGTGACCCTTCGGGGGACCCGTTGGGCATTGCAGCGCCGGCCTGACGAGGAGCAAAGCCCAAATGATGAAGCATGACATCCTTCGGGGTGTGTGAGGGCAGCATGATGAGGAAAAACACAAACAGAATTCCCTTTTCCTTTTGTTCTAAAAAAAGGACATCTAGATCCTATTCATTTCATTAGTCAAGGCCATACACAGAAATCACATAAACCAAAGCAATTTTTCCAGGTTGCTAAATATTACAGTCATGTGCAGAAAAACATCTATAATGAAAATTCAAACATAAAAATGAATATTCGAAGGAATGTATTTTCAATTATCTTTTATTCAAATAGTTGTATAGTTTATGTTATCAAATGTTTATGCAAAATAAATAAAACCATTTATATTCAAAAACATACATTCATCATTTTAAAAAAAGTACAAAGTGTACAATGAAAAAAACAACTTTTGATGCGGCGTTTCGGTGTAAAGGTGGATCATCACCTTCTTCAGGACAATAATTCAGTGTTTAAAATCTAAACAAAATATAAAAACGTTATTAGATACGCAGAAGCTTATTTTTAATATCCAAACATTCCTTCGTTACATCGTTCATGATTTTTTATTTAGCAACCCAGAAATCAATCCACTATTGCATGAAACATATGTGGGCCTTGAATTTGTTAAACATAGTTTTTGAATCTGTCCATGTTTAAACCTATGATAGGTATGTTTGTTATCTACCTGTATGGTTAGATGTCAACTCCTATTTATCTTCAAGGAGGTGTTGAGTAAATTTTTCATCAGGTTCTCGCTCAGGTAATGAGGCGAAATTATACTGTGAGAAAAGGATATTTCATAAGTATAAAACCCCTCTAAGGATATGGTATCATGTGGCAAGATCAGAGACTGCATAGAAAGACTTACCACTATATGCGTGTTGTGAACAGGGTTTTTTCATTACTTAGTCTCTCGCCTGTTTCTGTCCATATACACAGGGATTCATCAATCACCCTTCCACAGGACTATTCACCAATGATTTTTATATCATAAGATCCCTCTTGGTTTCGGGTATTTACCTATAGGGAATTATTTAAATTAATGGCTCTGGTATACTATAACACACTTACTCCTTTATATTTCAAACTCAAATGTCTATAATCTCACCTTTAAGGCAAAACCTTGTAGATTGAATCCAACACCTCTTTTTCTTTAGGGTTACTGGTTCCAGTTAATACAATTCTGGTCCAGAAGTATTTCTGTAGGGATAACATCAAGGTGACTACTTAGTCATAGGCCAGTTTATCATTTAGTTTCCCAATAGTCCTATGGAAGGGTCATTGATGAATCCCTGTGTATATGGACAGAAACAGGCGAGAGACTAAGTAATGAAAAAACCCTGTTCACAACACGCATATAGTGGTAAGTCTTTCTATGCAGTCTCTGATCTTGCCACATGATACCATATCCTTAGAGCAGAGTTCTTCAATCTGTGGGGCGCGCCCCCCCAGGGGGGCGCGACACCATCTCAGGGGGGGGCGCGCACTCCGCACTAAGATCTTCCCTTTGTTGGTCTTTTACTGTCCCGCATCGCAACTTCGCAAGTCTTCACCCATTTCAAATGGGAATTGTTTATTGTAGAGCTCCGGTAACAGAGGGTTGGAGGGGGAGGGAGATGAAATAGATAAGGCACGACGTGCCCGTGCTTTTGTCATGTAAAGAGCTAACAGTTAACCTTCCCAGGAGGGGTTAATTCGTAGAGCTGAAATGCTTCAGCTGCAGTGGGAGGCAGGGTCTCCTCTGCTAAAACCGAAAGCAAACGAACAGACAGTCCTGTTCCTTCACGTTCGATTTCATAGCAGAGGAGAGTCCTTGCCTCCCACTGCAGCTGAAATGACTGCCTGTTCCTTTATTTCAGTTTTAGCAGAGGAGACATCCTGCCTCCCACTGCAGCTGAAGCATTTCAACTCTACCAGTTTAACCCCGTCCTGGGAGGGTTAGCTCTTAGCAGAAAGGAGACAAAGTTTCTTTTAAATTTACACAGGCAGGCGCGCAACGCCCACAGGGCTTCAAGTTGCCAAAAGAAAAATGCCAGCCAGCCATGTGTTGTTTAAACAGCCTGCAAATTGATTGTCTTGACACTAAATATGCTTATAAAGAAGTGTATACATTTGTAATGTGACTTTTCTGTCTTTGTCATAACTGGCAAGGTTTCAGGACGCTATGTGTGACATTTTCATAATTTCAGAGAAATTATGAGTGACATTTCAATGACTATGAGTGACACTTTCTCACGAGCAAAAATCAAGCAATGAAGACAAGGGAAACAAATAAATAGCAGAAATACCCATTTGAGCAACAAGAAACTCTAAGAAGATCTTAAAAGTGCTTTAAAGCACCAGAAATGGAAAGACACTAACCTAGTGCCCTTGTAACCTGATCGTACTGTTAAAGAAATGTGTAACCATGATATAGACTGGCAGACAGTGACTGCAGTCAATATAGAGGAGCTGTAAATTTACTTACAGTACAGGCTGAATGATGACGCGCGGCACTCCTCTAAAAGTAAAGTAAATAAGTGACACAACTTTGTGCAGACTGACTGCTGCAGACAGACTAGTGACTGCAATGCACAGCTCAGCACACCTATAACTTTACTTAAAGTGCAGGGTAAATGATGACGCGCGGCGCTCCTCTAAAAGTAAACTGTAAATTCAATTAGGTTAGATGAGTGATACTTACTTGTCAGCAAAGGCCATGACAGGCTAGCCTTGCATATTCCAACTTAATTGCCACCTGTAACAAAAGTCCTGGATTGCCATCCTCATTTTCAGCTGCTGCTTTAGTGATTGCCCTTACTGTCTACTCTTTCAATGAGAGATCGATTCGTAACCGCTGCTTCGAGTATTCTGGCTCTCCTCCTTATCTACTGTGCTTTAGCATTAATGTAAAGTAGGCATTGTGGCACTTCTGCATCCACCAACAGAGTCGGGACGGCCGCGATGTCCACCGGGCAGCGCCACGGTTCAGAGGGTAGCATTCATGGCTCCAAACACAGGACTGCAGTGCAGGGTGGCCGCGCTACAGTGCTAAGGCACCAGACCATCATTACGGCGGCCCCCGCCATCTGCCAGGGGTCGGTGATCCTGATTAAGCCCCGGCTACATCAGCAGCGAGCCGCGCTGCACAACGCAGTGGAACTACATCAGCAGCGAGCCGCGCTGCACAACGCAGTGGGAGTAAAAGAGGTCCACGCATAACAGGGGCCACGCTGCACAACGTGGTGGAGCTACAGCAGCAACGGGCCGCCCTGCATAACGCAGCGAGAGCTACAGCAGCAGCGGGCTGCGCTGCCTGCCAAAGCTAAACTGTGCCGCGCTGCCATCGGCCTATAGGTGTATCACAGTCAGTGTGTCCTGGCAGGCTGCGTCGGCAGCAGGCATTAGGCTTTGACACTTCTGACACTTGTGACATCCTGAGTGAGTCAGATGTGCCTGCTGGGGTGTCTGGTGAATGTTTTACATTCTAGCCAACTAGCCAGCCCCCAAGTCCGTCGCAAGCAGCTCGCGGAGGTGCTGCTGAAGAGCAGCTTTGCTCTCTCAGTGTGGTACTAATTCGCAGCGCTCCTCTTCGCTGAAGCGTTCTAAGAAGGCGCTATAAATGCGTGACAATGCATTTCAGTGCGGTGATGCGGATCACCACACTGAAATGCGTTAGTCTCACGCCTGATGCGTGATACTTGGCAGGGCTGCTTTGTTCCATTTTATTATCAGGCATGGATCATTCAGGCAGCCCCACAATTAAAAGTGCTTCTATTTATATTTGCTGTTCAAAGTATGCACACACAAGTGCTGACAATACAGCTTTAGATGACTGTTTATTTTTGTACCGCCTGGGACATCAAAATAATGAGCTGGCAACCCTAATCATAAAACTGGAAGTTTGTTGTAAGATCAGCACATTTATTTCCTCCACCCTGATCCCTGGTTAATGCCATAATAGCAATAGTTTAACATATCTGAAACCCTACGCTGCCGTCAATAACCTGCTGAGTTACTTCAAGTGTCTGGAAATGCACCTTGCATTCAGACAACTCGTTCCTCATTTTCGCCCTTCACTTTCACGCTCACCCTACACTCACAGCGATCACAATGCCCTCACACTGATCCCGATGCACTCACACCATTCACCCGCTTACCCTGTACTCACAGTGATCACTCTGCACTCACAATGCACTTGCGCTGTTCACCCTGTACCTCACCCTGCAGTCACACAAGCACACTACTCACCCTGTACTCATGTGACACTTCACTCACCTGTCCCCCTTACTGCTCAATCTGCAATCTCACTCAAATAAGACCATCACTAACCATACATTAATTTGTCCCACTCTGCACTTACATCCGCACCCAAATTCATATGGTCACCTCACTCACCCTGCAGTCACTCCTCTTACCCTACTCTCACACTGTTGCATGCCTCACCCTGCACTCACATGGGTACTCCTGCCACCCACACAGCGCAGAGGTTTAATGTGCATGCTACAAAGAACGTGTATCATGCAGATCAAAGAACTGAGTGTGAGTAAACTATGAGTAGTGCTATAAAAAATGAAATGTTTGCCAGAAAGGTGCTATAGAGAGATGAGGTGCATTGTTGGTGAGTGGTAGTGAGGAAATTCATGGAGAAGGAGGAAATGGGGGAGGGGCGCCAAAACAGACCGTTCCACTGTGTGCTACCAGTGCTAGGGCCAGCCCTGGCTGGGAGTGTTAGCCCCCACCCGAGTTCGGGTCTAGTTGCGCCCCTGTACACACGTATGGGCATGTCGTGCCCCATCAAGGTTTTCGTCCTAAATTACAAAAGGACACATATACATGCACTGCAATCCAGCCTTTCAGGGGGCCACTTGATAGAGGCAGCTCTGTTTTTGCTCTGATGGCCTGGAATAATTCCTAAACAGATTCTTGTAAATACCGTTTTGTTTCATTTCTTTTTAATGTGATTGATGTGAGAGAGTCTATTACTATTTGCAGAGAAATGTTTTTGTTTCATGCAACAACCATAAAAAAGTTTATTTTAGATCACAACGGGTCCTCACATATGAGAAATTGAAGGATATCACAGATATTATTTGCTGTAAAATTAGTGGGCTGCTGTTTTGTTACAACAGTGAAAACACACATCATTATCTCTGAATATTAGATGTAAACACTTTTAGAATTTCGACCATAGCGCCTGTGCACCGTTAGTAGCCTGGCTAAAGAGGGTATGGCAGAGCTGAAAGTGAATCATTTAATCTCAAAGCTGTTCTGAACAGGGGCCCCCAAAATAGTATTGGCCCAGGGCACCCAAAATCCTTAACATGTCCCTGCCACCACAAAGTTCGTCAGACAACATTGCTCTGAAGTAAAATAGGCAACATCATTCATTTATTATCAGTTCTATTTTTTTTAAACACAAGCCCGACGTGTCCTAAACCCCAACTGCTTCAGGCAAGCAACTTATCGTACCACTAAGGAATTCTCAATTAGGTGTTCGTTCAGCGCCCTCTCTGTGGACTATCACCTTTGTCTTCGGATCCATAACTGGTTGGTGGGCAATTATCCCATTATAATGCTGCCTAAAACGTTTGTTAATGGTTTCCAGAGAAGAATTGTTTCTCGTGTACCAACTCTGAGCTAGGGAGTGCTCGAAAAATCTAATAACACTGTCTCCCTTACAGTCACTGTTTTGGCTGAAAATGTCTGCAGAATATTCAGCTTTGAGAGAAACTGCTATCAAAACTCTCTTGCCTTTCAGCTCGTCCTATTTATGTGAGATTGGGTTCTCAGCACTTGCGGTATTAAAGACTAAGTACCGTTCAAGACTGGATGTGGAGCACAACCTGAGGATGGCAGTAGCAAAAATCCATCCACAGATTGACAGTCTATGTGGCTAAAAACCGGCACACCCATCACATTTATGTTGGTGGTGTTATTATTAATCTATGTCATGTGTAAAACAAAGCATCCTAGTAAAAACAATTTACGCACATTTTATCTTGAAAAATTGTGTTTTGAGCTGTGTAATAAGCCTCTGTCATTTCACCACACCCACTCACAAACCTGCAGTTTACTAAACACTCTTATTGTGTTGAACATTATTTGCCGGATATGGCCCGTGATATGCGCGTGGCGGTCGATTATGTAGTGTACCAGATTCCAGAAATTTCTGTCAGGTGGTGGGGGGGGCCCAACATCTAAAAAAATTCAGCTGGGGGGGCTCAACCTACAAAAGTTTGAAGACCTCTGCCTTAGAGGGATTTTATACTTATGAAATATCCTTTTCTCACAGTATAATTTCGCCTCATTACCTGAGCGAGAACCTGATGAAAAATTTACTCAACACCTCCTTGAAGATAAATAGGAGTTGACATCTAACCTGACAGGTAGATAACAAACATACCTATCATAGGTTTAAACATGGACAGATTCAAAAACTATGTTTAACAAATTCAAGGCCCACATATGTTTCATGCAATAGTGGATTGATTTCTGGGTTGCTAAATAAAAAATCATGAACGATGTAACGAAGGAATGTTTGGATATTAAAAATAAGCTTCTGCGTATCTAATAAAGTTTTTATATTTTGTTTAGATTTTAAACACTGAATTATTGTCCTGAAGAAGGTGATGATCCACCTTTACACCGAAATGCCGCGTCGACAGTTGTTCTTTTCATTGTACACATTGTACTTTTTTTTAAATGATGAATGTATGTTTTTAAATATAAATGGTTTTATTTATTTTGCAAAAACATTTGATAACATAAACTATACAACTATTTGAATAAAAGATAATTGAAAATACATTCCTTCGAATATTCATTTTTATGTTTGAATTTTCATTATAGATGTTTTTCTGCACATGACTGTAATATTTAGCAACCTGGAAAAATTGCTTTGGTTTATGTGATTTCTGTGTATGGCCTTGACTAATGAAATGAATAGGATCTAGATGTCCTTTTTTTAGAACAAAAGGAAAAGGGAATTCTGTTTGTGTTTTTACATATATACCCATCCCTTTTCTAAGTACTAGGGTATCTCCCAAAAACCTTTGTGATTCCATCATGATGAGGACACACTGTCCCCCACAGATAGAGTAGCACACAACAAAAGTTTCTTCCTTTTCTTCCTCTACAAGGAACAGTGACTCCCTTTGTGTACGAAGGGCTCCTTGAGCCAGTTGGAAGGCAGTCAGAATGACCAGCCGGTTTGAATTCCAACCACTGTAATCGTAATACCGAGGTCGGAATTCAAACCAAGGATGTCGGTCAGAAAGCCTCCGACTGCTTGTGTTGACCATGATGTGTAACAGGTTTTCAGCAGTTTTTTCACCTAACCATTGCAATTCCTTGACCATCATTTGCCTTCACCTATGTCTTCCCCTCTGTCCCCTTAGTGTGGAGATATCAGACATGTGATTTTTCAATGGATTTAGGGTGAACAGAAGCCAAAACCAGGATACAGTGTATCCAGGAAATTCAAAAACCACTGAAAGCAAAATGTTTGTTTAGGGAACTTGTCTTTGGTCCCTGTTAGCACTCCTGTGCCACATAGAAACCTAGCACAACTATATATTTTCAAAATCTAAACATGCTGATTTTTTCATTTTTTGTAGCATAAAACTCAAGAACTTTTTTTGTGAGTGGGCCCACAGAATGGTCCAGCCATAGGCTCAAACATATACCATGTGAAGACCACATTGACCCTACATTGACTTCATGTGGACTCAATTCTGGCCTGTTCATGTGCATTATGATGTGCCCATCCACAAACGGGTTGTTCTATTTTTAACAGTAGAAGGGTGGGAACTAGAAGTCTTGCTGTAAAGGTAGAGTATTATCGTGGAAAATCGTTCTGTGTAAATGTACCCATTTCTCTTTTTCCACACTTGTAGTCACCTTGAGGAATCCACATAAATGACCTTTTGCTGAATTCACATTTATATCACTATTTTTTAGCAATGTTAAGCTTTGTGAAATCTCCTATTGGCTTCACACCTGTTTCTCCTACAAATTGCAAGTAGGTATAAAGCACAAAAATAAGATAAGAAATGTCTGTTTCGTAGCATAAGAAAAAATCAAATCAGGGTCTGTCTCCCTGCTGGGGCACAGATACACAGCTCCTTATATTCACAATGCTTCATGAAACACTGTGCTAGGAGGGTATTGTATGTTGGTGCCCCAGCAAGCAGCCGGATTATTTATTAGGGTAAGAAAAAAAAACAAAGAACATCTGGCTTCTTGCTGGGGTACATAAATACAGTTTCTTCCTCTCACAATGTCTCTCATGTTCTCAGACAAAAGCTTTTAAAGAGGAAGGAGCAGTTCAAAGCGACCAAGTAATGAACCAGGATGTGAAAATTGGAAGGGTTCACAAAGAAATCTGGGACAAAGGAGCTCTGTGTATGTTCTCCAGCAAGATGCAAAATGCTGTTTGTATATTTTCTTGAAAATAATTAAATAGCCTTTGAATCCTTGCTAGGACACAGGCATGCTCCACTTCCTCTCACAATGCTTCCTGTGGTGACAGAAGCATTGTGAGAGGAAGCAAGTCCTACAACAACCAAAGAAATGTGTCTGGTACTCAGGATTAGAAGGGGAGGGACCAGTGAAAGACCTAGGGCCAGGTATACTAAGGCGTTTTGATCTCTCAAAGGATCAAAATCGTAAAATCGGACAGTGTGCTATAGCAAAATGGCCTTTTGATATGTATCAAACCCAAATTGTGATTTGATAACACATTATCGGATGCAAAATTGGTATTTGAAATATGCACTTTTAGGGCGTCCTTTCCAAATAGTGATTTGGTATGGGATGTATTAATGTTTTGCATCCGAAAATCCAGTTGGAAAATATTAATAGTTTACAGACTACACAAAGTAGTGGTAAATCATTCACAAATGGGAAGGAGTTCCTTGGGCCACTGTCTGCTCTTTATAAAAGTTTGGAAAACCTTTATATATTTTTTAAATACATCCCGTTTTTCTTCAAGGATAACTGGATGCATTTAAAATTAAATGATTGCTTTATTTGAAAGCAATCACAAACATGGTGGTCTGCTGAACCAAGCAGGCCACCATCCTAGTGATGGCAGCAAATCAGAATGGGTAGCAATTTGCAACAGCCGCGGACCGTACAGGTAAGAGCGGTGGTGCGGTGGGGCTGGCTGGGGGGGGGGGAATTGACAGACGATGACGAGGGAAAATTAAATAAATAATTAATTTTTCCTCGTCATCGTCAGGCGAAATCCCCCTCAGCCGGCCCCACTGCTCTTACCTGCATGGGCCGCGGCTGATTTGCAACCTAACTCATTAATATTCATGAAGCAGGGCGAACTGCGAACCACTACGATTTGCCATTCTGAGAACGAACCTCTTAGTACACAGATCAGTTTGCAAAATACCACACTGGTCACAAATTGCAACCATTATTTTGCGACCAGTGTTTAGTACAACTGGTCGTTAGTTCCACTGTTTCCAATCTTCAGCTTCTGGTTCATTTCTTCTGTTGGTGGAGTCTGAGATAATGGGTGAGTGTAAGGAGCAGGGCTGATCCTACCACCATATGACCACCACTGTTACTTTCCACCGCCATAAAAAAGGGATCAGGGCAGTGGGTGCACCCAGAGGAGAGCTGAAGGCTGTGATAGCTACACTTAGCCCCTCATGTAGACCCACCCACTGGTCCAGCCCTGAGATCTCCCTCTTATTGTTTATGATATATGAGTTAAATCACATTGTGAGAAGTTGGCCTGGTATATGCTGTTCACTAATTAAAGTGGACACCTTGCACCAGAACAATTCGACTCTTATGGTAGATAGGTTTAAGACAACCTTTATAGAAAGCTATCCTAGTGGTAGCTGTGGAGAGCAGCCTTCAGGCTAAGTCTTGAAGGAATGTAAAGCAACTTGTTTTACCACCCAATCTCTTGAATCACCAAATGAAAAGACACCACACAGGTATATATATCAAATATATATGTATTTATTAATAAACACTCTCTACTAATCTCTTTATGAGATTAGAGGATAGGAACATATGTACAAGCCAAATATTATCAGGATAAGTTTAGCACAATTGAATATTACAATCTTAGTTTGCTAGACCTAGGTCTAGGGCATCTAGAATCGAGGGACCCCCAAGAACCACCCCAGGTAGTTGTAGGAGACCCACAGGGGACGGACGCGGTGACCTGGCACCGATGCGAATCCTGTACGAGTCTATGCGCTCAGACGCGATTGAGATATCAATGTTCAAGGTCCCTTGCGTGTTCGAGGCGAACACACCGATCGGACTCGGTACGAGTCGAAGGATACGGTCTACAGATAGGATTTGCAAGGGAGTCGGACGCGGTGTGTCTAACACAGACGCGAACCATGTACGAGTCAGTGCGAGAATCGCACGGGGAAAGTAAGAGTTTTAGGATACTTCTGGTGAACCTACAAGAATGTCACTTACAAGGTAAGTAGTTTGAGGGCCCACACCCACAGGAGCACCGGAGTGCTGGAGTTACCTCACCCAGGGTAGCCGGGTGCACAGGTGTCCTTTGGTGTCGGGTCGCGGCGTCGTTTTCAATGGCGACCAAAGAAGACTTGCTGCTTGTGATGGTTTGAAGAAGTGTCCGGTGGAATCCAAGCCTGGATTTGGTGTAAGGATGACCTGAAAGCAGAGGGGACAGTGTTCAAAGTCACTTGGCAGTGACTCGGGGCAAGGAAGATGAATGCCCACCGTCGTCGCAGGGTTCAGGTCGTTCACGCTTGCCTTGACTCTTCAGCCACGAGGTCCAGGAGGTGTCGACGATGACCAGGAGCTGGATTCGGCGTGTCCCACGATGTCTGCGGCTTACTGCAGTGTCGGCAACTCGATCGGGGCCAACAAGCCTTGGTAACAGCAAGTCTCGGGGAAAGTGTGAAGAGGCGATGGCGCAGACCAGCAAGGTCTGTGGAACTCACCCAGCGAGGGTAAGTCAGGGCAGGCCTGGGGAAACCAGGGGAGCCATTTGGTTTCTTTGGAAAGTCTTCTTGGGACCCACAAGCCGGCTGGCAAGGGGTCGCGAAGATGCCTCGGGAGGATTCTCTCACAGGGGCCCACTTGGTAGGCCTCTGATCTTAGGAGGGATTCCTGCTGGAGGCTGGGACCACACGTGGTCCAAAGCACAAGTTCGTGGAACGTTGTGAAGGGGTTGCACTCGACAATAGTGCACGATACCCAGGGGTCGCGGTTCCTTGTTACTCTTGGGGTCCACTGGCCTCAGCTTCGCTGGGGACTCACGATGGCCTTTGAGAAGTCAGGAAATCTACTTCTTGGGCTGCAGGGACTTCGGACTCCGGCGGGAGCAGCGTAGTTTGCGACCGTCGTTTGTAGTTTTTGGTGCCTGCCAAGCAGGGGAGTCACTCCTTGACTCCAAGGGAGATTCTTCAGTCTTCCAAAGGTAGTGGAACGTCGAAGGTCCGGGATTCTTCTTGTAGAGCGTCATCCAGGGAAATCTAGGGTGCAATGCACAGGTTCCCCCTCTTATACTAAAAGGAGGGGAGGGACTAGCTCTATGACCCTACCTATGGGAGGGTCAGGGGAGTGGGTGGCTACACCCACTTCCCTTTGTCCAGTTTCGCGCCAGAGCAGGGACAGGTAGCCCCTGAGCCGGTTTGAACTGGCATATGCACAGAGGAGCCTTCTGCTCCCCCAGTGCAGGACTTCAAAGCACTCTAAGAGTGCACCCACCCAGCCCCAATACACTAAACCCTGTCTGGGAGGTGGTCACACCCCTTGGGACAGGATATCTATTGTTGGGCTCCCTCCACTGCGAGTGTTGGTCATCAGCAGGAGGGCAGCCCAGTGTCTGTGACTGGTGGCATCCATTTTGTGATGCCAGGGCTCTGTCGGATTCTACCGCGTTTCCACAGTAGGTACATGTCTATCCCTCTAGAAGGGTGGAATGCTACCCCCGCCGCCAGGACTGGCGGGGGGTAGTATTCCAAGGTGTTTGACACCAAACACGACATGTTTCGATGCAGCCATTCCAAAGTTAGCATTTTACCGCGAGGATATAATGCACTTAAAAGTATATGGTTTAACCGCATCCACAAACAGCACCAGAGAA
This sequence comes from Calotriton arnoldi, assembly GCA_963921515.1. Classification (NCBI taxonomy): domain Eukaryota; kingdom Metazoa; phylum Chordata; class Amphibia; order Caudata; family Salamandridae; genus Calotriton; species Calotriton arnoldi. Next base: position 207,141 of record CAWUFW010012498.1, on the reverse strand, counting down.
TGGACTCTGAGAGCTGCAGAGGGGCCCTGCTCAGGCAGAGGCACCCCCTCACATAGAAGCCAAGCACCCTGCCCTCAGGATTGATAGGGCCTGCCTTAGGGGTGACTGATAGGGTTATATGTGTGTGCAGGAGAGATATAGGGAACCTATATCTCAGTGAGGGGTGCTAGCACTTCCTCACTCAGGCTGCAGTAGCAGGCCTGTGGTGTCAGATTTAGTCTGCTTCCCAGGGGTGGCATAATACATGCTGCAGCCCCTGGTAGGCCTGTGGAGTACCTATGCCCTTGGTACCTAGGGTACCATATACTAGGGACTCATAAGGTACCACAGTATCCAATCACTAGTGCACCTAGAGTGCACTCCAAATCGTTTAGAGAGAACAGAGAGGCTGGGGCCCTGATTAGCAGGGTCCCAGCCTGACTATATCCAGAAACCAGTGTAAACATCAGAAAAAAAGTGGGGGCAACATAAGAGGCAGATCCTACTCTCCTACACAACCCCCCCCAAACGCAGGGACACTAAACTAACCTTGACCAGTTGAGTCTTCGTGTTCAAAGTGGAAATACCTTGAGAGTCCATCTGCATTGGCATGTTGGGTCCCAGGTCTATGTTCCACTGTATAGTCCATCCCCTGTAGGGAAATGGACCACCTCAAAAGTTTTGGGTTTTCTCCTTTCATTTGTTTAAGCCATAGGAGGGGCTTGTGGTCGGTCTGAACTATGAAGTGAGTACCAAACAAGTATGGCCTCAGCTTCTTCAGGGCCCATACCACAGCAAAGGCCTCCCTCTCTATAGCTGACCAACGTTTCTCTCTAGGGGTCAGCCTTCTGCTAATAAAAGCTACTGGCTGGTCTTGACCTTCATCATTCAGTTGAGACAGTACAGCTCCCACACCCAGCTCAGAAGCATCTGTTTGGACAATGAACTTTTTGGTGTAGTCTGGACTCTGTAAGATGGGGGCAGTGCACATGGCCTGCTTTAGGTCTTCAAATGCCTTTTGACAGCTAGCTGTCCACTGAACCTTTTTGGCATTTTCTTTGAGGTCAGATCATTCAAGGGGGTCACTATAGATCCATATCCCTTGACAAACCTCCTATAGTACCCAGATAGGCCTAAGAAGGCTCTCACCTGTGTCTGGGTGGTTGGAGCAACCCATTCCATTATGGTCTGGATCTTGCTCTGTAAAGGCTGAACCTGGCCTCCACCTACAAGGTGGCCCAGGTATACAACCTGACTCTGCCCTATCTGGCACTTAGTGGTCTTGATAGTGAGGCCTGCCTTCTGCAGGGCCTCCAAAACATTCCTGAGGTGGACCAGGTGATCCTGCCAGGAGGAACTAAAGACAGCAATATCATCTAGATAAGCTGAGCAATAAGTTTCCATCCCTGTCAGAACTATATTCACCAACCTCTGGAAAGTGGCAGGTGCATTTTTCAATCCAAAGGGCATCACCACAAAGTGGTAGTGCCCACCAGTGGTCGAAAATGCTGTCTTGGCTTTTGCATCATCAGCTAATCTGATCTGCCAGTAGCCAGCTGTTAGGTCAAACGTGCTTAGATACTTGGCTGAGGCCAAAGTATCAATCAGCTCATCTGCCCTTGGTATGGGATAGGCATCAGGCCTAGTGACTGCATTGAGGCCTCTGTAGTCTACACAAAACCTCATCTCTTTCTTACCACCCTGGGTATGAGGCTTGGGTACCAGGACTACTGGACTAGCCCAAGGGCTATCTGAAGGCTCAATCACACCTAGCTCCAACATTTTCTGGACTTCAGTCCTGATACAGTCCCTGACATGGTCAGGTTGCCTGTAGATTTTATTCTTGACAGGCAGACTGTCTCCAGTGTCTACCTCGTGGGTGCACCAGGAAGTCTGACTAGGGGTCAGGCTAAACATATGTCTAAACTGTTGCAGAACTTGTCTGCACTCAGTTTGCTGATGGTCAGTGAGGCTGCTTGCCAAAGCAACACCATCTACTGACCCATCATCAGGGTTCTGAGAGAGCAGGTCGGGGAGAGGGTCACTCTCCTCCTCCTGGTCCTCATCAGTTGCCATGAGCAAGCCCATGTCAGCCCTGTCAACATATGGCTTTAATCTGTTGACATGGAGCACCCTCAGGGGGCTCCTGGGAGTTCCAAGATTCACCAGATAGGTGACTTCTCCCTTCTGTTCAACTATTGTATGGGGGCCACTCCACTTGTCCTGGAGGGCTGCTGGGGCCACAGGCTCCAACACCCACACTTTCTGTCCTGGCTGGTATACAGTCAGTACAGCCTTTGGTCATGCCAAGCTTTTTGTAATTCTTGGCTGGCCTCCAGGTTTTGGTTGTCTTTTTCATGTACTCAGCCATCCGGGAGCGGAGACCAAGTACATAGTCCATCACATCTTGTTTGGGGGCTTGAGAGGTAACTCCCAGCCCTCTTTTACCAAACACAGTGGACCTCTCACAGGATGCCCAAACAGAAGCTCAAATGGGCTGTAGCCAACCCCCTTCTGTGGAACCTCTCTGTAGGCAAACAACAGGCAAGGAAGAAGAAGGTCCCATTTCCGCCTAAGCTTCTCTGGGAGTCCTTTAATCATTCCTTTCAAGGTTTTGTTGAAGCGTTCAACTAAACCATTGCATTGTGGGTGATAGGGGGTGGTGAACTTGTAAGTTACACCACACTCCTTCCACATTGCTTTTAGATACCCTGACATGAAGTTGGTACCTCTGTCAGAAATGACCTCCTTTGGAAAACCCACTCTGGAGAAGACTCCAATGAGGGCTCTTGCCACCACAGGGGCTGTGGTGGTCCTCAGAGGAATTGCTTCTGGGTACCTGGTGGCATGATCCACTACCACCAGGATAAACCTGTGCCCAGATGCAGTTTGAGGGTCAAGGGGACCAACAATGTCAATCCCTACCCTTTCAAAGGGTATCCCCACCACCGGTAGTGGTATCAGGGGGCCTTTGTTGTGCCACCTGCCTTACCACTGGCTTGGCATGTGACACAGGAGCGACAAAACTCCTTAGTGTCCTCTGACATATGTGGCCAATGAAAATGTGGAACAAGCCTGTCCCAGGTCTTGTTTTGGCCCAAGTGTCCTGCTAAAGGGATGTCATGTGCTAAGGTCAAGAGGAACCCCCTAAACTTCTGAGGTATTACCAACCTCCTGGTGGCTCCAGGGGCTGGGTCTCTACCTTCAGAATATAGGAGTCCCTCATCCCAATAAACTTTATGGGACCCACTAGCACTCCCAGCAGCCTCAGCAGCAGCCTGCTGTCTGAGGGGTTCAAGAGAGGGGCAGCACTGTTGCTCCTTCCTCAGATCTTCCCTAGAAGGGCCCCCTGCCCCCAAGAACTCAACCTGATCAGGCTCAAGTCCCTCTGGGGCAGTTCCTTCTTCAGGATCTGCTTCACCTTCCTCTGGGGGTGAATCTGTGATCTGAGACAGAGGGGAAGGCACTGCCTTTACCCTACTGCTCCTCCTCTTGGGAAGCATCTGGTCCATTGTTCCAGGATCCAGAGCTTGTTCAGTGTCATGCATTCTTGCTTGTGACCTGGTCACAGCAAATACCTCTGCAGGGATGCCCAACATCTCAGCATGAGTCCATAACTCTACTTCAGACCAGGCTGAAGTCTCTAGATCATTGCCCAATAGACATTCGACAGGGAGGTCTGCACTGACTACAACCTTCTTGAGGCCAGTTACCCCTCCCCAGGAGAAATTCACAACTGCCAGACTATGGTTGGTCTTGGCGTTGCTTGCATTGGTCACCTGGTACATTTCGCCCAGGATGATCTGTCCAGGGTCCACAAGATCCTCTGCCACCATGGTGACACTAGCACCTGTGTCCCTAAATGCCAAAGCCTGTTTGCCATTTATTACAGGCTGCTGTTTGTATTTGCCCAGGTTACTGGGACTCACTAGGAAGGACATGTTAAGGTCTCCCTCACAAATCAGCATTGCCTGAGTGGGCACTCTGACTAGGTCAGAGTCCACTTCAGAACCCAGGGTCAACCCTACTACACCCTTATTCTGTGTACCACCTCCACCAGTAGCTGAACTAGGGGGAACAGTTGCCTTAGGGGCAGGAGTGGTGGTGGTTTGGTCTTTGGACTTGTTACAGTCAGAAGTCCAGTGCCCTTTCTGTTTACAGAATTTGCACCAGGGCTTCTTTTGGCCTTTTCCCTTGTTGGATTGTGACTCCCCACCAGATGCAGATTTTTGGGGCCCTTGTGAAGACTTCTGGTCTTTTGACTTATCCCCACCTTTCTCAGAGCCCTTAGGATCTTGCTTCTTGGTGTCACGCCCTTGGTTCTGGGGTTTCTGCCTCACCCTGGTTCTGACCCACTTGTCTGCCTTCTTTCCCAATTCTTGGGGAGAGGTCAGATCCGAGTCCACCAGGTACTGATGCAACAACTGGTTCTGGCAATTATTAAGGATTTGTTCTCTCATCATCAGATTATACAATCCCTTAAAATCAGTAACCCTACTGCCAACCAGCCAACCCTCCAGAGCCTTGGTTGCACAATCAACAAAGTCAGTCCAGTCCTGAGTCTGTGCCTTCTGGGTGTCTCTGAACTTTAACCTGTACTGTTCAGTGGTTAAGCCAAACCCATCTATCAGTGCACTCTTCAGGACTTCATAATCATCAGCATCCTCTTCTCTAACAGTGAGGAGCTTGTCTCTACCTTTATCTGAAAAGGAGAGCCACAAGATTGCTGCCCACTGCTTCTGGGGGACCTGCTGTACTCGACAGGCCCTCTCCATAGCAGTTATCCACTTGTGGATATCATCCCCACTCTGGTAGGGAGGAACAACCTTGCTCAGGTTCCTATGGTCTGGAATAGATTCTCTGCCTCTAGGGACACTGTTGCTGCCACCAAGGGGTTCTAACCCCTCTCGTCGAGAAGTTCTCTGGATCTCCAGGGCTTCTCTATCCAGTGCCAACTGCTTGGTTCTGAGGGCAACTCTTGCTTCCTCATACTGCAGCAGTTTGCACATTCTTTCAGAGGAGGTCTCTCTTATGGGAAAGTATGAGTTCCTCTGGTGGACAAATTCTCTGCCAGAGTGATAAGAGTGCTCAGATTCCCTGGAAGGGGACCTATGCCTCTCATCCACTCTGTCAGTTCTCTTAGGGAGAATTCCTCTGTCCTTTTCAGGCCCCTTGAGGCCTGGCCCTTCAATCACAGAGTCCTGGTCATTCGGATTTTCATCGTCTGACCCAGATACTGTAATTGACCCACCCACTGATTCAGACCCATTAGCTCCTAGAGCCAATCTAAGATCCTCTGCTGTCAGCAGATCTATCAGGTGCAGGGTTGAGGGACTCTGTCCTAGTCTCAGGTGTCTTTCAACACACATGGCTCTCAAGTCAGAGAAAGCCATGTCCTTATACTGAGGCTGAGTGGATCCACTGGTTCCACCCTTTAAGGACATTCTAGTGTTGTGCAGTGTTGTACTACCTACACTAGTTTGTGGCCTACTGATACTAGCTTGAGCTGTAGAAAGGGTGTGCTATCCCTTGGCACACAGCTCTAAGTTCAGTAGAACTTATCGATATTAAGCTTGACTTTATATGTACCTTAAGTACCTATAGTGGTTTTCAGTTAGTAATTCAAATAGAGATTTTCTGGTAAAACAATAGCAAGCTGGAATCCCACACGCTGCCCACCAATGTGAGAAGTTGGCCTGGTATATGCTGTTCACTAATTAAAGTGGACACCTTGCACCAGAACAATTCGACTCTTATGGTAGATAGGTTTAAGACAACCTTTATAGAAAGCTATCCTAGTGGTAGCTGTGGAGAGCAGCCTTCAGGCTAAGTCTTGAAGGAATGTAAAGCAGCTTGTTTTACCACACAATCTCTTGAATCACCAAATGAAAAGACACCACACAGGTATATATATCAAATATATATGTATTTATTAATAAACACTCTCTACTAATCTCTTTATGAGATTAGAGGATAGGAACATATGTACAAGCCAAATATTATCAGGATAAGTTTAGCACAATTGAATATTACAATCTTAGTTTGCTAGACCTAGGTCTAGGGCATCTAGAATCGAGGGACCCCCAAGAACCACCCCAGGTAGTTGTAGGAGACCCACAGGGGACGGACGCGGTGACCTGGCACCGATGCGAATCCTGTACGAGTCTATGCGCTCAGACGCGATTGAGATATCAATGTTCAAGGTCCCTTGCGTGTTCGAGGCGAACACACCGATCGGACTCAGTACGAGTCGAAGGATACGGTCTACAGATAGGATTTGCAAGGGAGTCGGACGCGGTGTGTCTAACACAGACGCGAACCATGTACGAGTCAGTGCGAGAATCGCATGGGGAAAGTAAGAGTTTTAGGATACTTCTGGTGAACCTACAAGCAAGTCACTTACAGGGTAAGTAGTTCGAGGGCCCACACCCACAGGAGCACCGGAGTGCTGGAGTTACCTCACCCAGGGTAGCCGGGTGCACAGGTGTCCTTTGGTGTCGGGTCGCGGCGTCGTTTTCAATGGCGACCAAAGAAGACTTGCTGCTTGTGATGGTTTGAAGAAGTGTCCGGTGGAATCCAAGCCTGGATTCGGTGGAAGGATGACCTGAAAGCAGAGGGGACAGTGTTCAAAGTCACTTGGCAGTGACGCGGGGCAAGGAAGATGAATGCCCACCGTCGTCGCAGGGTTCAGGTCGTTCATGCTTGCCTTGACTCTTCATCCACGAGGTCCAGGAGGTGTCGACGATGACCAGGAGCTGGATTCGGCGTGTCCCACGATGTTTGCGGCTTACTGCGGTGTCGGCAACTCGATCGGGGCCAACAAGCCTTGGTAACAGCAAGTCTTGGGGAAAGTGTGAAGAGGCGATGGCGCAGACCAGCAAGGTCTGTGGAACTCACCCAGCAAGGGTAAGTCAGGGCAGGCCTGGAGAAACCAGGGCAGCCCTTTGGTTTCTTTGGAAAGTCTTCTGGGGACCCACAAGCCGGCTGGCAAGGGGTCGTGAAGATGCCTCGGGAGGATTCTCTCACAGGGGCCCACGGTCACTCGGGATGGGGTAGGCCTCTGATCTTAGGAGAAATTCCTGCTGGAGGCTGGGACCACACGTGGTCCAAAGCACAAGTTCGTGAAACGTTGTGAAGGGGTTGCACTCGACAATAGTGCACGATACCCAGGGGTCGCGGTTCTTCGTTACTCTTGGGGTCCACTGGCCTCAGCTTCACTTGGGACTCACGATGGCCTTTGAGAAGTCAGGAAATCTACTTCTTGGGCTACAGAGACTTCGGACTCCGGCGGGAGCAGCATAGTTTGCGACTGTTGTTCGTAGTTTTTGGTGCCTGCCAAGCAGGGGAGTCACTCCTTGACTCCAAGGGAGATTCTTCAGTCTTCCAAAGGTAGTGGAACGTCGAAGGTCCGGGATTCTTCTTGTAGAGCGTTGTCCAGGGAAATCTAGGGTGCAATGCACAGGTTCCCCCTCTTATACTAAAAGGAGGGGAGGGACTAGCTCTATGACCCTACCTATGGGAGGGTCAGGGGAGTGGGTGGCTACACCCACTTCCCTTTGTCCAGTTTCGTGCCAGAGCAGGGACAGGTAGCCCCTGAGCCGGTTTGAACTGGCATATGCACAGAGGAGCCTTCTGCTCCCCCAGTGCAGGACTTCAAAGCACTCTAAGAGTGCACCCACCCAGCCCCAATACACTAAACCCTGTCTGGGAGGTGGTCACACCCCCTTGGGACAGGATATCTATTGTTGGGCTCCCTCCACTGCGAGTGTTGGTCATCAGCAGGAGGGCAGCCCAGTGTCTGTGACTGGTGGCATCCATTTTGTGATGCCAGGGCTCTGTCGGATTCTACCGCGTTTCCACAGTAGGTACATGTCTATCCCTCTAGAAGGGTGGAATGCTCCCCCCACTGCCAGGACTGGTCGGGGGGGTAGTATTCCAAGGTGTTTGACACCAAACACGACATGTTTTGATGCAGCCATTCCAAAGTTAGCATTTTACCGCGAGGATATAATGCACTTAAAAGTATATGGTTTAACCGCATCCACAAACAGCACCAGAGAATGGACTCTGAGAGCTGCAGAGGGGCCCTGCTCAGGCAGAGGCACCCCCTCACATAGAAGCCAAGCACCCTGCCCTCAGGATTGATAGGGCCTGCCTTAGGGGTGACTGATAGGGTTATATGTGTGTGCAGGAGAGATATAGGGAACCTATATCTCAGTGAGGGGTGCTAGCACTTCCTCACTCAGGCTGCAGTAGCAGGCCTGTGGTGTCAGATTTAGTCTGCTTCCCAGGGGTGGCATAATACATGCTGCAGCCCCTGGTAGGCCTGTGGAGTACCTATGCCCTTGGTACCTAGGGTACCATATACTAGGGACTCATAAGGTACCACAGTATCCAATCACTAGTGCACCTAGAGTGCACTCCAAATCGTTTAGAGAGAACAGAGAGGCTGGGGCCCTGATTAGCAGGGTCCCAGCCTGACTATAGCCAGAAACAAGTGTAAACATCAGAAAAAAAGTGGTGGCAACATTAGAGGCAGATCCTACTCTCCTACACACATGTGATGTCTGTTGGAAATGGCCCTTGGTGCAGGGTCACCGCCAAATATTTTGCCTTCCTCCTTCAACTTTTTGCTGAATTTGTTTTTGTTGGCCTTAGGACCCTGATCACTTTACCATTGCTAACTAGTGCTAAAGTGCACGCTCTCTCTTCTTTACAACATGGTAGCATTGGCTATTCCACAATTAGCATATTTAATTTATTTATAAGTCCCTAGTAAAGTGCACTACATGTGCCCAGGGCTTGTACATTAAATGCTACTAAAGGGGCTGCAGTACTGATTGTGCACCCACTTTAGTAGCCCCTTAACCATGTCTCAGGCCTGCCATTGGAGAGTCTGTGTCTGCAGTTTACACTGGTCTTTCAACCTGGCAAAACAAACCATTTGCCAGGCCCAAACTTTCCCTTATTATACATATGTCACCCATAAGGTAGGCCCTGAACAACCCAGACGGCAGTGTTCAATGTATCTAAAAAACAGGACTTTCACGTTTTACAGGTCCTGGTAGTGAAAAACACTTAAATTCATTTTTCATTACTGCAAGGTCTATCTCTTTCATAGGATAACATTGGGATACCTTATTACATTTTATAGGTGAAATTCCCAAATGTGAAGAGACATACTTTTCGAGTTTGCTGTCTCTGAAATCACAATTTAAAATCCAACCTTATGGTGAAATCGGATTTTAAATTTCAATTCTGAAAATGCCACTTTTAGAAAGTAAATGTCCAAAAGAGGCACGTGATTTACGACCCCATCTGTCGCACTGCTGTTTGAAGAATTATCTTCACCGTAGTAAACTGCTCATGTATTAATCCAATGCTAATCCTTTTGTTAAACGAATGTTCTTGTCAAAACTTTCCAAAATAAACCAAACGCTTTCAATCACAACGAGGATGGTTTGATTCCACAATGATTCTTTATTACTCATTTTCAAATGTCTCCTGCGCGCCCATCCGGGCTTTTCACAGCAACACGTGATGAACCATTCACATTAAATAGCTTCAAGTAAATCCATATGATCTCCACCCAATGCATTTCGGGCCTGAACGGCCCTTTGTCAGGGGCAACTGTAAAAGTTAAAAAGAACATCTCAATCACCTGCTCAGTACCAACTGTATGTGTAAAATACACGATGAAAGTAAAAACAAAAATAAAGCTGCCAAAGTTACACCCTTATATAAACCCACGAGTGCTCCTTCTGCCCACCACTAAATAGTACATAATGACCCCCCTTCCTAACTTAACATGTATCCCTACATGAATACGTAAATGCAAAAACCCCAAAACTGAGACCTCCCATGTCTACCACTACTCACAAAACTTAATATCTACTGTGTTCAAAAACTTCCTAACCCACACCCGTTCACAACCCATTTCAATCATAAACCACCCGTGATACAACACTTCTATGAAAGACTCTTAAAACTACCTTCAAAGCCACTGCCAGCAGCCTGCTCTCCACTTCCACACCCTTCCCAAACTGCCGAAACTGTCTGATCCCTCCTTTCTCTTTACTTCTCTTAAATCCTCCCAAGTGAATACCATCTGAGTTCAATCAAAGAAGAGTAGCAATGACCCCGTGACCTATTCTGAGTGAAACTACAAATACAATAATGCAATCTCTCGGTGTAATATTACCCCGCTTGTGAAAAAAATCAAACAGTGACCTGCGTACTTTGATCTCAACCCCCATCCATACCCGTCCTCATTCCAATCCCACCTAACCAAACAGCTGAATCATGCCATGTGTCTAAACAATTCAATAGGACAAACAAGACTAATGTTAACCTGCAAAGTAAATGCAAACCCCAAACCCAACTAATATGGAAAAATCACAGCCGAACAGATTTTTAATGTCCCATCAACTGAATCTTGCTGTTAATACTGTTCATATGTCAGCACTTGAATTCCATTCCGTGTATTCCATGTTCACTCGCCATCCTCGGAGCGATGCCACTTTCACTGCCATATTTAATCACTTTTAACAGGGTAATCCACAGGGTGCAAACTCGCCTAGGGACAGAACTTGCTGAAGCAGAAAACTAAATGAGAGAATGCACTCCTTTCCTTATGTTTGTACGTAATATTTCATAACTCTGAGTTATTTTGCGTGCTAACAGTAACATGAGCTGTCCCAAAACTCACTCGTTTATTGATAATAAATGTCCAAAAGTTGGCATTTTCTTCCTTTAGCACCGAAGGAGTATGCAGTTCCTGTAGGGTGGGGAAAGAAGAGAAGGAGGCTAGGTTGGTCAACACCCTTACTCTGTAGTGGAGTGTGGGTGTCTCCCAATTTGGGAAGTGGGGCCCTCACACACCCATTTAGGTGTCATGCTTCATCAGGCCGGCGCTGCAATGCCTGACGGGCACCCTATGAGGGGCTCTTTGTCGGAGATCTTTTCCCCAAGCCGTATAGGTGAGGGGCCTGGTGGTGTAGATGTGAGGTGATGTGAGGAGAAATAAAACGAGACGAGGTGGTGCTCCAAAATAAATTTTAATCTGCAAGCCCTCTCGTCTCAATTAAAACCAGAATAGGGATACCGCCGATTATAATGGTCGGAGGTGTCTATATGTGTGTAGTCATGGTCAACATGTTTCTTGCCTTATGTGTGTAAATCACTCAGCAATTCTTCAGGGCCTATCTTGATATACTATCTACATGGGTGTTGTTTATGGAAAATGAACCAATCACTCTGATGACCTTTCAATGAGGTACCTTAATAATACAAATCATGGGACCAACCTAATGAGATTCAAAACAAAGAGAGAAAAACAACGGTACATGAATAAGGTATGCACATACAGTAATAATGCCTCCAAAATTCAATTAAAAACATGCCACAACCACATGCACAAGTGGCTAGTGCAACTCAAGAGGTGCATGGCCAGACAAACATAATAAGCAGACTTGTGGCACACGTGACATATACAAAACATACTGGTGTCGTTGGTGGTAACCAACCACTGTAGGAAATGGCGCGATGGAACTCACCCAATTCAGGTTCAAATCACGCCTCATCAATAGTTAGGCAGAGCAACGATTGTTACAAAAGTTAACGTCATGCTGGTTTTGAGGAGGGAAAGGGGGAAGATAAAAACACAATGGGTATAAGCAAAGATGGAAGGTTGCCCAAGGATGAGCATTCTGTCAAAGTGGCATAGGTCTCTGGTGCCAAAAAGGGGGGGGAGAACAGCGGGGATCGCTTACTTACAGTTTTCTTGGAAACCAGGTGCCGGGAACCTACCCCTCGCTCTGCCTTGTTGGGAGGAAGCAAGGTGTGTGAAGCCAGTAGGTTTAAGTAGCAGGGAAACGACCCAGAAGTGGAAGGTCGAGGGACATGTGGCGGCCATCTTTGAAGGGGGTTGAAGCTACAAGCTCCCGGTCAAAAGAGTGGCGGCCATCTTAGAACGTGGAATGCATGTGTCATCCACAGGTCGATAAATATACGGCAGCCATCTTTGAAGGGGTAGAAGCTTAAAACTATTGATTAAAGCTATGGCGGCCATCTTATAACGTGGAATGCGCATAGCATCCAGAAGGTGGGTACCGTATTGGAAGGGTCACGCGTGCGCGGGTATGTGCTAAAGAGCGCCCACCCTTGTGGGACATCTTGAGGCCAACGCCATTGGCAATGTAAAAAGGGGTGAAGGAAGTACCCAATTGACTGACATAATCGGTCTGAAGGCCGAAGTCAGACAATCATAATGGGACACACAGGTCACGCAGTGGAGTGATTTCAAGTGGGTGAAGTCCCGGCATTGGGATGTAAACACTGACACCTCTACATGTGATAAATCATGATGGGATGTCATGATAGTTATCACATGTAAGAGGTGAAGGAGGGAGTCCACATGGCCATGGCGACAGGGACTGTATGAAGCCAGGCTTGGTTATTGTGGCAAAGTAGACCGTGTTCAAGGGATACTAAGTCCCTGCTGGTGATGGCTAGTATCTGCAGTTAGTGACATCAACTGCATGCAGTGGGAATCAAGAGAGCAGATAGTGGGGGGTGGAGGCTCTAACTATTTACCTCTCCCCACGGAATATCCTCATTGAGCCCATCTCTGTCGCAGGATAGTCTGAAAATCCAGCTTTGCTCTCTCCTGAAGAGGCCTTGTTTGCTAAGGCTGGGGTGGGCCTCAATCACTCTCCACCTTAAGCTATCAGGTGCGTGTCCCTTCTCTGTGAAATGTTGACAGAGTTTGGTAGTTAGTCTGTTGCAGCGTATGTTGCTTCGGTGCTCCATAATTCTGACCTTCACTGCCCTGGTTGTCATGCCAATGTACCTCTGTTTACAAGGGCAGGTAATGGTGAAATACAATTGTTGGTGTTGCAATTGGTGTGAGACCTTTGGACCCATCTAAAATTGGGCGATAGCTGTAGTTCTTTGGTTCTCTCAGTAGGAGGGCACACAGAACACGAGCCACACGCTGAGTGACCTGTGACCGGAGGTAGACCCCATAAAGTTGGTTGGTTATTGTGGTGTGGACCAGGGCGGGGACGTGTGTGGATCAAAAGGTCCTTCAAGTTGCTGGTACGTTTGAACACAAACCTGGGAGGGGCCAGTGCCAGGTTCCCAAACTGTAGGATACCCCAGTTCTTTCTAATGATCTGTTTAATCCTGTTTGAATGTGGGGTGAATGTCGTCACACAGGTCAGTATGTCCTCCTCAGTTTTGGGTATTTTCTCGAGTAAGGCCTCCTTGTTATTGTTCCTGGCTCTCTTTCTGGCAGTGTTAATGCTATGTCCCGGGTAATCCCTTTGTATTAGGTTGTGTGTGAGTTGTGATGCCACATTGTCATAATCCCAGGTGGTGCTGCAATTACGCCTAAGGCGCAGGAACTGCCCAAACGGAAGGTTGTCCCTAAGAGCCTTTGGATGATGGCTCCCACGCAGTAACGAACTGTTACGGTCAGTTGTTTTTTTGTGGACCGTGGTGTGTAATCTACCCTCCGTCAGTGTTATCTCCAAGTCCAGAAATGGAATATGAGTGTCAGAGATGGTGTTTGTGAAGCATAGGTACGGGTTGAGAGTGTTCACCCACCTACAGAACTCGTTACATGTCTGTACATCCCCCTTCCAGAATACCAAGATGTTGTCTATGTACCTTCGCCATAGGAATATGTTCTGGGGGAATTGGTTGGAGATGTTGAAAATGCACCTTGCCTCAAAGGCTGCCATATACAGGCAGGCCAGGCTGGGTGCGAAGGTGCTCCCCATCGATGTGCCCTGTGTTTGGTGATAAAGTTGCCTTTTGTATTGAAATAACTTTTGGGTCAATGCTAAAGAGGCACACTCCATAATGAAGCTGATTGGTGTGGTAGAGACCCAATCAACTGACCGCAGTGCTGCTTTCTTCCTTTAGCCATTTGGTACCTGCTGCCTGTCTCTGATCACATTTTAGGGGGTGGGTGAAAGTTGAGGTTTGTTTATTTCCCCGAAACAGCCACACGCAATGGGAGCTTAGGTGTGATGTGCTTGGCCATCCTGGCAGGATGGGAAGGAGGAGCTGGACCCAGCCTCACTTACACCTGAATAGGCTGTGTCCTGTCCCCACACAAAGGGCCGCATACACCTCTGTACTGAGTGTGAAGCCAGGGCAGGAAGGGAAGACCTCTGTGCACTTCAAAGGCATGTCTTTGAAGTCTCCCCCACTTCAAAGGCACCACTGGGTGTAAGTACTGGACCTCAGTACATTTCTGGATCTGTGAAGGTCTGCCAGGAATAAGGACTGCTGCGCTGCTGAAAGGACTGCTACCCTGCTGGACTGGTGCTGTGTTGGACTCCTGATTTTCTGTGCTGACCTGCTGGACTGCTATCCTCCTGCCTGAGTGAGAAGGATTGGATCTGCATCACTTGAACCCAGAGTGACTCCAAAGGCTAGCTGGCTGGCCTCCTGATCTGAAGTCCCAGGGACATAAAATACTTCCAACCAACCTGCTTTGGCACCTAGATGCTGATACCTGTGAGTCTGCCCGGTCAAATGGTGCCACTCTGGCCCAGTCAAGAGGTGCCACCCCAGTCCTGGACCATTGGAAGTGCACCTAAGATGCATCTCCAGTGGAAGCGAAGCATTCTCTGCTGAGTGACACATCCCGTAGCAGAACCGACGCATCTCCTTGAGTGAGCGGTGCATCTTTGAACACAACCAACGCATCACCGCTGTTGCATGGATTGGACCAGTCGCAAAAGACTAGCATCACTGCAGCCACATACATCTGGGACTGTTGCATCACCTTTGGAACAGCCGCTGTGTGATGCTTTACCCTGTGCAAGCTCCTTGCATCCCTCATCGACAGGAGTCTCGAAAATGACAACGAATCCCTGCATTGCAGCTTCACCGCTCATCGGAACTGACGCATTGCCCCTGCTGTGCCTCGCATCCGCGACATCGAACTTCGAATGGCAAGCCCATCAACAGGATCCTCGATGATGATGCACCAGAACCTTGCACCGCAGCCTCGCCTCACTTCAGAACCGACGCATCCCCTCGGCTGTGCAACGCATCTTCGTCACAGATCCAATCGCTCCACAACCAGAATTAAGGTACTTTTGTTCAGTGGGCCTAACCGGGCCCCTGTAGCCGGCCTGTGCTCCTTTGCAATCGGCCTGAACTGTTGACGATGTCCCGGCCTGGCACGACCAGATATACCAAATAACGCTATATGCTTCTTGGAGCTATTTTTACCTAAAAACTTTGAAATTCCATATCTCTAGTTCTACTTATTGGATTTTTACAGTTTAGGTCTTATTTTATTTATTAAATTTGGCTCTAATTTGTGACCTTGTGTGGCATCTTTTTGTGTGGTGTTGTCACTGTTTTACAATTTGAAGTGTTGCCAACATACTTTTAACATTTCCTCTAAAGTTAAACTTGACTGCTCTGTGCCAAGCTACCAGAGGATGAGCATGAGTTAATTTAGGGTTTGCTTGCTTCTTACCCTGAATAGGATTGTGGAATCTGCTTGAGAAGGGCTCCTACCCCAGTCAACCAACAACCCAATTTCTGAAAATGTCTCATATATATCAATGAGGCAATCTGGAAGTTAACATTGTGTTACAAAGGGGGCGTGGCTAGCCAGCACCCAAGATGGCCGCACTCACTTAGAGCTCCGCTCGCCACCTAGATCTTAACTTCCCAACATCCGTCACTTTTATCCGGTGAGCCCGCAAAACGTGACAATTTGGAGCCCCCTGTGCCCAGGAGTCACCCGATCCCCTGAGAGGAGAGATCCAACAGCCTGAGCCGGAGTTATTGAGGTGTTGTCTGGCTGGCTCTGTGCGCTTGTTTGGACCGTTGCCCATTGCCTGCTCGGCGGGCGTTGTGCCTTGCCGCTGCACCCCTCCCCCATTGCGCAGAGCGGACTGAGGTGAGCCCCCGTTGTCACGCTGCAATCTGGAGGGTATGAATTAAGGAATCCCTGCTAGGGGGTCCCTGCATCTCGTGACCACTGCTGGACACCCCTATGTGGAGGAGTATTGCATAATTGGACTGCGCCATGTCCCGTATTGGCTCCGTGTCTCTGCAAAATCATGCTCTGGGGGTGCAGCTGTTCCTCTTCGAACAGGACCGACCCGCCCTTGTAGTGAATGGTGGAAGCATTGGCGATACAGACAGTCCTTGGGGGCCCCTGTTGAAGCAGAAGAAATCCAGCACTTGGGAGCGTGGTGCGACCCACCAGACTTTTATCCAGACGTTGGGTGACGGCAGTTCTGGTCGTCTTTGTCCCCACCACTTTCTCTATCTGAGATCTGCACCGGTTCCCCTCCCCTTGATACAATGGCCACTGCTAAAGGCTCCCGCCAGACCCATCAATTAAAATTGGCGAAATTCACGCATAACAAGTTGGACGCCACCGAGGAAAAGCACGACGACCCAGAGGCGAAGCAGCACAGCGAAGAGGGGGCCCCGACATTAGCGGACATTATGGAGGCAATCCAGGGAGTCCGGACGGCGCTGGAACACAAGATCGATATGGTTACGACCGAAGTTACCCTTATCCGCGCATACCTCCGCAACATGGGAGACAGAGTTAAGGCGACTGAGGACTCTGTTAACACACTCCAGGCCTCTACAAAGTCTCTTGAAACATCAGTAAAGCGATTGCTGGCTCAGACATTGGACCTCGAGGCAAAACTGGAAGACTATGAAGGGCGCGCGTGCAGAAATAACGTGCAAATTTTGGGAGTACCCGAAAGAGCGGAGGGGCAAACCGCTGACCTCTTTGTGGAGGACTTAATTCAAAATCACCTGCAGCCCCGGTCCCTCTCACAATTCTTTTCGGTGGAGCGTGCTCACAGAGTGCCTGGGGGCCCCCCGAAACCAGGCGCCCCTCCACGACCCATTTTGGCAAGGATTTTTAATTTTCGCGACAGGGACATTATCCTACAAACGGCGAGGACGGCTCCACCGCTCAAATTTGAAAACTCTACCATTACATTCTTTCCTGACTTTACCTATAAGGTACAACAAAAACGCAGAACCTTCCTGGAAGTGAAACGGGCCCTTCGGAACCAAAACCTAAAATATGCTATGCTCTTCCCGGCTAAACTGCGAGTACAGGCGGAGGGGAAATCATTCAGACCCCGGAGGAGGCTTGGGAGTGGCTGGAGGGTTGGCGCTTCTCTGGCGATGGAGGGTGTTCCCCCTCCAACCGACAGCAGTGGCATGACATCCGTCTTGAAAGGGCCAATCGAGGTGAAGACGATAGATAACTGATGGCTGGATTCTGTGGCTGTGACTCGTCACTTTTCCTTTGTTGAACGAGAACTCTTGCCCCGCTGCAGTGACTACGAATACGGATTGGCTCCATGAGGGCGAGGGTGACTATATTGTATGATGTATGATTTGGGATTTGTGTCTTCTGATATAACCTGTAGACATTGTACAAATTGTGCAACCACCTGCACTGAGTTCGTTAATTTTTGGGGCTCGATCACAACAAGATTGCCCATTGTGACTATACGGACTCTTTGTTAGATGGGGCGCACTGTTATCAATATAATGGGCTCACAGGCTAGTTATCACGAGGGAATGTGTTCCTGGTCTTGGGTGGCTTGGCCTTGTAGCGTTCTCCCTTACTCAGTAAGTTTGTTTTGGGTTCACAGGCACTCTGCAAAATTGGGGGGGTGGGCAGTTTTAAGTCCACGTTGCAGGGAGGCAGGGTGGGGGTGGGTTCCGGGGTGTTTTATTGGGGTTTGTTTTTGTTATTTTAAGTATGTTCGATACAGTCAACTGGATGGTGCTTTCTTTAACGCATTTCGGGTCGTCAACAATACAATTGTTAGTTTCCTGTTGCACACACGTACATGGTCTCAAGTTCTAACGTACACTGGGGGAAAAGTGATGGGCCGCTGTTATCTTTTCCTTGTAGCCCCTCGTGAGGAGGGACCTCTCGCCCCCCTGCGTGCATGAGTGCTAATTACGGTGCAACTCCGCCGTTGAGCCGCCTTAAACTAATCTCCTGGAATGTGAATGGTTTAGGTGATCGTATCAAAAGGGGTATAGTACTGCAATTTTTGAAGCGACATGCCCCTGACCTTGTACTACTCCAAGAAACGCATATCCAGGGAGTTTCCTCTTGTGCTCCTAATAGGTGGGGTTATAAATTGGTGGCTCACGCCTGCTACACTAGGGGGTCCAGGGGTGTGGGTATCCTGGTACGTAACTCCCTCCCTTTCCTTATTACAAAAATCACGCGGGATCCACTGGGTAGGTTTGTAGCGGTCACCGGGCAGTGGGAGGGCCGATCCCTTAATGTGACGTCCCTGTACGTGCCCCCCAGGCTTCACTCTCCCACACTGCACGACTTGGGCCCGCATATATTGAATCTACCCGAGGGAGACATATTGGTGGGGGGCGATTGCAATACAGCTTTAAATGGTGATCTTGATCGTTTGCCTACAAAACGGGGGGAGCCATCCGGTAAAGTATTGGCAGATTTTCTGGGGGCGCTAGGACTGATAGATGTTTGGAGGACCTGTAACCCCACAACCAAACATTATACATTTCACTCAGGGGTGCATGGGAGTCTCTCGCGTATAGATTATTTCTTTGGTAAGGCCTCCCAACTGCCCATGTTTGACGATATCTCCTTTCTTCCCAGGGGAATCTCCGATCACTCCCCGATATTGGCGTACTATGGGGGGGTGCCCCCTCCTTCTCGTCGAGACATGAGGCTCAATCCCTGGTACCTCAAGGTGCCAGCCATTAGAGATAAACTGGCAGAGGCCACCAAGAATTACTTTGATGGAAATGATGGATCTGTTGACTCAGATGTAATACTTTGGGAGGCATATAAGACTGTGATCCGTGGTGGTGGGGTTGCGGTGATAGCAGGCCATAAAAAAGAAAAACATAAGCAAATGGAAGAGGTGGAGTAAGAGATTGCCCACCTCGAGAGTGACCTGGTGACCTCGGGCACATCGGATACCGCGCACAAACTGGCTATTAAGCAAAAAGAGTATAGGGATATAGCGGAGGAGACTGCGAGGGCCATTACCGAGCCACGCAACATCGGGTGTACGACATAGATGACAAGGCTAGTAAATTGTTAGCGTGGCTTGATAGGAGGGAGATGGCCAAAAGATGGGTAGCTCAAATCACAGACCATGAGGGGACGGCAATACACGACAAGGATGGGATTGCGAGGGCGTTCGCCGATTACTTTGGGCGGGTTTATACTACTACGAATTCATCCACTCAGGTGGAGGTGGCGGAACTACTCACTACTCTGCCCAGCCTGTTTTGGAGCCGCAGGATGTCGAGGATCTTGATGCCGCCCTGACGGGTGAGGAGATATCGAAAGCGATTGGTGCTTTGCAGTCCGGTAAAGCCATGGGCCCAAGCGGCCTTCCTATTGAACTTTACAAGGCCAACGCTTCCACGATTGCCCCATTCCTCGTGCGAATGTACAAAGAGTGCGTCACGAAATGTGTGCTACCTGAGACACAGCGTCTTGCGACTATCGCGGTCATATATAAGAAGGGCAAACCCCCGGATCAATGTAGTTCATATAGACCCATTTCCCTCCTGGATCCGGAGGTCAAAATTTTAGCTAAACTCCTGGCTCGGCGCCTCTCGCCTTATCTTCATAAGTTGATACATCCGGATCAATCCGGCTTCATGCCTGCTAGGAACACCGCGTTGAATCTCCTTCGCTTATATAGGGTTCTGGGGCGGGCCTCCACTATACAGGAGGACTCCGTAATTATGTCACTTGACGCCAAAATGGTGTTTGACATGATCGAATGGCCCTATTTGTTTGCCGCACTTGAAAGATATGGGTTTGGTCCTCGATTTCTGTCTTGGGTACGCCTTCTCTACTCAAAGCCCCTAGCTCAGGTCGTGGTAAATGGTGGCCGGTCAGCAACCTTTATATTAGAAAAAGGAACGCAGCAGGGTTGCCCCTTGTCACCACTGCTTTTCGCTTTGGCTCTTGAGCCACTGGCTATCTGGATAAGCGGGGATTCCCCTTATTAGGGGTCTTAATTGGTCGATCGACTGGAGGGACAAGATCTCCCTCTACGCTGATGATATCTTGCTTTATCTAGCTAAACCTTGCTACTCCATTCATAGGGTACTGCATATTTTTACCCTTTTTCAAAAGTACTCTGGTTACATTATTAACTGGGATAAATCCTTGATATATGTATTGAGTGGAGACCCCCTGTTGCTCCCCAGTGGTTGTGAAGCCAAGATAGTTACGGATGGCTTTCAATATTTAGGTATATCTATTACACATGACCACACTGTTTCTTACGATCGGATTCTGTTGCCCCCCTTGCGCCGCCTTAAGGCGGATGTGCAGCACTGGAAAACATTGCCTCTCACGCTGATAGGTAAAGCTGCCCTGTATAAAATGATGGCACTCCCGCGCTTTTTATATGTCCTACAGAATATGCCACAATTGGTTCCCCCTCACTATTTTCAATCCATTGACTCTGAGGTACGCGCCCTGCTCTGGGACAGCGGTGCTCCCCGTATTGCCCTTACTAAGCTTACAAAAAGCTGGTATGATGGCGGCATTGCCTTACCTGCCATTGAATCCTATTATTGGGCCTCCCAACTAGTGGTACTGAACCACTGGACGCACCGACCTATCACAGACCCTGCCTATAGGATGGATAGGCATAACATGCTTCCGGGCACCTATCTCAGGGCACTCTATGGTGGTACGAAACACACGCCCAGATTCACCCCTACCTCCACCACGGTTGCCTTATGGCACTGGGCAACAACGGCTCTTGGTTGGAAAGATCAGAACACGCAGGTTACTCCGCTACTTGACTCTTGCCGATTGGGGATGTTGTCCAAGCAACCAGGGTTCGACAAATGGGACCTGATCGGCCTTTCGAAGGTCGGAGATATGTGGAAGGCGGGTGGGGTGACTCCATTCACTGATTTGCAGAGGGACTACCAGTTACAGGAAGGGGAGACCTTTCGTTATCTCCAGGCCCGCAATGCTCTGATTAGAGCTATCCCTAGGGGGACAGATTTGCCGGTCTCCACGCCCCTAGAGGATAGACTATTGGACGACTATCTCCAGGAGAAGGCTATCTCATTAACCTATTGTAGAATTCTGAATAACAAGCCAGATACCCAGGAGAGAACTCGCTTAAAATGGGCGGCCGACATAGGAGATATAGATGACGACGACTGGCGGGAGGCCCTCGCCTGCCCTTGCGAGGTGGCAATCCGCTCCCGCTTTAAATTTATTAAACTTAAATTACTTCACTGAGTCTACTATACTAGTTCATCGTTGGTCAAGATGGGGCTCCTAGAGTCCCGACTTGCCCTCGAGGATGCGGTCACGTTGGTACTTACTTACATCAATGGTGGGATTGCCCGATCCTTAGGGGGTACTGGGAGAAGATTATATCAGATATGTCCCGGATAAGTAAGGTACCTATTGATGTATCCCCTCGACTCTGCCTTTTAAATATCTGGGATGCCACAGATCTGTCCCGAACAGGGAAATTGTGGGTCTCTTTGGGCTGTATGGTTGCGAAACGTAATATAGCGAGAACATGGAAGGGAGGAGTTCCACTACGACACACTGAGTGTGAGTCCGATATGGATTGGTGTATGCAGGCAGAGAGAGTTATTTATGAAAGTAGGGGTTGCCCGCATAAATGGACGAGAATTTGGGGCCCCTGGAATGAAAGTAGGGGCTTTCTCTGTACCCTTTTTGCCGATTCCCCCTCACCACTGTTGGCTAACATAGATGTGTGATGTGTGAACACAAGGGAGGCTACGAAAAAGATGATTCCACCACTGACCCTGTGATAATTTTCTATTTGATTGTATTATCTGATTATGATAATTTGTGTACGTTGATTACGGCACCACACTGCATCTGTGTTATTGTGTGTTTGTATGTTGTTTCTTTAATAAAAAAGATTTAAAAAAAAAAAAAACATTGTGTTACAAAACTCTGCGTAGCAAAAATCCCTCAAGCTGGTCTCACTACTAGCAGGTGATTGTTCCCCACTGAGGAGATAAAAATATTTTTTTCAAATGGGAGCCACGCCTGTAGGTTGGTTTAACATTCTATTTATGCATATATATTCTTCTTAAGGGTGTCCTGGGTACTTGCTTTAGTGACATAAATATATATCCACAGAACAGCCAAAGTGTTATCCCACTGAAAGATCTCTACCACCATTTAATAGAAAAACTCAATGCCAAGAAAAATGAAACTCTTTTGTTAAAAAAAAAAAAAACCTTTGCCGAATTTCGTTGATCCATAATAGTTGCAAGATTTATGCAAAAATATAAGCCAACAGATTGAATCAGTGTTTCTAAAACTCATTCTCCTGGGCTCAGACAGAACTTTTAAAAATAGCTAAGTGATTGACAATACAAGGATTTTATTCTATATATTTGAGAAAGCAAAATATATTCACCCACTCTACCATTATAGTAGTAATGAGTAGAGAGAAAGCATTTGAGAACTGAGGGCCTTATTTAGAAGAAGTGATGCATTGCTGTGTTGTATCAGCGATGCGTCAAAATGAGTTACAAATCGCTATGTACGTGCCATATTTACGGTATGGCACACCATAGTGCAAGGATCAGACAGCGTAAAAAATAACTGATGCTGACAGGGGTGTGTTGTCTCAGAGGAAACTGATGGATTGGGAGGAAAACTAACGTAAGGTTGGTCATGGGCACGTAAAGTGACGCTAACCACCCTAGTGTCACTTTTCATTGCGTCAAGCGTCAAGTACTTGATGATGCTATGAGAAAAAAAACATTGGAACACTTCAGATAAGGCAGCCATAGAGCATGGAGAACAGAGCAGCAGCCAGGACAACAACCCCAACAACCCATACAACCGCAGCACCAGCCTGGATGTCCATGCTGACTCCCAGGGGAAGAGGAAGCGGAAGTACAGCTTTAGTGAGGAGGAGAATTAAATCTTGATCACTGAGGTGACATAGCACTGACATCAGCTCTTTGTCACCTCAAAATTGCCATTAGGAAAGAAAGAGGCCATTTGGTAGTCCATAGCGACCAAGATCAACAGCGTGGGACAAATCAGGAGGACAGTCACTGACTGCTAGTAACGCTGGGACGACTATAAGCACAGGACGAAAGAGAAACTGGCCAACAACCTGAAGGCAGCCATGCAGACCGGAGGTGAAAGCCCGGCACCACAGTAGGAGATGGATGCCTTGGAGGAACCAGTGGCAGCTGTCATCCAGGAGGAGTTGGTGGCAGTAGTTCCGGGACAAGACAAAGCAACCCATGAGGAACAACAAGACTCACAGGGTAAGTCGCAGCAATGGGCAATGTGAGAAAAAAAGTCATGTTGGGCAGTGCAGCTAGCTAGGTCCCAGCGCTCCATTGCACTCTGTGCAGGGCAAAGGGCTGGAATCTGGGTCATGTATCGTTAACATCACCTAAGTGTAAGTCATGCTGCCCAGTCACATGTGTCACAGCTCAGTCCAGCTCCCTCACATTTAGCCCTTC
Organism: Calotriton arnoldi; assembly: GCA_963921515.1. Classification (NCBI taxonomy): domain Eukaryota; kingdom Metazoa; phylum Chordata; class Amphibia; order Caudata; family Salamandridae; genus Calotriton; species Calotriton arnoldi. Next base: position 183,621 of record CAWUFW010012498.1, on the reverse strand, counting down.
CATGTGTGAAGTGCATCACCAGTCCAGGTTGACCTTTGTATATTGCCCCTTGTAGTGCAATGTATTACAAGAGTCACTAGAACTACATGTCCCACAATACAAAGAAAAATGTATAGTTCCTCATGCACAAGAGGGCTGCGCTGCCGTATCGTCATTTCTTATGATGTTCCAGTGCTGAAGGCCTCTCAATCCTATCTATGAGGTTAAGCATTTCCACCATGTGTGGCTTTGCATGGCCTCATAGATACGGAGTAAGGCAAGCCAGTGCAAAGTGCTGCTTTGCCTTATCTCTACATCAAGGATGAGTTTCATGGGTGATGTGGTGGGTTTACTCAAGCAACGCCCATTGCTTTTGACACATTCCCAGATGTACAGGGATCTGTAAAACTGGGAATGCATCAAAAATGTTGGCCTCCCCAAGGGAGGCGTAAAAAGGAGACATATCTTTATTACTCCTTGTTTATTCCTCTTTCTATGTGTGCTGCATTTTATAGCACACTTAGAGAGAGGATAACACATCCATGGATTGCTTTTGTGCAGGAGGGTGTCCCTTCCTGCACAAAAACAGTCCTGCCAACAATGCAGACACGGTTGCACCATGGTGCAAGGCTGCCTGCGTTGGCACTAGGCACCAATTTGTGTGCCGCTGCAGGCAGAATGAACAGGATCATGCCGTATATCACCAATACTGCACATTTATGCCCTTTCCTTTTGACTCAAGGGCACCGCAGCAAAGTAACTTGTACACATAGGAACATGCCAAGAGTCACGTGAATAGTAAGAGGCTACTGTGGGAGCACATCCTACATGTGATGGGGCCTTGCTGAAGATGTAGCATGTGGCAGGAGGGAGTCTGAAGGCAAAATGTCTCACCACACTACATTTGTCAAAGTTAGAGGATGTGAACCAGAGATCTGTAAAGGTATAGGATGAACTAGTTTGCCACCATAAAGGGCAGGAGTCAGGGATGGTTGGAGACTAAGGTGGATGGGCCCAGTTGTGTTGCAAGCCTTGGTAAGTACATGTCACCAATTCCAGAACTACCACCATGTGGGCTGAAGCTCATCCCATACCCCTCAAAAACAGCCAGCCATGTTAGTCCTTTGGAAATGGTCACGCATATTGTTGGTGTTGTAGGCACATGAGAGTCAATTTATCATCTAGGTGCCATCATTGTGTGCTGTGAGTTGAGTGCCTGAGACAAAATTAAGATTGGCACAGGAGGTATATATAGGTACAAGTGAGAGGGCCTGCAGAGGACCTACTTTGTCGATGATGAACTTGCCTGAGTGTCAGTGTTGGCAATCTACCTAGTGTTACTGTGCCCATCCCCTCAGAGGTGCTAAACAGTGCCCACTGCCCACAAATAAGGAGCCAACTGTGTGTGCTATGAAATCACATGAGTATACACAAATAGGAAACTCATGGCAAGTACATGCCCTCACACATTTCTGCAGTGTCGCAAGGATGGAAGCTGTGTAAAGGTGTGCAGGATATATGTGAAAAACTGAACCCTTGGCCATAGGAAAGCACAATGCGCATTCAAGACGGCATAACTAGGCAGATTGCTGTGGTGTACTGTGTGAAAGGACGATTGCAAGATCATCATGAACTCATGAGCAAACCCACTTCACATTCACAGGAGCTGTGGACTGAGCACTGGCCACAGGGAATACAGGCACCCTGGAGACTCGGTGCAATGTGCACAGTAGTGGTGTCAATACATCAAAAGACTATCAGTATAGTCATCCGGAAAAAGAAAGCTAATCACCAAGGCAGAGGTGGACTGTATCTCATATCACACGTGCAGGAATGGCAGGGCCAGTGAGCTGTGTAACTGTGTTGCAACATGTATCATGACACTACAGGGCAGCCCTGTCACACAGTGGTTGTGTGAACAATGCAGAGATACTGCCATCTGAAAGACAACTACACTGCAAATTGGCCTCTAAACCTATGAGGAACAGAAGTCCTAAGCATCAATGTTGACCTGACAGGAATGAGTAGGAAGTCAGAATGTAAAACAGATTACTCAAGTCACCATCTAACATAGATCAATAAAATGTAAAGCAACTGGTGCTATGTAAAGCGCTCTGATACCCGATACCTTCGGGTCAAGTTCACGCTATATAAAACTCCATAAAAAAAAAAAAACCAAAAAACATATTTCTATTTCATTGCAGAGGATGTACCAGCTACTCCAGACCCGCTGCATATCCTGGATGAGGATCCTGCTGACAATGACATCTTGCCAGCCTTCAACCAAGACACTCTCCAGGATATTATGTACTCCATTTGAACACCATCTCCTATCGCAAGAAGTGCCGACAGCGCCACCTCCTCTCCAGAAGATCCCCCTATATTACTCAACAAACACCACCAGCCAGCCCACCCCAGCCCTTGACTCTAAGGACCCCCAAGTTGAATTCCAAAGTCATGCGGTAGGAGTACACCGGGGGCTGATAATGTTAGTGCGGGGAGGGATGGAGACCATGGTGGGCACCCTAGAGGGAGTCTGTAGGTGCCTCAGTTACAATACGGACACCTCGGAGGCCATAAGACGCACCCATCCTCCTCTCAATGGCTTAGAACCATCCCTGGCTGACATCGCTGGTGTCATGAGGAAGAGGTACGAACAGCTGCCCTGCCAAAGTGGCACCAGCGAGGTTGCCAACCAGCTGGGGGCAATCCACAACATCCTGGAGTCCAAGGAGTGGATGAAGGACTCCTACATAGCAACAATGGGTGCCTTACACTGTGACATTGTTGCTAAGCAGGCGCAAACCAGAATAGCCGTCTCAGAGCTGTGCTGCCTTACTTGTTGGTGCAGAGAAATGCTGCTGAGGACAGGGGATCCACATCTTCAGACCCTGATGTGTGTGTACTTCCGTCCCCACTGGCCCCGACAACACCTCACTCACAGGAGGCATCACACACATCAGAAGACAATGGTGTGGATGTTCCCTCTTTCCAACTAAAAACTATCTGGTAGAATTTGTCTGTGAAACATGACCAGTTTCCCAATTTAACTGTGTTTATGGCCATGCCAGTGTACATCTCAACTGGCACTGTCCTCCCTTTGCTTTCACCCCTATAGATCTTACCCATTTGTGGACTGTCTATTTGGCCAATCTTCCGTAACGGCAATTTGATCTTCCTCCTCACTGGAACACTCCTCTACTCCACATGTCCCATGACTTGTATCCCCATGGACTCTGTCTGGAAAGCCTATGTCTCACACATTATGTTGGGGTTGTTGCCCCAAGGACTTTGACTTTCTCATTGGTTCATGTGCCAATAAATTCACTAAACTTAATCAGCGTGTTGTATATCTGTTTATGATTTGACTAAGTAGACCATGCTGGACGTGCTGACCCTAAAGACACTACCTACTATGTAAAGTAAAATGTGTATCATAAACCCAGGGGTAAATCTACACAAGCCATGCAAAAACTTTCTTTTCTCCTGAAGGGATGGAGAATATTTTCAAACGTCGGAGGGATCCTTTGGAGGTGGTAAGTTTTCTTCTTCTTTGTCCTGCTCTTTCTGTTCTCTTCAACCTTCAGCAGAAGACATCTTAACTTTGAAACTCTCTGCTTTTGAAGGAAAGCCCAAAAACATTTTGAGACTGTCTCCAGAGAGATGTGGAACCCAAATAGCTGATTTAGGGTTTGGTTTGCGTGTGGATGGGTGGAGACTTACTGTATCAAATGATAAATTGAGGTTTGGGTGTGTTCCTGGATTTGTAGACAATTCATGATGACTTCGTGGCTGATCCCCGGATCCATAAAATGAATACAAAAGAAGAGAAAGACCAGTTGTATTGCATTTATAGAAAGTTTACATAAGTTATGTTACTTTGATTTGTTAATTTTTATTTTTACAATGTATAATAAGAATAAATGTGTGAATAACATTTATTCTAAACTTGTAAAAATGTATATTACTAAACTGAACTTATACGTAAAATAGTAGTTCAATTTGTATTTTAAAAAACTGCGAGATTCACAAGAAAAACAAAGGTTACAGGGACGTTATAGTTAGGAAATAGCAATAAAAACCGTAGCAACTCACTGAAAAAAATCAAAGGTTGCAGGTTACGTTATATTTAAGAAATAGATAGTCATCACTACATTTTGCATGTGCAGAATAGCTGTGGCAATTCTATGATGCAAATCTTGTTGCCAGACAAGGCGGGGCTGCTTAGCATACGTATCTTGCGCAATTGCAAAGGTTAGAAGGGGGCTTTTGCCCGAGATTTTTCATCTCCAATGCTAGCTTCTCATTGTATATCACTTATGAAGTAACAGTGATGACTGAAAATTTAACTAAATGAATTTACCTTGATCAAGTGTCATTGACTTATGGAAATAAGCTGCCAAAAGCCACAACCGACTAATCGACTGGATGTGGAAGCCCATCCTAAATTGAGGGAGTTACATTTATTGTTCTTGTTATGAGATTTATATGTCAGTATTCATTTGGAATTATTTTTGGGCACAAGTGTCTTTTGTTTATGTTCATGTCTAACCTGTTTTTATGATGCATTGTGTATCTGTGTTATTTAAATATGATTCTGGGCACTGTAATTATATTTAGGTGATTGCCATGTTATTGAAATGAATTATGATGAACTTTGAATTTTGGTAAATATAAAAGGTGGTAAAATGTAAGGGATGCATGGCGAGGTGCAGTAGGATTTCCTCAGTTGCCATTATCAGCGTTAACGTATTTCATTTCTATGGTAAATGGGGCATGTTTACATTGACAGAGGTTGTTTTAAGCTGAAAAGCGTCGGGAGTGGTTGGGCTCAGCATACCAAATAAAGACGTATTCCAGGAGTCGTAAAAGAAATACATCATTATTTGGTATAAATCTAAATATATAAATATATATATATATGTATATATATTATCTACTGGCGGTCGCCAGTAGATAGTTATAGTTAGGACCTATTTTCCATTGGAAATCCGCAACATTCTATTCCCAATAACTTTGGCGCCGGTTGACGAATCTTCGCGAAATTTTCAAAACTTATGGCCCGCTCTGGTCCGCTCCTATCCTGAAAGTCTCGGGGTGATTCGTCAAGTGGGGGCCGAGAAAAAAGGGGGGTCCCAAAACGTGTTTTCCCCATGCAATTTTCCATAGGAATCTTTAGTCGCAGCTACAGCCCGAACTGCTGAACGGAATTACACCAAATTTGGCAAAAAGGTAGCCCTTGGTTGTTCAGAGTCATGCCTTTTGGTTAAATGGTGTAAATCCGTTCAGTAGTTCCTGAGAAAATCAAAAGTAAAACCACATATATATCTATGGCCGCGGAGGGTCCGCGCACCCTGAGCGCACCTTCCCGATCACGAGCTGTATGCTAATTGGCTGTCAACACTCCAAACCAGGAAGTGTTGGCAGCCATCTTGTTCCTCAGTAGAACCGAGGCACAAGAAACAAGTGCACAAAACGCAAAAAGGGGGCAGGGTAGAAACACCCTGAAATGAAATGAATGAAATGAAATTTGTACTTGTAAAGCGCACCCATACCCCCAAAGGGGTGTCCAGGCGCTGTACGCATACCGCTGTGGAACCCTTCCTGGCTTTTCCCTGTGAAATGTCCACTCCTGGGCACCCCCAGGGTGAAGCCAGGCATCCCAGCGCTGTTGGGGCCGTTGTGGAGATTAAGCAAGCTATTGCCCAGAGTTGCAGAGTGGGACCCATGATTAGAATAGGCACCGAGGCGAGAATTATCAGGTCCGAGGAAATTGAGCCCAAGACCCGCCGAGGCGGGAATTGAACCCTGGTCCCGGGCCAGATCTCTGCATCAGGGTCTGCCGCTCTAACCATTGAGCCACACTTCTCCACCCTGACCCCCTAGGCCTGCTTCGGGGGTCCCACAAGGACCCCCAGGGCCAAAAAAAGCATTTAAAAAAAAAAATCGGCGGGATGCGCTTAGGGTGCACGGATCGCGCCGTGAAAAAAAAAACGAAGCGCGGGCTCCCGCGCTTCGAGGGTTTTTTGCCCCCGGTGGGCCAAGTCCCGGGGGCATGCGGGGGTGGGTTTAAATGTTAGTTGGGGGGCCTCTAAGGCCCCCCAAGCCCCGGGAACCGCCACCCCCTGGGGCTTTCAAATTATAATGATGGCGGGGGCACACGGCCCCCCCGTAGTCCCGGGGGCTTCTTTTTTTAATTAAAAAATTACCTGTGTGGGGGGCTCCAGCCCCCCCACATGCCCCGGGGACAGCCATCTCCCCGGGGCACTAATTAAAGAAATGTGGGGGTCCGTTTTGGACCCCCGAAGCGCCGGGGACCACCACCTCCCCTGGGCTTTGTAGATGTTGGGAGGGGGGCCGCGCGGCCCCCCTCCTGGAGCCTGTGGTGGCCCTGGGGACCGCCACCCTCCAGGGCCGGCTCCTGCAGTGTCCCGGGGTGCCCTCCCCCGGGACACTGTGGTTTGCAATGACAGGACGGGAGCCGCGCGGCTCCAGTCCTGTCATTGCAAACTTGCTTTGCTTCTTTGAAGCGAGAGCAGGGAAACCTGCTCTCGCTTCAATGAAGCAAAGCAGATTGCTTTTCCATAAGGGGAGCTGCATGTCAGCAGCTCCCCTTATGGAAAAGCAATGCAGGCTCCCGCAGGACGCGGTGAGCCGGCGGGACCGTGGGGGGATTGGGGACCCCCCATGGTCTCCAACGAGTGGCCAGGCCCCGGGGGATGGGGTCCCCGGGGCCATTAGTGGCCCGGGAGGGGGGCCACGCAGCCCCCCTCCTCAAAAATTTAAAATAAAAGTGGCCACGGGAGGGGGGCCACGCGGCCCCCTTCCCCTACTGTTTCATTTTTTTTTTTTTTAAATAGGATCAGGCCCTGGGGGATGGGGTCCCCAGGGCACCAAAAAGTGAAAAGGAAGGGGGGCCACACAGCCCCCCTTCAAAAAGAAAAAAAAAGCGAACAAGCGTCAGGCCCCGCCCCCTCCCTTAACCACTCTGCAAACGCGCCCTGTGGTGCGTTTTAAATTGGGGAAAGAATTCCCCTTCAATACTGGGGGTCCCTGTGGGCCAACTAGCCCACCAGGTACCTCCAGTAAGCGCCACAGGGCTGGGTTGCAGAGAGGTGGTCCAGGCCACACCCCTTTTTACACCTCTCTGCAACGCAGCTCTGTGGCGCTTACTGGAGGTACCTGGTGGGTTAGTTGGACCCCAGGGACCCTCAGGATCCAAGCGGACTTAATTCCCCAACTTAAAACGTGCCACGGGGCGCGTTTGCACAGTGGTGAAGGGAGGGGGCAGGGCCTGAGGTGACATGTGTACAAACAGGCCCGTGGCGCGTTTTAAGCTGGGGAATTAATTCCCCTTCAATACTGGGGGTCCCTGGGGGCAAACTAGCCCACCAGGTACCTCCGGTATGCGCCAGGAGCTGCGTTGCAGAGAGGTGTTCAGTGGCCACGCCCCTTTTACACCTCTCTGCAACGCAGCTCTGTGGCGCTACTGGAGGTACCTGGTGGGCTAGTTGGACCCCAGGGACCCTCAGGATTCAAGGGGACTTAATCCCCCAACTTAAAATGCGCCACGGGCGTGTTTGCACAGTGGTGAAGGGAGGGGGTGGGGCTAAAGGTGACATGTGTGCAAACAGGCCCCGTGGCGCGTTTTAAGTTGGGGAATTTATTCTCCTTCAAACCTGAGGGCCTCTGGGGGCCAACTAGCCCACCAGGTACCTCCAGTATGCACCAGGGAGCTGCGTTGCAGAGAGGTGTTCAGAGGCCACGCCCCTTTTTACACCTCTCTGCAACGCGGGGGTGGGTTTAAATGTTAGTTGGGGGGCCTCTAAGGCCCCCCAAGCCCCGGGAACCGCCACCCCCTGGGGCTTTCAAATTATAATGATGGCAGGGGCACACGGCCCCCCCGTAGTCCCGGGGGCTTCTTTTTTTAATTAAAAAATTACCTGTGTGGGGGGCTCCAGCCCCCCCACATGCCCCGGGGACAGCCACCTCCCCGGGGCACTAATTAAAGAAATGTGGGGGTCCGTTTTGGACCCCCGAAGCGCCGGGGACCACCACCTCCCCTGGGCTTTGTAGATGTTGGGAGGGGGCCGCGCGGCCCCCTCCTGGAGCCTGTGGTGGCCCTGGGGACCGCCACCCCCAGGGCCGGCTCCTGCAGTGTCCCGGGGTGCCCTCCCCGGGACACTGCGGTTTGCAATGACAGGACGGGAGCCGCGCGGCTCCAGTCCTGTCATTGCAAACTTGCTTGCTTCTTTGAAGCGAGAGCAGGAAACCTGCTCTCGCTTCAATGAAGCAAAGCAGATTGCTTTTCCATAAGGGTGCTGCATGTCAGCAGCTCCCTTATGGAAAAGCAATGCAGGCTCCCGCAGGACGCGGTGAGCCGGCGGGACCGTGGGGGATTGGGGACCCCCATGGTCTCCAATGAGTGGCCAGGCCCCGGGGGATGGGGTCCCCGGGGCCATTAGTGGCCCGGGAGGGGCCACGCAGCCCCCTCCCCAACAATTATTAAATTTTTTTTTTTTTTAAATGCGCAAAGGCCGGCCCCGGAGGATGGGGTCCCCGGGGCCAATAGAGGCCTTAGGAGGGGGGCCACGCAGCCCCCCTCCTCAAAAATTTAAAATAAAAGTGGCCACGGGAGGGGGGCCACGCGGCCCCCTTCCCCTACTGTTTCATTTTTTTTTTTTTAAATAGGATCAGGCCCTGGGGATGGGGTCCCCAGGGCACCAAAAGTGAAAAGGAAGGGGGCCACACAGCCCCCTTCAAAAAGAAAAAAAAGAAAAAAAAAGAAAAAAAAGCGAACAAGCGTCAGGCCCCGCCCCCTCCCTTAACCACTCTGCAAACGCACCCTGTGGTGCGTTTTAAATTGGGGAAAGAATTCCCCTTCAATACTGGGGGTCCCTGTGGGCCAACTAGCCCACCAGGTACCTCCAGTAAGCGCCACAGGGCTGGGTTGCAGAGAGGTGGTCCAGGCCACACCCCTTTTTACACCTCTCTGCAACGCAGCTCTGTGGCGCTTACTGGAGGTACCTGGTGGGTTAGTTGGACCCCAGGGACCCTCAGGATCCAAGCGGACTTAATTCCCCAACTTAAAACGTGCCACGGGGCGCGTTTGCACAGTGGTGAAGGGAGGGGGCAGGGCCTGAGGTGACATGTGTACAAACAGGCCCGTGGCGCGTTTTAAGCTGGGGAATTAATTCCCCTTCAATACTGGGGGTCCCTGGGGGCAAACTAGCCCACCAGGTACCTCCGGTATGCGCCAGGGAGCTGCGTTGCAGAGAGATGTTCAGTGGCCACGCCCCTTTTTACACCTCTCTGCAACGCAGCTCTGTGGCGCTTACTGGAGGTACCTGGTGGGCTAGTTGGACCCCAGGGACCCTCAGGATTCAAGGGGACTTAATCCCCCAACTTAAAATGCGCCACGGGGCGTGTTTGCACAGTGGTGAAGGGAGGGGGTGGGGCTAAAGGTGACATGTGTGCAAACAGGCCCGTGGCGCGTTTTAAGTTGGGGAATTAATTCTCCTTCAAACCTGAGGGCCTCTGGGGGCCAACTAGCCCACCAGGTACCTCCAGTATGCACCAGGGAGCTGCGTTGCAGAGAGGTGTTCAGAGGCCACGCCCCTTTTTACACCTCTCTGCAACGCTGCTCTGTGGCGCTTACTGGAAGTACCTGGTGGGCTAGTTGGACCCCAGGACCCTCAGGATTCAAGGGGACTTAATCTCCCAACTTAAAACGCGCCACGGGCATGTTTGCACAGAGGTGAAGAGAGGGGAAGGGCCTGATGTGACAAGTTCGTTTCTTAGTTTTAATCCCCCTGCCCTATTATGTACTAGGGACTTACAGAGGAGGTCATGCTAATCACAGGGGTACCCCAACGCATAGTGTTCCCTAGTGTATGTAGGTGTTTTCATTGTATTCTAAGTGTCTTTTAGCATAGCACTGGCTCTAGGCCTGGTTAGTCAGAGCCAGTTACCACCAGTAGCCGTCTGAAAAAGTTGTGGGCACAGGATGATTTTGCAACAAGGCCTCTTTCTGCTCCTCTGTTGGTTCTTTCTGCACATGTCTTGCTTCTTCCTGCACTTTTCTTCGTCTTTGTGGACTTCTGTTGCTTCTTTCTGCATTTCTTTTGCTTCTTTCTGTGTGTTTTTTCTTCTTTCTTCACATGTCCTACCTCTGTAGGCATAGTTAGAAACTAGCATTTAAAAAACCTTACAAATTCACTGAAAAAACCATAGGTTTCGGGCACGTTATAGTTAGAAATTAGCATTTTAAAAACCTTTGAAATTCACTGAAAAAACCATAGGTTTCAGACACGTAACAGTTAGAAATTAACATTTAAAAAACCTTTGAAATTCACTGAAAAAACCATAGGTTTTAGGGACAGTTATAGTTAGTTGGACATTGCACTCGTACAAAACCCATGAAATTCCCCCGTTATAGTTAGTTCAGCTAACTATAACTCGCGCCCCGCAATGCACTGCTGATGACGTCACATATTACATCACTCATGACATGGTCATTGACATCACTGATGACATCACTGATTACATCTCAAATGACATCACTGATGACATCACTGATGACATCATCCATGTGATAATTTCATGCATCTTCTCACACCCTAATATAACTTTTGATACACCCACTCTAAATTACAGACTGCCATTCTCAAAACCAAACACACTGCAATACCAATAACTACATACCCACTCACTAATTCTTAGGTCTACACACACACATCTACTCACTCACCCGTACAGTCACTCATACTTACAGTCACTCAGTACAGGACTATCATATGCACTCATACACCTACATAAACACTCACACACCGCCACTCATCCATAGAGGTACTCACACACCTAGTCAGTCATACAAATAATTATTCAAACTACCCTTTACTCACCTATACAGTTATACACACACCAGCTCACTTACTCATACAAATACTAGCACATTCTTACGCTCTTATACAATAACTGATACAAGCACACACGCATCCATACAGCCACTCTCACAATCACACACTCTCACTTATAGCCATTTAAATACTCTAACACACATATATACTGCCTTTTACATATGTAGTTACTCACACATGTACCACTGAGATATACATTCACTCACTAACACACCCATACACAGACTCACCCACCCAAGCAGTCCATCACAGATGCACTCTTGAAATCATGCACCCAGTGAAGCACCCACTCACACATCTATGTACAGAGTCACACACACCCCACCCACACAAATTCTCAGGCACCCATACAGATACTCAGAGAACCAATCAATAACCCATATAGACACTCATGTAGCTATTCGCACATCCATGCATCCACTTACACACCAACAGACAGACGGATACAGACATTCACACAGTTTAGTCACTAACCCATGCATTCAGTAAGATACGTTTAATCACTCACTTGTAGAGTCACTCAAGCACGTACTAAATCATCCATTCAGACACTTATACACCCACTCATTCTTCAATACGCCTTTCCCTATATATATTAAACATATTTAAACTTTACAGAAACACACATTCACTGGATGATGTCATCAGTGATGTCATTTCAGATGTCATCAGTGATGTCATCAGTGATGTCACTGACCATGTCATGAGTGATGTAATATGTGACGTCATCAGCAGTGCATTGAGGGCGCGAGTTATAGTTAGCTGAACTAACTATAATGGGGGAATTTCACGGGTTTTGTACGAGTGCAATGTCCAACTAACTATAACTGTCCCTAAAACCTATGGTTTTTTCAGTGAATATATATATATATATATATATCAATGCTCCAACTTCTGCTGGTTGCTCACGCACTCAGTAGCGGGTGCTCGGTACGCGATGGCAGACTCGCGTACAATCTCCACGCTCAAAAGAATAACACCAGCACTTGCAGGGGGTAAATCCTCTCTCCGGATTTAATGGCGCAAGTCAAAACAACAAACGCGTTTCAGCGGTACACCTTCCTCAGTGTTGGCGGCCGCTGCGCACAAACCTCGTAATTTATACGTCATTACTGGCGACTGATTGAGGGTCAGGCAGGTATTTGACATTGTGAGCTCGTGAGCAAGGGAGTGTTTCAGAAACGCGTCGAGCTGGTTACTGATGTACATTAAAAGCCGCTTTTTGAAAAGCTAACTGTGTCCACAGCAGCTGTTCTTCACCGTAAAACGGCGTTGGTTCGTATGTTAAAGAGGCTCGCCCCCTCGCTGTGGACCGCCGCCGAGGAGTGGAAGGGGTGAGGCGATTACGGTGCACGAGCACCGTTTGGCGGCTGTTTATATATATATATATATATATATATAAATATATATATACATTACCTACTGGTAGACACGGTTTCGATTCTAAAAGCGTTTTTTCTTTTGCCAATATCTTTGGCACCGTTTGACGAATATTCGCGAAATTTTCCAAAAAAAAGGTTCACTCAGGTCAGGTCCTGTCTTGAAAGTTTTGGGGTGATTCGTCAAGTGGGGCCTGAGAAAAAAGGGGGGTCCCAAAACGCGTTTTCTCCATGTTAAATTCCATAGGAATTTTGAAACAGGCTACAGCCAGAACTGCTGAACGGAATTACACCAAATTTTGCAAAAAGGTAGGTCTTGGTCCAAAAAGCGTGCTTTTTTAAAAGGGTGTAAATCTGTTTAGTAGTTGCTGAGAAATTCAAAAAATAAAAATATCGATATCTGAGCACCGAGGAGGATTCGCGAACCCTCCCGAGCACGAGCTTCATTATGATTGGCTGCCAACACTCCAAACCAGGAAGTGTTGGCAGCCATCTTGTGACTCGGTAACCGAGTCACAAGAAAACAGAAAAAAAAAGATGAAAAACAAGAAAAGGGGGCAGGGTAGAAACACCCTGACCCCCTAGGCCTGCTCAAGGGGTTCCACAAGGACCCCCAGGGACAAAAAAAGGATTTTTTAAAAACAAAATCAGCAGATTTCATGCTGGGTGTGCAAATCCTGCCGAAAAATTAATAAAAATCTAAGCACGGGCTCCCGCGCTTCGTTTGTTTTAAGCCCCCGGGTGAGCCAGGTCCCGGGGGCAATTGATAATTATGGTGTGGGGGCCCATGGGGGCCCCCACAACCCCGGGGACCGCCACCTCCCTAGTGCTTTTCCCCAAAAAAATGTGTGGGGGGGCTCCTGCCCCCCCACGTTGCCCCGGAGACCGCCACCTCCCCGGGGCTTTGATTTAATAGGGGCGGGGGCCTCGCAGGCCCCCCCAAGCCCCGGGGACTGCCACCTCCCCGGGGCTCCAAAATGATTAAAGGAGTGTGGGGGGGCTCCTGCCCCCCCACACTGCCCTTGGGACCACCACCTCCCCAGGGCAACTTTAAATAAAGGTCTTGGGGACCACCACCTCCCCGGGGCTTTGCATACATTGGGAGGGGTGCCGTGCTGCACCCCTCCTGGAGCCCTCAATGGCCCTGGGGACTGCCACCCCCCAAGGCCGGCTCCTATAATGTCCCGGGGTGCCCACCCCCGGGACATTGCCGTTTGCTATGCTCGGGCGGGAGCACGGCTCCCGCCCTGCAATAGCACACACTACTTTGCTTCATTGAAGCGAGAGCAGGAAACCTGCTCTCGCTTCAACGAAGCAAAGCAGAATTGCTTTTGGGCATGGGGAGCTGCATGTTAGCAGCTCCCCGTGCCCAAAAGCAATGCCGGCTCCCACAGGAGGCGGGGAGCCAGCTGGGACCGTGCGGGCATTGGGGCTCCCCCCATGGTCCCCTACTTGAGGGCCAGCCCCGGGGGATGGGGTCCCCGGGGCCAGAACTGGCCCAGGGAAGGGGGGCCACGCAGCCCCCTTCCCGAATAAACAAATAAATACATTTAAAAAAAGAGGCAATGCCCCGGGGGATGGGGTCCCCAGGGCAGGTAAAGGCCTCAGGAGGGGGCCACGTGGCCCCCTCCATTAAAGATAAAAAAATATGTATATGTGGCCATGCCCCAGGGGATGGGGTCCCCGGGGCCGAATTGGCCTCGGGAGAAGGGCAGCGAGGCCCCCTTCCCATTTTTTTTTTTTTAAATGTGGCAGGCCCTGGGGGATGGGGTTCCCAGGGCCCAAAAAAGATTGAAAGAAGGGGGGCCACACAGCCCCCTTCTACCAATTCTTTTTTTTTTAAAAAGCCGGCATCTCGCTGGAGGCCCCGCCCCCTCCCTACACCACTCTGCAAAGGCGCCTCCTGGCGCATTCTAATTTGGGGGATTAAGTCCCCTTGAATACTGAGGGTCCCTGAGGGCCAACTAGCCCACCAGGTACCTCCAGTAAGCACCACACAGCTGGATTGCTGCGAGGTGGTCCGAGGCCACACCCCTTTTTACACCACTCTGCAAACGCACCTCTTGGCGATGAGGTCCTCTTGTGTCCTGAGGACCTCAGGACTAAAGTGGACTTCATCCCACAAACAGCAGTGCGCCAGGAGGTGCGTTTGCAGAGTGGTGTGAAAAAGGGGCGTGGCCTCTGACCACTCTCAGCAATCCAGGTGTGTGGGGCTTACTAGAGGTAACAGGAGGGCTAGTTGGCCCCAGGGACCCTCATGAGGAAAGGGGACTTCATCCCCAACCAAGAGCGTGCCAGGAGGCGCGTTTGCAGAGTGGTGGAGAAAGGGGGCGTGGCCTGTGTCCACCTTCTCAGCAATCCCACTGTGTGGGGCTTACTGGAGGTAAGAGGTAGGCTAGTTGGCCCCTAAGGACCCCCAGCAGTGAAGGGACTTCAATCCCCATCGAAGAGCGCGCCAGGAGCGCGTTTGCAGAGTGGTGGGCAAAGGGGCGTGGCCTGTTATGAGAACTTAGCAATCCTGCTGTGTGGTACTTACTGGAGGTAATAGGAGGGGTAGTTGTCCCCCAAGGATGTCCACTCTGCAAACGTGACTACTAGTTAAAGAAGCATCTTTCTGCACCTGTGACTTAGAGGTAGTTTTAATCCCCCTGCCCTATTATGTACTAGGGCCTTACAGGGGAGGTCATGCCAATCACAGGGGTACCCCAACCCATAGTGTACCCTAGTGTTTGTAGGTGTTGTCACTGTATTCTAAGTGTCTTTTAGCATAGCACTGGCTCTAGGCCTGGTTAGTCAGAGTCAATTACCACCAGTACCCGTCAGCAAAAATTTGGGGGCACAGGATGACTTTGCAACTAGGCCTCTTTCTGCACCTCTGTTGGTTCTTTCTGCATATATCTTGCTTCTTTCTGCACCTTTCCTTGTCTTTCTGGACTTCTGTTGCCTCTTTCTGCATTTCTCTTGCTTCTTTCTGCGTCTTTCTTCCTCTTTCTGCATATGTCCTACCTTTTTGTTAGAAATTAGCATTTAAAAACCTTTGAAATTCACTGAAAAAACCATAGGTTTCAGGGTCGTTATAGTTAGAAATTAGCATTTAAAAACCTTTGAAATTCATACTGAAAAAGCCATAGGTTTCAGGGACGTTATAGTTAGAAATTAGAATTTAAAAACCTTTGAAATTCACTGAAAAACCCATAAGTTTAAGGGACGTTATAGTTAGTTGGACATTTCACTCGTACAAAACCAGTGAAATTTGTCTGTTATAGTTAGTTCAGCTAACTATAACTCGCACACCCACAATGCACTGCTGATGACGTCACATATTACATCATTCATGACATGGTCAGTGACATCACTGATGACATCACTGGCTGTCTACCCATTAATGCCTTCACTAATTCCTGGCTGACAAATAAATCACAGCCCAAGGGCTGTCCCTCCTGTTCATGTCCTCATGAAACTATAGGCCACGTCTTTTTTGCTTGTGTTGCTTATGCCAGACCTAGAAGGAATTGGCTAGCTCCGGTATGTAGACAACTTGGGACACACAGCCATAAAGATGCCTTACACATTTTAAAGTCAGATGCGAGACCACTCTATTCTTGTGCAACTGCAAAATTTCTGGGCCAGTTTTGGGCCATTAGAAGGAGGGCTATATCTATTTTCCCGACTGGCAAGGATAAAACAAATTAAAATCATAATGACCATGCCAGTCGGTGTGCTTTTACACTAGCACTCTGGCTTGTAAACAAATGGTTTTTATGTCACTGTTTTAAGCTTTTTATCCCTTTTATTGGTCATTTGGGGCACAGGTTTTAAATGGCTGTTGTTGCGTAACCGGGCCGCACTCATCAGAAAATGTGAGATAAACAATACTTATCAATGCACTAGCACTTTAGCTGTGTTCCGATAGGCAAAATTATTTATTACTGAGATTTGTTTAGCTTTGTTTCCTTTCTGTGCTTGTACATTTGCACCAAGAATTTGTTAATTTTTATTCTTCTCTTTTATTGCAAAGAGTCTGTATATGGAGCATTTTATAGCACCTTTTATCCTGATTATTATTAACCAAGATTCATGTGTTTGTCTCTTTTATGGTACTGTAAAACCGAAATAAAGACTTTGATGATGATGACATCACTGATGACATCTCCAAATGACATCAGACCAAGTCTCTTTTCACTCCCTTGCCTCGCTGTCACCTCCATTAATGATTGGGTGCATTACCATATCTCCTTTAAGATGGTGTAGTGCGGGCGGGTCAGGGTCCCATCAATTACACAACCAACATACTTTTCTCCGCATGGGTGCCTAAACCTCTGCAGGGTGGCCTTGGCTTTAGGGGACGGAGCACCCCTATAAACATCCAACACATCTTCTTTATCCTTCCACAAAGAAGAATGCCGCACACCAGTCTTCCGTGAAGAGAGACGCTTTATTTAATACACAGCAAAGTGGCAGCTTGTTTCGAATCCTGACGCGTTTCGGCTCATATGAAAGCCTTGTTCACAGGTGATCCATTCAACTAATTGCGGCATTGACAATCAATCAATCAGGGAATTGTAAGCGCGCTACTCACCCGTGAGGGTCTCAAGGCGCTGAGGGGGGGGGGTCCGCAGATCTGTTTAGCCGAAGAGCCAGGTCTTAAGGGTCTTCCTGAAGGTGTTCAGGGAGGGGGCGCGTCTGATGTCTGCCGGTAGCTCGTTCCAGGTCTTGGCTGCAATGTGAGAGAAGGATATTCCGCCTGCTCTGGCTCTGTGGATGCGCGGGGTTTCGGCCAGTGCAAGGTTGGAAGATCTGAGGTTTCTTTTGGGTACGTGGAAGTTGATTCTGTCGTTGAGGTATTTGGGTCCGTTGTTGTGTAGGCATTTGTAGGCGTGAGTGAGGACGACATGACGTTATACGCCCATTTGAGACTACAAGGGGTTGACGTAGTCTCACAGTACTACAATTCCCAGAATGCAATCTTGAAAGTTTTCGTCTCTGTCTTGACATCTCTTCTTGCAATTTGTTTTCCCATTAATCTTTCTAATTGTACAGGGACATTGCAATCTTTGAATGTCACTTCAAATGTTCTTTCAATATGCTGATTATTTTCGCCCATAAAATTGCCCTGCTGTCACTTTAGTGATTGTCTCCTGAGGTGTCTGAAAAACCTAGAAGTCGTTTGTGAAAGAGACCAAGTCTCTTTTCAGTCCCTTGCCTCGCTGTCACCTCCATTGACGATTGGGTGCATTACTGTATCTCCTTTAAGATGGTGTAGTGCAGGGGGTCAGGCTCCCATCAATTACACAACCAACATACTTTTCTCCGCATGGGTGCCTAAACCTCTGCAGGGTGGCCTTGGCTTTATGGGACGGAGCAGCTCTATAAACCTCCAACACATCTTCTTTATCCTTCCACAAAGAAGAATGTCGCACACCAGTCTTCCGTGAAGAGAGACGCTTTATTTAATACACAGCAAAGTGGCAGCTTGCTTCAAATCCTGACGTGTTTTGGCTCATATGAGAGCCTTGTTCACAGGTGAGCCATCCAACTAATTGCAGCGTTGACGACATGACTTTATACGCCCATGTGAGAATACAAGGTGTTGACGTAGTCTCACAGTACTACAATTCCCAGAATGCAATCTTGAAAGTTTTTGTCTCTGTCTTGAACTCTCTTGTTGCAATTTGTTTTCCCATTATTATTTCTAATTGTACAGGGACATTGCAATCTTTGAATTTCTTTTCAAATGTTCTTTCAATATGCTTATTATTTTCGCTCATAAAATTGCCCTGCTGTCACTTTGGTGATTGTCTCCTGAGAAGTCTGAAAAACCTAGAAGTCCTTTGTGAAAGAGACCAAGTCTCTTTTCACTCCCTTGCCCGTGCTGTCACCTCCATTGATGGTTGGTTGCATTACCGTACCTCCTTTAAGATGGTGTAGTGTGGGCAGGTCAGGCTCCCATCAATTACACAACCAACATACTTTTCTCCGCATGGGTGCCTAAACCTCTGCAGAGCGGCCTCGGCGTTAGGGGATGGAGAACCCCTATAAACATCCAACACATCTTCGTTATCTTTCCACAAAGAAGAATGTCGCACAAAAGACTTGAGTGAAGACATATGCTTTATTTAATACACAGCAAAGTGGCAGCTTGCTTCAAATCCTGACGCGTTTGGGGGTCTGTTTATAGGGATGCTCCGTCCCTAATGCCGTCCTCTAACGCCGAGGCCACCCTGCAGAGGTTTAGGCACACATGCGGAGAAAAGCATGTTGGATATATATATATATATATATATATATATATTCACTGAAAAACCATAGGTTTCAGGCACGTTATAGTTAGAAATTAGCATTTAAAAACCTTACAAATTCACTGAAAAAAACCATAGGTTTTAGGGACAGTTATAGTTAGTTGGACATTGCACTCGTACAAAACCACGTGAAATTCCCCGTTATAGTTAGTTCAGCTAACTATAACTCGCGCCCATCAATGCACTGCTGATGACGTCACATATTACATCACTCATGACATGGTCAGTGACATCACTGATGACATCACTGATGACATCTCAAATGACATCACTGATGACATCATCCAGTGACTGTGTGTTTCTGTAAAGTTTAAATATTTTTAATATATATAGGGTAAGGCGTATTGAAGAATGAGTGGGTGTATAAGTGTCTGTATGGATGATTTAGTAGGTGCGTGACTAACTCTATAAGTGAGTGTTTAAACGTATCTTACTGAATGCATGGGTTATTGACTAAACTGGGTGAATGTCTGTATCCGTCTGTCTATTGCTGTGTAAGTGGCTGCATGGGTTTGTGAATAGCTACATGAGTGTCTATATGAGTTATTGAATGCTTGTCTGAGTATCTGTATGGGTGCCTGAGTGTTTGTGTGGGAGGGGTGTGTGCAACTCTGTGCATAGATGTGTGAGTGGGTGATTCACTGGGTGGATGGTTTCAAGAGTGCATCTGTGATAGACTGTATGGGTGGGTAAGTGTGTGTAAGAGTATGTTAGTGAGTGAATGTATGTCCCAGTGGTACATGTGTGAGTAACTACATATGTGAAAGGCAGTATATATGTGTGTTGGAGTATATAAATAGCTATAAGCAAGAGTGAGTGATTGTGATAGTGGCTGTATGGATGAGTGTGTGCTTGTATCAGTGATTGTATAAGAGCGTAACAATGTGCTACTATTTGTATGAGTAAGTGAGCTGGTGTGTGTATAACTGTATAGGTGAGTAAATGGCAGTGTGTTTAATTATTTGCATGACTGACTAGGTGTCTGAGTATCTCTATGGATGAGTGGCGTTGTTTGAGTGTCTATATAGGAGTAAGAGTGCATATGATAGTCCTGTACTGAGTGACCGTAAGTATGAGTGACTGTACGGGTGAGTGAGTGGATGTGTGTGTGTAGACCTAAGAATCAGTGAGTGGGTATGTAGTTATTGGTGTTGGAGTGTCTATGGTTTTGCGAATGGCAGTCTGTAATTTAGAGTGGGTGTATCAAAGATTATATTAGGGTGTGAGGAGGTGCATCAGATTATCACGTGGATGATGTCATCAGTGATGTCATCAGTGATGTCATTTGAGATGTCATCAGTGATGTCATCAGTGATGTCACTGACCATGTCATGAGTGATGTAATATGTGACGTCATCAGCAGTGCATTGCGGGGCGCGAGTTATAGTTAGCTGAACTAACTATAACGGGGGAATTTCATGGGTTTTGTACGAGTGCAATGTCCAACTAACTATAACTGTCCCTAAAACCTATGGTTTTTTCAGTGAATTTCAAAGGTTTTTTAAATGCTAATTTGTAACTATAACGTGTCTGAAACCTATGGTTTTTTCAGTGAATTTCAAAGGTTTTTAAATGCTAATTTGTAACTATAACATGTCTGAAACCTATGGTTTTTTTCAGTGAATTTCAAAGGTTTTGTAAATGACAATTTTTAAATGTATTAATTGTTATATTAATTTTTTTGATACTGATTTACTACATTTTTAGAAACAATTTTTTTTACAGATTTTATTTTTTAAATTACATTGTAATTACATTATACATTACATTACTAAAAATACTTTCTCAGAATGAATTACTTTAGTTTAAATACTTTGCACATAGGCAATAGACTTTTAAGTACAGTAGTTACAGTTGTTGCAATGGGCAACACAATTTTCAAACACAATGCAACATTCAGCTCAATGTGAATTTCTAGTTAAATGCAATTAGTTACTTTATGGATTACTTTTCTAACCACAGGACTGGATCCTAGATTCAGTCCTGGTACATCTCCTGTAAACAGTTGAGTAAAAGCGTTTTGGTGATAGTAGTGATTTTTAAGGAATATTATTGTATTTTAAAAGTTGACACTTAGAAACTTTTTCTCATAGAATCACCAATGTTATCCTATGGAAGGAAATTCACTTAGCAGGTAAATACTGTTATCGTTACTTTTTCTTACTCAGTGTTGGATCCTGGATCCAGCACTGGTGCATCTCCTGTAAACAGTTGAAAGAATGCGTTTAAGTCATACAGGTGATTTTTAAGAAATATTTGTAGTTTGTAAAAATCAACACTTTGAAACTTTTCTGCTGAAAACCAGACAATGGATTCCTATGGAAGAAAATACAAGTTACTGGTAAGTACGGTTAGAATTACTTTTCAGGATTAGTACTGGGCTGAAAGATGCAGCACTGAGGTTCTCTCCTGATAACAGGTGAGTAAATCGGAATTCGTATTTCGGCTGATTTTAGAGGAATATTTGTAAAGTTCCAAAACTCCACACTTAGAAACTTTTTCAGCAAAAAGCAGGCAATGATATCCTATGGAAGGAAATTTAAGTTACTGGTAAGTACGGTTAAAATTACTTTTGAGGATCAGTACTGGGCTGAAAGATGCAGCACTGAGGTCTCTCCTTATAACAGGTGAGTAAATCGGAATTCGTATTTCGGCTGATTTTAGAGGAATATTTGTAATGTTCCAAAACTTCGACACTTAGAAGAATTTTCAAGTGAAAGCAGTCAATGTTAGCCTATGGAAGGAAATTCAAGTTACTGGTAAGTACGGTTAAAATTACTTTTCAGGACCAGTACTGGGCTGAAAGATGCAGCACTGAGGTCTCTCCTGATAACAGGTGAGTAAATCAGAATTCGTAGTTCGGCTGATTTTAGAGGAATATTTTAAAGTTCCAAAACTCCACACTTAGAAGAATTTCCAAGTGAAACCAGTCAATGTTAGCCTATGGAAGGAAATTCAAGTTACTGGTAAGTACGGTTAAAATTACTTTTCAGGACCAGTACTGGGCTGAAAGATGCAGCACTGAGGTCTCTCCTGATAACCGGTGAGTAAATCGGAATTCGTATTTCGGATGATTTTAGAAGAATATTTGCATGTTTCAATGGTCGAAGGGAGGAGACGGGGCCTGAGGTGACATCAGTGCAATGACGCCCCGTGGACGCGAATTTTAAGTTAGGGGATTAAGTACCCTTGAATCTCTGAGGATCAGTACTGGGCTCAACTATGCCGCACTGAGGATCCTCCAATAACAGGTGCGTAAATCGGAACTGTAGTTCGGCTGATTTTAGAGACGTGTTAGAGAGTTCCAACACTCCACACACTGAAGAATTTCCAAGTGAAACCAGCTCAATGTTAGCCTATGGAAGGAAATTCAAGTTACTGGTAAGTACGGTTAAAATTACTTTTCAGGATCAGTACTGTTGGGCTCAAAGATGCAGCACTGAGGTCTCTCCTGATAACAGGTGAGTTAATCGGAATTCATAGTTACGGCTGATTTTAGAGGACTATTTGCACAATGGTGAACGGAAGGGCTGCGCCCTCACTTGAACATGTCTGCAAACGCGCCCGTGGCGCGTTTTAAGCTGGAGGATTAAGTCCTCTTGAATCCCGAGGGTCCCTAGAGTCCAACTGGCCCACCATATACCTCCAGTATGCGCCACAGAGCTGCGTTGCAGAGAGGTGTACAGAGGGTGTGCGCCTCTCTACACGTCTCTGCAACGCAGCTCCGTGGCGCATACTGGAGGTTCCTGGTGGGCTAGTTGGCCTCCAGGGACCCCCAGTATTCAAGAGGATTTGTTCCCATTCTGCAAACGCGCCACGGGGCCTGTTTGCACACATGTCACCTGAAGCCACGCCCCCTCCCTTCACCACTGTGCAAACGCACCCCGTGGTGCATTTTAAGTTGGGGGATTAAGTCCCCTTGAATACTGAGGGTCCCTGGAGTCCACTAGCCCACCATGTACCTCCAAAAAGCGCCACAGAGCTGCGTTGCAGAGAGGTGTAACAGGGGCGTGGCCTCTGTACACCTCTCTGCAATGCAGCCCCCTGGCGCATACGCGGGACGGTTCCTGGTGGGCTCAGTTGGCCCCCAGGGACCCCCAGTCATTCAAGCAGCCCGGAGGTGGCGGTCCCAGGCTTCTGTCAAAACGACTGCCAGGAGGGCCGCGTGGCCTCTCCACACAGTGCACTAGCCCAGGGAGGTGGTGGTCCGGGGCCTCCGGAGGCACGATCGCCACTTTTTTTAAGCTCGGTTTCTGCCCAGGGGGTCCTTGTGGGACCCCTGAGCAGACCCCTAGACAGTCAAGGTGTTTCTACCATGCCCCCTCTGTGCGACTTGCGCACTTGTTTCTTGTGGGGTTCGTTTTTTTAATCGGCAGGATCCGCGCACCCTGAGCGCATCCTGCCGATTTTTAAAAAAATGTTTCTTTTTTTTGCCCAGGGGTCCTTGTGGGACCCCCTGAGCAGACCTAGGGAGTCAGGGTGTTTCTACCCTGCCCCATTTGTGTGCTTTGCGCACTTGTTTCTGTCCCTCGGTTCTACCGAGGGACAACATGGCTGCCAACATTTCCTGAATCGGAATGTTGACAGCCAGCTTGACAACCAATTAACATGCAGCGCGTGATCGGGAGGGTACGCGGACCCTACTCGGCCATAGATATCACTATGTGACTTTACTTTTGATTTTCTCAGGAACTACTGAACGGATTTACACCATTTAAGCAAAGGCGTTACATTCTGAACCAAGAGCTACCTCTTTGCCAAATTTGGTGTAATTCCGTTCAGCAGTTCGGGCTGTAGCTGCGATGTAAAGTTTCCTATGGACAAATGCATGGGGAAGACGCGTTTTGGGACCCCCTTTTTCTCGGCCCCCGCTTGACGAATCCCCCGAGACTTTCAAGGTAGGAGCGGACCGGAGCGGCCACAACATGTTGGAAGCTTTCGCGAAGATACGTCAACCGGCGCAGAGAGTTATTTCAAATAGAATGTCGCGGATTTCCTATGGATAATAGGTTGTAACTATAACTATCTACTGGCGACCGCCAGTAGATAATATTTATATATATATATGTATATATATATATACATATATTACCTACTGTCTGTCGCCAGTAGGTAGTTATAGTTAGAAACTAGTTTCCATAGGAAAAGCGTTTTGTGATTTCCCAATATCTTTGGCATCGTTTGATGAATCTTCGTGAAAAAATAGGGCCGGACCGCTCAGTTTGTGTGTTGAAAGTTTCGGGATGATTTGTCAAGCGGGGCGAGAAAAGGGGGTTCCAAAGCGCGTTTTCTCCATGTTATTTTCCATAGGAACTTTATTACATGCTACAGCCCGACCTGCTGAACAGAATTACACCAAATTTGGCAAAAAGGTAGGTCTTGGTTAAGAGTGCGCCCTTTTTGTT
The DNA here is from genome assembly GCA_963921515.1 of Calotriton arnoldi. NCBI lineage: Eukaryota > Metazoa > Chordata > Amphibia > Caudata > Salamandridae > Calotriton > Calotriton arnoldi. The sequence goes on along the minus strand of CAWUFW010012498.1, from coordinate 159,640 downwards.
AAATGGTGTAAATCCGTTCAGTAGTTCCTGAGAAATTTTAAAAAGAAAAAGATCGATATCTGAGAACAAAGGAGGTTCGCGAACCCTCCAGAGCACGAGCTTTATTCTAATTGGCTGCCAACATTCCAAACCAGGAACTGTTGGCAGCCATTTTGTGACTCGGTTACTGAGTCAGAAGAAAACTGTGCTAAAAAGGGTGAAAAACAAGAAAAGGGGACAGGGTAGGAATACCCTGACCCCCTAGGCCTGCTCAGGGGGTTCCACAAGGACCCCCAGGCCCCCCCCAAATTTTATTTATTTTTGTAAAAAATTCGAAGTCGCGCAGGGTGCACGACTCCGGGCGAGAAATGTTTTTAAAAAACGAAGCGTGGAGTCCCGTGCTTTGTTTTTGAAATCCTCCGGGTTGGCCAGGTCCCGGGAGTAATGGTGAGTTAATTTATATTTTTTTTTCGGGGACCCACGGGGTCCCCCGCAGCCCCAGGGATTGCCACCTCCCCGGGGCTCCATAATATATGCACGGGGGCACTCGGCACCCCCGGGGACCGCCACCTCCCAAGGGCTATAAATAATAAATAGTGCGTGGGGGGCTCAAGCCCCCCCCACACTGCCCAAGGACCACCACCTCCCGGGCACTAAAATGAAATTCGAGGTCCGTTACGACCCCAAGCCCGGGGACCACCACCTCCCGGGGCTTTAGAAATGTTGGGAGGGGGCTGCGCGGCCCCCTCCAGGAGCCCTTGATGGCCCTGGGGACCACTACCCCCAGGGCCAGCTCCTGCAATGTCCCCGGGTGCCCACCCCTGGGACATTGCCGTTGCTATGACAGTGAGGGAGCACGGCTCCCGCCCTGTCATAGCAAACTTGCTTGGTTTTGGAAGTGAGAGCAGAAAACCTCCTCTGCTTCCAAAACCAAAGCAGAATTGCTTTTGCAGAAGGGAGCTGCATGTCAGCAGCTCCCCTTGTGGAAAAGCAATGCCGGCTCCCACAGGAGGCCGGGAGCTGGCGGGACCGTGGTGGCATTGGGGCTCCCCCCACGGTCCCCAACGAGAGGCCATGCCCCGGGGGATGGGGTCCCCAGGGCCAAAAATGGCCCAGGAGGGGGGCCACTCGGCCCCTCTCCCTTTAAAAAAATAAATAAAAATTTTGGGCATGCCCCGGGGTATGGGGTCCCCAGGGCAAAAATGGCCCTGGAGGGGGGCCATTCGGCCCCCCTCCCTTAAAAAAAAATAATAAAAGAATTGGGCATGCCCCGGGGATGGGGTCCCAGGGCGAATATAAATTAATGGAAGTGGACAGTTTTTTTTCCGACAAAGTTTGGAGTTGCGACCCTAGCGCAGCGCTCAGCGTGGCCCCTAGTGTAAACGCGATGGTTGCGCAGCTCTCAGCGTGGCCCCCTAGTGTGAACGCGATGGGTGCACGGCTCTCAGCACTGACCCCTAGTGTGACAGTGCAGCTCCGAGTGGAGTGCAAGGTGCGCTCTCAGCGCTGGCCCCCAGTGTGAACGCGATGGGTGCGTGGCTCTCAGCGCGGCCCCCTAGTGTAAACGCGATGCATGCGCGGCTCTCAGCACGGCCCACAGTGTGAACGCGATGGGTGCGCGGCTCTCAGCGCGGGCCCCTAGTGTAAACGCGATGGTTGAAGCGGCTCTCAGCATGGCCCCCTAGTGTAAACACGATGGGTGCGCGGTTCCTAAAGTCGCGATGAGTGCGCGATTCCAAGCACAAATAATTAAGATTTTTTTTTTCTAAAGCTAGATTATATGTTGGGTTATTGGGTGGCTCTAAAAAGAGCCCTTGTTTTCATTGGGTGATTGTTGTAGCTACATGTAAGTGCGGATGCAGAGCTTCAGGTTGTTGAGAAGCACTCTGTTCCCTTGATCAGTGAAGTGTACTCCACCACTTCTGTAGATGCCATCCATATGGAAACGTAGATTGTTGTTATAGATGGAGCTCATCCTATGGTCTCTGAGGTAAGCAGAAACAGCTTTATTGGCATTTTTTCTAGCTTTCTCAATCTGTGGACAGAATTGATTGGACCACTTCCATTTCTGTCTTTGGCATATGTTAGAGTATACAAAGACAGTTTGGGGGAAAAGCAACATCAATTCTGCAAAGGTGTCCTTCATTAGAATTTCCAGACCTACCCCAGTCAATGTGCCTAGGTCATTGCCACCACAGTGCACAATCATGCGGTCAGGGGGTTGCAGATGTAAAAAGGTTTTAACCAAAGGCATCAATTGGTGCCACTTTAATCCTCTTTGTCCAATCCATTTAATGTCCACATTTTGCAAAGCTAGGTCTTTGTCAATACCGCTGTGTTCAGCATACCTTTTGCACCAGAAAACAAAGCTGTGTCCCACAATCCACACTCTAAGCATCTTGAAGGGAAGTCTGGATGTAATGAAAAGATGTCTGTAGCTGAAGTAGTCAGATGGTAGAATTGAGAGGTATCTAAAATGGTGGACAAGATGCAGTTTTAAAAAAGAAGAGAAATGATTGGCTGTTTAAGAACATTGTACAGTCAAAAATAGGGTGGATGTTTTTGTCTTTAAAAAGCATGTTTCTTATTGGTTAGTAAAAACTGTTTGAAAGGGACAGTAGATAGGATAAGCTCATATATTGGAAAGTCAACCACACCTACTGTTTGTATTTGCAACATTGTGTGGTGAACTTGAAAATATGCTGAACTTGTGACCTGTAAGTTAAGTTAAGTGTTCCATGAACTGTTGCTATGGAAACTGGCATCAAGCAGAATGGGGGAAGGGTTGGATCTTAGCTGTGGATTTAATATGTGAAATTGTGATGTATATGTAAGTGAAATTTCATTAAAAGTAAGCTTTCCCAAGTCAAGAGTATTTTTAGAAGTGGTGTGTCCTTAAAAAATAGTTGAGTTTTTATTGGTAATATGTTTTTCAACTCCCGTGTGGGTGCGCTGCTCCGTCGCGGTGGGGTCGCGACTTTAGAACCTTCAAGAATGAGTTTGGGCAGTTTTAGAAGTCTGTTTGTAAGGATTAATATGTGTAACCAATAGAAATGTGTTTTGAAATTTAAAATAATGTAGGAAGGAATGTGATTTGTTAGTCATATGTATTTGTGTGGAGAAAGAGTGGGAAACTTTGCCATTACTGGTTCTACCTTGATGAGATTGGTGCATGACATTGATTGTGTGCATAAGCAAATCTTTTATGAGTTTGTGATATTTGAAAATCTCCAAATCTATTTGAAAGGTGAGTTATAAGTTTGTGAGGTGTATTATGGATTAGGTTTATTTTAAACTTGAAAAATAACTCAAAATGTGTGGGGTTTGAGATATAGTAATAAATGAATATTTGTGTATTGTAGTTTGTTTTATTGTGGTTATATATTGTTTGAGTTCGTTTTTGAATAGTAATATGTGTATATTGGAAGATGGATTAGTGATTGTGGTAGTTTGTTTTTGTGTGTGGATATGTACATTTCTAGTATACCGCATAATTTTAGCTGTTGCTTTAAATTTGGAGCTGGAGTCTGTCGAGTTTTAAGGTGTGCATGGACTTCTGTCTGAACTATGTTTCTACTTCTATATGTATTTTGATATGTTTTATAGCATTTGAAGGTGCATGATTTATAATAAAGAGGTGTTGTTATTAATTAGGCTTCTTTTTTTTAAGTCTCTAGAGAAGTACAGTTGAAAAATGCCGCATAATTTTTTATGTTTGTCTGAAATTTGAAGTTTGTTCTGTGAATTTTTAAGGTTTGGATAGTGGTATGGTAGAGACATATTCATGTATGCTTCTAGGAATATGATGACAGTTTTACTAAAGATATGTGAAGGGTTCCTACTTTGTATCTGGGTAGGTGTTTTATTATAAGTAGTTATAGAATTGCTAAGCAGAAGCCTGAAACTGAGCTTTTAGATGTTTGTAGAGATGTTATTTGTTAGAGTAATTTGTATCATGTGAGGAAAGCTATATTTCATATATAGCGCATAATTTTCAGTGTGTGTTTGAAAATTGAAGTGTACTCTGTTAAGTTTTGAGCTCTGCATGGTGTTGTGACTGAGATATGTGTCTACTTGGTCATACACTTATAATATCACCCAGGCACTACCTTTAAACTCCTGTAATCACTCAGGCAGTACCTTAGTACTTCTGTAATCACCCAAACAGTACCTATGGAGTTATAAAATCATGCACTCACTTTCTATCTATTGTAGAAATCCCCCAGATATTACTCCTGCAGTCATACAATCACCCAGGCACTTGTTATGTACTACCCCTACAGTCATGCTATCATGCAGGCTGTACCTATGCACTTATGTAATAACCCACACACTACTCTTGCAGTCATAGAATCAGCCAGAGCCTACTGTTGCATTTATCTATTCACTTAGGCAGTACTCAATGAGTCATCTATAGTTTGAGGTGATATTTATACCCAGGCACTATGTTTCCACTCTTTGAATCATGCAGGGACTACTCTTGCAGTTATGTAATCACTCAGTCAGTAGTCATGCTGTTATGAAATCACCCAGGCACTTCCTTTGCACTCCTTTATTCACTCAGGCACTACCTCAGTAGTCCTGCAATCAGCCAAGAATGACCCATGCACTTATAAAATCACCCAGTCACTTTCTATGAAGTCATGTCAATCCCCAGATATTACCCCTGTAGTCATGCAATCAGCCAGGTGTTACCTATGTACTCCTTTAATCCCCCATACATTACTGTTGTACTCATGGAATCACCAATGCATTAGCTATACAGTGGTTCAATTACCCAGGCAGTATGTTTGTAGCCTTTCAATCACGCAGAGATTACTCTTGTACTTATGTAATCACTCAGCCAGTATTCATGCACTTATAAATTCACCCAGGCACTACCCTTGCAGTCCTGTATTCATTCAGATAGTACCTTAGTAGTTCTATAATCACCCAGGCAGTACTCATGAACTTATAATATCACCCACTCACTTTTAATGTATTCCAGTAATTCTCCAGATATTACTGCTGCAGTCATGCAATGACATAGGCACTATTTATGCAGTACTCCTACAGTCATGCAATCATGCAGGATGTACCTATGCACTCATGTAATAACCCATACACTACCCTTGCAGTCATAGAATCATCCAGGCCCCACTGTTGCATTCATCTATTCAGCTAGGCACTACTCAATAACCTCATCTATGCCTTCAGGAGCTATTCATACACTTATCCATGCACTGAACCTCTATGTCTGCAATCATGCAATTAGCCAATCACTATCTATCCTCTCCTCCAATTACCCAGCGACTACCCTTGCACTTATACAATCATCCAAGCACAAGTCATGGAGTTATGCAATCACTCAGGCAGATCTATTACATGTCTCAATTTGTAGGTTTCACTATTTTCCAGAAATATTGTATGCATATTTCTTTTGGATATGATGATGATTTTTTGAAAAGGTAGAAACGTATATATGTACGCTTTTAACAGTATGGAGAGACTTATGGTTGAGTTATGCAATAGTGTGCTGCTTTATATTTGTCTAGGCCTAACACTTTTGCAGTTATAAAAAGACCCAAATATTGTGCATGCAGTCTTTGAATGATCCAGGCTTTATATATGCTCTGCTGTAATCACTCAGGTATTAGTGCTGCAGTCATGCAATCATCTAGGCACTACTCATGCAATCACCAAGGTATTACTCATGCACTCTTCCAATCATGTAGCCACTACTCATGCACTTATATAATCACCCAGGCACTACTGTTGCACTCCTTCAATCTCGGAGGTGGTATGCTTGTACTTATGTAAACACTCAGCCAGTAGTCATGCTGTTATGAAATCACCCATGCACTAACTATGCACTCGTTTATTCACTCAGGCACTACCTTAGTAGTCCTGCAATCAGCCAAGAAGTTCCCATGCACTTATAAAATCATGCAGTCACTTCCTATATAGTCATGTAAATCTTCAGATATTACCCCTGTAGTCATGCAATCAGCCAGGTGTTAACCAATGCATTAGCTATACAGTGCTTCTATTACCCAGGCAGTATGTTTGTAGTCTTCCAATCACGCAGGGACTACGCTTGTACTTATGTAATTAATTAGTCAGTACTCATACACTTATAGAATCAGTCAGTCACTTCCTATGTAGTGATATAAATCCTCAGATATTATCCCTGTAGTCATGGAATAAGTCAGGTGTTACCTATTTTTTTTTTTTTTAAACAGAATTTTATTAGTTTTCTGAGAAAGCAAACAAAAAGCTTCAGTGACAGCATACATTAAGGATTGGGGGAGCAATATATTACAAGTGCTATTAGTGCCATAACTGCAGCCTCCCTCAGAGTGCCGCTCAACGATTCCCCTTGGGCCTCATGCCCCACTACTGTGTCCTCCCTCAGCCCCCGCTGTATGCAATTATACAGTCCCTAGCAACCCCATGTATAGTACCGTTCAGAGTGCAGGGTCATCATAGGCATAAGAAAAAAACAAAAGGGATAAAGCACCCAGCCCCAACAACCCCCCACCCCAACTATCCCTCTAAACCCCTTTAGCCCCCCCACTCCACCCATCCTCCCAAGCATGCCGCTAGCCACTAATTAAAGGTTCCAGGTATTCCCAGGCCGTCCCCATGGACCGCCCGGTATCCCATCACACAAATCCGCAAGCGTGATAGGGCAGAATCACCGGAGGCGATCCCCCGCAGCCCCGCCAGCGGGCGCAACATCCCTCCCTGTCAGTTAGAGCTCACAATATCAGGTGTCTTGAGTGCCCCCCGTCTCAGTCAGCACACTTTCCTCAGCCCCAGGTGGATGCTTAGTCAATTCCACAAGCGCCATCCATGCCCTGGCCAGTTCCATTGAGTGCTCGTGCCCCGTGCGTCTAGCCATACCCATCCTGCAATTACCCTCACTCTCCGCCCACTTTACAAGCTCCCTTCTCCATCGCTCAAGGGAAGGTCCCTGCCTCGTCTTCCACCGGCTAGTAAGCTCCCTTTTCGCGAGCACTAATCCCAGGTCAATGAACTTACTGGTGACCTTGGTTTTCGCAGTGTGGGGATACTCATGCAGTAAACAAACCCCTGGCGTCAATGCCAGCTCTCTCTCCGTCACAGTAGTTAAGGCAGCCATTATTTCCCGCCAGTAGTCCTCCAACTGCGGGCAGCTCCAGAACATATGCAGGAACCCCGCCCCCACTAGAGCACAACGAGGGCAGGCAGACGACCCCCCAAAATAGTCATTCAGTTTGTTGGGCGTTAAGTAAGCCCTATGTAAGACATAAAATTGAATGAGCTGGAAGCGCGCATTTTGGGAACTCTTCCATGGCCTCTCAAGTACCGCCCCCCATGCTCCATCCGAGAAGGGCTCCCCCAGGTCCGTCTCCCATTTGAGCCGCAGCACTGTCAGGGGCTGACGCAGGTCCTGAGTAATCTGGCGATAAAGACAGGTCACCGCTTTAAAAGCACCCGCAGCCATCACCACGTATTGACACGCAAGTGACGTAGCCGGTTCCAATAGCCCCCCCCGCCAATGCTTCCTCACTGCCGCAGCCAGGGCCGCATGGAAAAGGAAATCCCCACGCGGGAGATCATGACGCTCCAGGAGGTCATTAAACGGTAAGAGGTTGCCCTCCTCATATAGATCCCCCAAAGTGAGTATGCCCAGCTCCGCCCAGGACTGCAGTTTGCTCCAGTCACCCCCATGAGGCAACACCGCGCACATTGTCAGCGGGATTTCAGGCGCATACAGGGTCCTGACCCGTAGCTTCCTGGCCATACGCATCCAGCACCGCCGCACCACGGCCAAGTCCGACGGCAGCGCCTCACCTCCCGGATGCACCCGCAGCAGAACACAGGACAGCAGGCGCCAGCTAGGATCCAATCCCCCATAGCCTCCGGATGTCTAATGTGGCCCGCCACCCACTGCGTAAACCATTGGAATTGCGCAGCGTGATAATAGACCTCCAGATCTGGCAGCGCAAGGCCCCCTCCATCCTGGGTCGTTTCATAGTGAGCAGCGCGACCCTCCGTCTCCCCGTGCCCCACAGGAATCCCGTGATTAAAGAATTCAGCTGCGTAAAGAACCTGGTTGGTATCCAAATGGGGAGCGTTCCAAAATAATAAAGGATCCGTGGTAAGGTGACCATCTTCACCAAGGCAACCCTACCCGCAACAGAGAGCGGGAGGGATCCCCAAAACTCAAAATTAGCTTTGGCACTACGCAACGCTTGCCCCACATTACCCTCCATCAGGTCAGTACTGTCATGATAAATACGGGTTCCCAGGTAGGAGAGGCAACAAGGCTCCCACGGTATCGCCCCCACAGTCTGCCTATCGCGCCCGCCTGCTTTGGTAGGAAACAAGCACGACTTGGCCCAATTCACGCGAAGTCCCGATACTCTCCCCAAAGTCTCCAAGAGCTGTTTCGCCCCCTGGAGCGCATCCCGAAGGTCAGGCAGGAACATGAGCAAGTCGTCCGCATATAGCGCAATATGGTGTTCCTGTTCCACCACCAAAAGCCCCGCATAATAACTGCCCGACCTGGCATGTGCAGCCATTGGCTCCATTGCCAGAGCAAACAGCAACGGGGACAGCGGACATCCCTGCCTCGTACCTCGGGCCACCGCACAGGCAGCAGAAATTAAGCCCCCCGTCCTGACCCTGGCGGTAGATTCACTGTACAGCAGCGCTGTCCATCGGACGAACCGCTCCCCGAGCCCAAACTCCCGCAGTGCACCAGTAAGATAGGGCCATTCGAGGCTATCAAAGGCCTTCTCCATATCGACCGCGAAAATGCAGGCCTCCTCCTTATCATACGTGTCAGCCCCCAGGATGCGGACGAGCCGACGAACATTCATGGCGGTGTTCCGGGTCGGAACAAAGCCCGCCTGATCTCCGTGCACCAGCGTCGTCATGTGGGGCATTAGCCTGCTTGCCAGCACCCGACTCAATACCTTATAGTCCATATTGAGCATCGCAAGAGGCCTATACGAGGAGCGGTCCCACGCAGGCCTGCCCGGTTTGAGAAGAGGAACTATGATGGCCTCACGGGTGGACACAGGGAGAACACCCTCATGATATGCTCTATTATACAGCTCCACCAAGCAGGGCACCAGAGTGTCTGCGTAGGTCGCATAAAATTCCACCGGCAGCCCATCCGTTCCCGGGGTTTTGTTCCTGGCCATGTGCTTTATGGCGCTGCGTATTTCACCCGCCTCAATGTCCCTACCAAGAGCAATCGCCTCGTCAGAGCTAACCTTAGGAGAGCCGCATCCGAAAGGAACCTCTCGTCCCCAGGGAGGCCAGGGCCCAGTTTGGTGCGATACAACTCAGAGTAGAATTGCAAAAATTGGTCGTTTATTCCTCTCTGAGTATAAACCACCTCGCCCCTCTGTCCCCGCAGTTCCGTTATCGCCGTCCCTCTGCTCGCCGGATTGGCTAACCAGGCCAGCAGGGCACCAGATTTATCCCGCTCCGCATGCATCTTGTCTGTGTACGCCTTAAAATCAAAACAACGCAAGCGCTCGAGCTGAATCGCGAACTCCTCCTTGGCCACAAGCAGCGTAGCATGTGTATCTGGGTGCTCTGGGCGCTCTCGCTCTGACACACGCAAGTGTTGCTCCTCAGCTGCCACATCTTGCAGCAGTACCTTGCGGACTCCCACCATCTCTCCTATACAGCGCCCTCGGATCACCGCCTTAAAGGCGTCCCATTCCACAAGCAGAGTGAATGCCGTGTTTGCATTGGTCCTAAAGTAATCCTCAATGGCCGACCCTATAGTGTCCTTAAACACTGGGTCTTCCAGCGTGTCTGGCCGCAGCCGCCATGTGGGAATGGCCGGGCGATCCCGTGTCCAATGCTAACTGCACCAGCAGGGGTTATGGTCCGAGGACGTTCTGGCCAAATACTCGCTATGCATCATTCCCCCATGGACATCCGGAGAGCAAAGGACTGAGTCCAGGCGAACATGCAGGTCATGTAATGAGGAGAAGTAAGAGTAATCCCTGTCAGTCGGGTGATGGGCCCTCCATGTATCCGTTAACCCCCAACGCTGCTGCCAGACCCTTCGTGCCGCCGCCAGTCTGTGTACCGGAGCATCCACCAAGGGGGGTGTGACCGATCTAAATGGACATCAGTAATGCAATTGAAATCGCCCCCAAGAGCACAGATCCCACCAGCAGAGGGGCCAATTTCGCAGAGAGATGGGCAAAAAATGATACCTGGTCGGTGTTAGGTGCATAAATGCTTCCCAACACTATGTCTCTACCATCTAAGCGCCCCGACACTACTACAAATCTGCCCTCAGGGTCCACCAGTTGGCCAGTACTTTGAAACGGGATTCCAGCCCTGACCCAGATCAGAGCACCTCGTGCGTAAGCCGAGTATGTCGTACAGAACACCTGCCCTCGCCACCTGCGCTGTAAAGCTAAACCCTCCTGCTTGGTCAAATGTGTTTCTTGCAACAACGCAATCTGTACCCCTCTCCTCTTAAGATAGGCATGGACCTTATGGCGACGTGTCATATTATGCATCCCCCTTATATTCCAGGACAAACAACGGATACCTACGGCGGTTCCCATAAGGTGGCAATTCGTAGTCCATTGTCCCTACTTCCTACAGCGGCATGCTTGGCCCCGAATTCTCCCTCCCCCCCCAATACCCCTCTAACCCCCCAACTCCCCTTCCCCAGGACAGGTTCCCTGAAACTAGTTCCCATCCAAACTAATACAACCGTTAACTGTGCACCCAGCAACAGTGAGACGTGTGCCGAATCCTCAGGACCCAAAGCCCCGCCAGGTCCCCTCCCCCCGTTACAGCACCAATAGGGGGCCCCCAATCAATACTAAGCAATAGACATCGCCCCTCTCTCAACGCAGGTCCAAAAACACACAGTAAGCAAACCCAACCCAGACCATTAGTTCAGTCCATGCAAGCAGCCGTCGCCCGCTCAGCCAAACAGGTCCGCCGTCTGCGGAGTGATCACAGGTAGTTCGATGTCAGAACTCGCTGTCGGACTACAGGAGATAGAAGTCTCGGAGCCCCCCAGAGGACTGCCAGATGCAGCAGCACTCGGGCTCACCGCACCCCGACTGATCACTGCAACTGCCTGTACCGCTCTGTCCCGTTCAAGGCGGAGAGTCGGCATCAAAGGTGCCCCCACCGGACTCGAGTGTGCAGGGGAGCCACGCTCCACGGGGCTCGCAGCAGAACTTCGCCTGGAGCGCATCCGTCGTGTTTCAAGCCATTGCCAGGCCTCCTGCGGTGCAGTGAAAAAGTGTGTGCCAGTGGTGTCCACCACCCGCAGCCGGGCCGGGAAGAGCATGGCATATTGTAGACCAAGCTGGCGGAGTTTCCGTTTAAACGCAATGAAGGAGGCGCGCTGCCTCTGAACCTCCCTAGTGAAATCCGGAAATATCATTTCCCTGGAATTGTCAATCTGGAGCTTATGCTTTTCTCTAGCACAGTGCAAGAGGTGATCCCTGTCCCGATAGTGCAACAGTCTCACCACCATCGGCCGCGGAGGAGCACCCGGTTTAGGAGGTCGCGCCGGCACCCTATGAGCTCGTTCCAGAGCAAAGAATGGGGACAGCCCTTCTGGGGCCACTTCAGATCTGAGCCATTCCTCCAGAAATCGGACAGCGTCATCCCCTTCTGCCCGTTCCGGGACCCCCACCAAGCGGAGGTTATTCCTGCGGGATCTCCCCTCACTGTCCTCTGCCCGGAGTTCCAAGATCCGAACCTTTGCTTCCACCTGCGTCAGGGATCTCTGCAGGATTGTCACAGCGGCCGGCACTTCCTCCATTGTTTTCTCCGCCGCCGATACTCTGTCTTTCAATTTCCTGTGGTCATCTTTAAGCAGGGAGAGATCCACACCAATGGCGTCGATTTTTGCCTCAAGGGTTTCCCTGGACGAGGTAATAGCCTGCAGGATATCGGTCAGCGTAGGTCCCCCCGGCGCGACAGCTTCCGAGCGCCCGGCACCTCTTCCTCCTCTTCAGATTGTTGACTTGCCCCATCCATCTGGAGGGCCGCAAATCCCTTCTTCCTGGACACCCGCCCCATCTCAGCAGGGCACTGCACCACTCGTTTCCCCAGTAGGAGGAGGGCTGGCGTCCCGATCCCCGAAGGCTCGTCAGTGTCCCAAGCGGCCGTCTAGTGTTGCTCGCTCCTCGCCTAGCCTCCTTGTCCCCGCACTTAGGTCCACTCACAGGCCCCTGAACAGGCCCCGCCTGCAGTGCGTCCTCTCTAGTGCCCCCTCAGTTCTGCCATGTCTGCGTCCACTCCAGACCCAGAGCGCGCGATGAAATGTGCTCCTTGTTAGTGGTCCCCAGCACAACGCTGGGTTCCCCACCACCACAGTCGCTCACCAGGGCTCTCCTCCAGCCCTCTGTGCCGCCACTTTAATATCACTTCTCAGAGCGGGGTCCCAGCGCGGGGTCTCAGCGCTCCGCCGCCCCAACGCCCTCTCCTCGGTGATATGGCCGTCAGGCGCCGAGATCAGCCGCACCCCCAGCACCGCCGCCCTCAGAGGCCCCTGCCGATGCTAGGCTGCCTGCGCAGACCCAGGCTCCCAGCAACGGCCAGCCTCACCGCCGCAGGCATCTTCTCTGCTCTACCTTCTGCGATTCCACAGACCACCCAGGTGCAATCACCCAGGAGGGAGACCGACCAGGCGTCCCGCCTCTAAGCAGCCCGAGTCACACTCACAGCCTCTGGCAGCCCAGGGCAGCCGTCGTATCTCCAGCAGACGGCTCCGGTCCGGTTCCTCTCAGGCCGGTCTCCAAGCAGTCTAAGGCACACTCACACCCCCCGGCAGCCCGGGGCAAATCCCGTATCTCCAGCAGACTGCGCCGATCCAGCTCCTCTCAGCCAGTCCCAACGACCCCCGCAGCCCAGTAAGTCGCAGGCGCCGTCCGGGGCCCCAACTGCCCCACACTCAATCCTGTGCACTGAGCCGGCCAGGGCCGATCCCCACACTCAACCGCCGGTGTCCGGCCAAGTTCACCCCTTGCCGGGGCCTGTGAGCACTCCAGAGCCGCCCGCTCGGCGTCACAAGATCCAGCCCCTCTCACCTCCTCTAAGCTGCTCAGTCCAGGCGCGGGGCCGCCATTTTAGCCTCCACTCACGGCACCCAGGTCAGCCGTAACCGCTCCTCCACCAGCCCCCACATGCGTGGGTGACCGCAGGGCTCTCCACCGCAACCGGGCTCAAACTCCTCTCTGGGAGTCGTGGGCAATATGCTGGGCTCCGATCAGCGAAGCCCGCATCTGACCGCCACCGCCATCTTAGGTCCCCGCAGTCATGAGACGAGTTGTGCAGAGAAGTGGAGCCGTCTCCGCCGCACCGCCTCTCAGTTCGTCATCAGTTCCCCCACCAGGGCACCAGGTATTCCGATGCAGTATGGCCAAATAAGGGCCCCCTTAGAACATCAGGATAGTTTAGAACGGAGGGAGGCCACGGAGGAGCTCCGAGGTCCGCTACCGTCTACATCGGCATCAGGCCACGCCCCCAGTCAGGTGTTACCTATGTAGTCCTTTAATGCCCCAGATGTTACTGGTGTACTTATAAAATTTTGTGTATAATTATTTTAATAATAGTAAATGATTTAACAAGTGTATTTAAACTTTTCTTTCTTTTCAGATACTGACCATTATCATTACTTAAGATTCATCATGACCAAGAAAGAAGAAAAGAAAAGGAAAGAAAGAAAAGAATCCTATTTAAAAAAAAAAAGAGAAAAGAAGAAATCAGACAAAGTAGAACATGTGACAGTGAAGAAAAAGGCTTCTGGTAAGAGAACTAAAGAGTTTGTTAAAAGAGTTCTAAAGAAGAGTACGAATTTAGAAAATGGACAAAAGAAAAAGAAAACTTGTTCAATCATTCAGAAGCAAAAGCAAAAAAAAGATATTGATAGAAGATCAAGTTTTGGTAAAAAAATCTATGATGAAAGAAGGATGAAACAGTATAAAGATATAAGGAAACGCATGTTTAAAAGTAGAGTACTGCAAAATTTAATGAAACATTTAAAAAAATATAAGAAACGATCTGCATTTTATAAAGAAAAACAACAGATTGAAAGTGTAGTCGAAAAGGCTTTTGAATTAAAAAGATTGTTTATATTAGTTTTGAACAGAATGAGAACACTCAATAAAATAATGGACTTTATGAAGGAGAAAAGTAAAAGAAAACGACTGATCAATAGAACTAACTTTTGCAAAATCTTTTTGGGGGAATGGAAGCACGCTTCTAGTAGTGAACCTTTTTTTAATGAAGAGAGCTATTTTCAACAAAATACATTAGTTCACGCAGTTGATATCAATGGTCGTTCCTATGAGGTTAAAAATGGTTGTCCAATTGAAAAAGAAAAGATGGTTCCTAGAAATGTAGAAGAAGTAATAGCTGAAGAAGTTGAAGGGAGACGTTCTCAAGCTCCAGTGTATAAATGGGATTGTAGTAGCATTTGTAGTATACGACAGGAATCTATTGATATTTTTGTAATTTTTTTACGAGAATACAGTAAAAAAAGTGTTAAACTGAAGATTAAGATGTTGCAAGGATTAGATCCTTGTAAAGTCAGAAAATATACTGGTTTGCAGGGTCATTCTCTAGCGTGTCTTTCTAGAAAAGTGTGTCGAAGTGTCTTTCATCATTTAAGAATGTTAGCAGTATATCACTCACAAATGCGGAAGTTAGTAAGAAGATTGTACTATGTAAAGAGTCCTGCATTATCTTTAGCTGAAATAAACACTGCTCTTTTGCATGGTTCAGAATCGGATGTAAAAAAGGTTTGTGATGATATACTGTTTCGTTTTTTTGGTCCTGAAGAGGAGTGTAGAGAAGGTGAGAGTGTCATAAATGTAGGTATTGAACAAGAGGTGGAAGATAGTAGTACTCAAAGGTTTGCTGAAGAAATTACAAAGTTTAAAGTAGTTTGTAGTGAAAAACCAAATTATGTTTGTATCTGTTGAAGACGTAGTCACTATAAAAATCAAACTAGGAATGTTGATGTGTATTTAAAAAGTGAAAAGGAAAACAATGATAAGTGGGAGCAATTTGGTGCTTATTTGATGGTGGAAGGTCGTTTTGAGTTGGGTACTGATCAATGTATTTGTAAATATTGTTACAGCAAACTAGAAGAAAATAAATTGCCAGCTAGAGCTGTACATAATAACCTAGAGTTGGAAGGTATTCCTTCATAACTAGAAGATTTACATACATATGATTGCATTCTAATTCAATCTGTGCACCCGTTTCAGGCGATTGTTCGTATGGAGCCTAAAACAGGTAAGCTGCCTCCTAAAGATTTACTAAGAGGTTTAAAAGGAAGAGTTATGTATTTATCTTTGGATTTCAAAAAAAATATTGAAACAGTTGGTGTAGATCGAGAAGAAATTGAACCTGTAGTTATTCTAGTTGATGGTGTACCAACAAAGAGATGGAAAAAATGGCAAGAGTTAGTAGATGTGAGCAAACTTAAAAAATCTACATTATATCTTACACAGAACAATATTTATTATAAAAATATACCTGTGGACGAAGAAGAAATATCTTTAGGAGATGACACAGAAATTTCAACTGGCCAAATTGAAAAAGTCTATGTCTCCAGGACTGAAGAAATTTATGAACATTACAGTATTCATCCTTTACATTCAAAAGAAGAGATTGGAACTACTATTGAATTATTCCAAATGAAGAAAGCAAAGGGAACTCCCATGAGTGTTTGGGAAAGAAGTTTAGAAGCGCGTTGTTTTCCACAGCTGTTCCCCACTGGAAAAGGTGGACGATATGATGAACGACCTGTGCAGATTCCAGCTTCAGA
Source organism: Calotriton arnoldi (assembly GCA_963921515.1). Taxonomy (NCBI): domain Eukaryota; kingdom Metazoa; phylum Chordata; class Amphibia; order Caudata; family Salamandridae; genus Calotriton; species Calotriton arnoldi. The sequence goes on along the minus strand of CAWUFW010012498.1, from coordinate 143,850 downwards.
ATATCGTACAACAAGATTATACTCAGAAGATCCAAGATTTTGACAATGTATTCCATACATATTTCATCTTTTGTTTGAAAGTGACTTGTCTGCACTTTCATATGCAGTGAACCACATATTAAAGACAGGAGTTCATCTTACAGATCTTTCTGCAGAGGAATTCATGCACAAAGTGGAACAAAGAGATGATCATTTAGAATCTCAGTTGATTAATTTTATGGCGTGTCAACATGGTACTAATGAGTATTGGTATCATCGTCAAGGTGCACTAACATGTATGCTAAGGAATTTAGGAACCCCTACTTGGTTTGTTACGCTAAGCTGTGCAGAATACGCATGGGACGATTTACTTGATTTTCTACGAGAATCGAATTCAAACGTTAAAAACATTGAATTCAAGACACCTGGAGAACTGTGTTCCTTGGATCCAGTCAATGTGTGCAGATATTTTAATCATAGGTTTCAAGCAATGATGACTTTTATCTGCAATAAAAAGAACCCACCTCTTGGAGAAGTTATTGAATTCTTTTGGAGAAAGGAGTACCAAGCCAGAGGTGCTCCACATATACATATGTTATTATGGATTAAGGATGCTTCTAAATTTGGAACCGATTCTGATGAGAGTGTTTTAACTTTCATTGAAGACTATGTTACCTGTGGTATTCTAAAAACAAGAGGAGAAAATACCTTAAAACAGCAAGTTTTAAGGTTTCAAAATCATCGATGTGGAAAGTATTTCCAACGGAAATACAAGTCCAAGGAAAAATTTCATACCCAAAATGTCGATTTGGTTTTCCACGTCTAGTAATTTCAGAGGAAGAGTCAACAGTTTTATGTCAGCAGTGAGACATACTATCACTCGAAAATCTCCAAAGAATACTTACAATATAAAGAGAAGTGAAGAATCAAAATATATTAATGACTACAATCCAGTAATTTTGTCAATGTGGAATGCTAATATGGATATCCAGTATGTTGCTGATAATTCCATTGCTATTGCTCGCTACGTTACATCTTATATAACAAAATCTGAAAAGACGGAGTTAAAAGAAATGTGGGAAGATATTTCACAAGAGAAGAGTCTTAGTAAGAAAATGTACAGCTTTAGTTTGAAGATGCTTTCACATCGAGAGATTGGATCCTACGAATGTTCGGATTGGTTGACATCTGCAAGTTTATATTCAAAGTCAAGAGGAATAATTTGGGTAAGTCTAGGTCTTGCTGCAACACGAAATCGTGTATTGAAATCTGTACAAGAAATGGAATACTTGGCACTGAATGAACAGGAAAGTACAGATATTCTTAAAACAAATATATTGGATACGTACTATCCTAACAGAAGTCCACATCTGGAAAACATATGTCTCTATGAAGTACTGCAACATTACACCTTTAAGAGAAATGTTACAGAAAATATAAATGAAGGAAAATATGCAGTGATTGGATGTGAAGGATGTTTGGCAAAACATGCCAAAGGACATCTGATTAATCACAGGAAACTCAGTTGCGATACTCCAGATAAAAGAGAATTTTTTTATTTAGCACTTCTACAACTCTTCAAGTCTTGACGGACTGAAATGGAATTACTTGGATATTTTGAGTGTTATGAAGATTCGTTCAATGCATGTAAAGATAGCATATGAATGTACAATTTTTCCAAATTATCTGCAAATGTTGAACGAAGAGATTAATCAAGAAACTACGATTGCAGCTGAAATTGCTAGAGACAGTTCTCAAGGTAGTCAGAGTTCTGCTGCACTAAGTCAAGATCCATTAGAACCCATTGTTGAAAATGAAGCAGCAATAGCAATGAGTGAAGTGCAAACGGCTATGCAACAAGCACAACAAGACACTATTGATTTGGAAAACTTAGAAGAACAACTGAATATTGAACAGAAAGATATATATCAGGAACTTACACCACAGATACAACATGGTTTACTGCATGAAAAGAAAGAATGCCAATGCACATCATTTAAACCTATTCGAATGTACATCAGTGGTCAAGCTGGAACAGGCAAAAGTTTCTTAATTAAAGGTTTGAGAAGTTATCTACAGAAAACCACTGACTCACATTTATCTTGTGTTGTAACTGCTCCAACTGGGTTAGCAGCACACAATATTAAAGGGATTACATTACATCGTTTACTCATGTTACCAGTAGAACATGAAAATAAGTTGGAATATCACAAGCTATCTGGAGAAGCTTGTTATGAAGTGTCTAAAGTACTGAAGAAAATGAAAGTTCTGATAATTGATGAGGTAAGCATGGTCTCAAACTTAATGCTTGCCTTTGTACATTTAAGAATGCAACAGATTTTAAAAACAGACTATGATGCTTTATTTGGAGGAAAACATATAATTGTATTCGGCGATCTATTACAACTTACTCCTGTCAAAGGCCAACCAGTTTTTAAGACCCTTGTTCATGAAGACACTAAAAAATCATTGGGAAGTATTGGAAATGTGAACATTTGGTCTCATTTTGAATATAAAGAACTTATTAAGAATATGCGACAAGCAAGTGACGAACATTATGGAAACATTCTTCAAGATATTAGAATTGGTGTCTTGACAAAGGATGGCAAAAGCTTTACAAAGGCGGCTACTAACAAACTTGTTTCCAAATGAAAATATTGCACCTGGAACAATGTACCAAAAAATTGCAGAAAAGAAGTCTATAATTTGCCTTATGCCAACACTGAAAGAATGCTCTACATTCAAGGAAGAACTGTTGAAACTGGAGAAACAACCGATAATGAAAATGGAAGTCATTGATAAAATAGAGCATGAAGGAGTTACTATTTTTCTGTCAGAGAAATTACAGTCAAAAGTAGACTCTTTGGAAAAATCTATATCTAAGACTGCTGGCTCGGTAAAGACCTTATATGTATGTGCAAACTGTCGGGTAATGTTACGGCGTAATTTAGATGTTGAAAAAGGTTTAGTGAATGGAGCAATGGGAAAAGTTGTTGATTATGTAAAGTTTCAGAACAGAGAAGATATTGAATATTTGAAGATTAAATTTGATCAGATTGAAGAGGTCAAACAGATTGGACATTGTGCTGTTCGTTTCTTGCTTGTAAAAGATTTGTATGTTCGTAGAAAACAGTTTCCTCTTTGTTTAGCATATGCAGTGACCATTCATAAATCTCAAGGTTTAAGTGTAGACAGTGCTTTGGTAAATATTGGAAGTTCAGTGTTTAAAGAGGGTATGGCATATGTTGCATTGTCTCGAGTAAGAACATTACCTGGATTGTATTTGATTGATTTTGATGAGAGAAAGATTAGTGCAGATGCAAATTGTGTAAGAGAGTATAATCGGTTAAGAAGACTGTATGCTCCCAACTTAGGTGAATATCCAGTATATGAAAAGCGTGTAGTATGTCCAAAACGAACATATGAGAAACACTGTAGTGAGGTTGGAAAGAAGAAAAAAAATCAAGAGAATGTTGAGGCTCCAAAGAAAATGAAAATGGACACTGTTGATGATATTGTAGGATACCAGTTAGAAAATAGTTCAGGTATCAACTGCTATGCTAATGTAATTGTTAACGTCGTGTATTTTCTAGAAAATCTACATCATCAAATTATGGAGAATCGAGAAAAAAGATTTAGTTCTTTGTTGCATAATATTTTTGAAAAATTGACTGGTAAAACTAAAATCCAAACTGCTTCTGGCATTCAGCATCTTTTGGATATATGTTCTGGTTCTTCACAATTTACACTTAATATACAGCAAGATGCTCAAGAATTTCTTATGCTTATGCTTGCAGTATTGGAAGGTGAAGGAATACAAATTGAAAATCTGTTTGGAGTACGTTACAGATGGGATCATAAATGTGAAGACTGTTCATTTTCTTCTACCACTGAAATAGACACTGAACGATTCATATATTTGACAATACCAGATTGCAAAACAGTGGGGCATATTCACAAGGAGCTATCGCCGAATTAACGGCACTTTATTGCAGCCAAAGTCGTGATAAATTTACCCCCCATTCACAAGCCGGTGTAAACAGCTCACAGCACCAGTTTACCCGTGATAGCAGCCGCAAAAAACATCGCCACAGAGGACCTCCGCAAATATCGCTAATGAGATGCAGAGTAGGCGTTCCCGTGACAAAAGCCGAGACAACAGCACACCTCAACATACACAACGACCAGCCACATCCGCCACAAAAACACAAAACAGGCGATAAGGCGCGTTAGCACCAGGAAATTTACACCTGACCTGGTGTAAAGTCGGACGGCAGACAGCACCACAAAAGGGAGCACAGCCCAGGGCCACATCCGAAGGGCAACAGATGCCATGGAGCCACCCATCATGCGGCCCGGACACCCAAGAGCGCCCACAACACCCACCTCCACCACCCCAGGACCCCAACCCACACCCGGAACACCCCCGGACCACCACAGACGCAGCGCAGACAAAGACAGCGGAACCCCAGGAAATGTACCAGCCGCACAGACCCAACATCTGACAATGTCACCGTCCACTACAGGCTGAAAGGGACAACCAACCTACGCATCCTGACCATCATCGCCTAACAGGCCTACGGCAACAACACAGCGGACAACCAACATCCCACCCCACACAAAGCTGATGGCGTGGCTGCACCTGTTGGCCCCTGGGACCCCCATCCAACACCCACCAGAGTCAGAGGAGTCTCACAGCCAGCCACATCCAAGTCCCCCACACCTGTCCTGGACATCACCATCACCCTGGTACCCCAGTCCCCATACGTACAACACAATGCGCAGGATCCGCTGGAGACCAAGCAAGGACCATACGCCATAGCAGGATGCACGCACGTGTTGGGGGCAATACACAGCACACATGTACTACCTGTGCCCCCTGGTGACACAGCACACAATCACCACAACAGGAAGCACATGTCTCACACCAATGTGCAGGCAACAACAGGACACCGTGGAACACCCAACAATGTCGCCTTCAAATACACAGCCAGTGTGCATGATACCTTCATCCTCCGACAGTCCATCATCAACCAGCGTTCCCAGGATGGCAACAAGGGAAATGCACAGCCCCTTGGCAATATCCAAATGAACACCCCTCACAACTCAACTCCACAACCATGCAAATCACAACTCTGGCAATGCACACGTCACAAAATCACATAGAACAGGCACAACAACATGCCCACTCACCAAACACGACAGAACAACTTACAATGTTCACATGGGCAAGCCCTGAACATGAGCCAGCAACGGCATGGCACCACAGCCACATAATAGCCCAATGTGTGGAGAGGTGGCAACCAGGCATGTGTGAAGGATGCAATAGAACCATGATTGGGAAAGTACACAATGCCATGGGTGGCGGAGATGTGCTGGACACACCGCAGTATGCAGAACACACCCCTATCCATGGCAACATACACCGCTGGTGTATGGAGTGCAGTGGACAGTGGACGCAACCATGTCACCCCAGCCATTGGGGGACCTCGCGGAAATGTTGCCTGTTACGCCCCCCCTAAGCGTCACCGGAGTGGGATTGCCCAGCGTACGCCATGCCAGCGTAGGGGTGTGAATAAAAAGCACGTAGGCCTCGGCGTGGTCCTCTTCTGGAAAGACCCACGTCTCTGCCAGGGCGGCGCCTCCCACCCCGCCACGAGGCCGACGCCATCCTCGTGAGCGGAGTTGCCAGCGATGCTGTGTGCCTGCCGGACCCCGGCACACTGGACCACGAACCTGTCAGGCCCGCCCCTGCGCAGCCAGGCCACACTGATCACCTGCCAACACCGGCGTGTGTCAAGGAGGGCCCACCACGTGTCAGCGCAAGCTCCAAGCCTGAGGCCCGTGACCTTGGAAGCCACCTCAGACCACCACGGCCTCCACGACACAGGCCCGCTTTATTCCTTTCACGTTGACGTACTCCACTGCCGCCTTCGGCCTACTCTTCGGACCAGTAGGTCCCATATGTGAAACTGTGTCCTGAGTCATGAATGGCAGTGACCCCAAATCTGGGACAGCGGCCACAGCACCAGACCCCCCCCGTTCAGTGAGGCATAGTTCCATATGGGCTTCTCGCGACACGTGGTGCCACTAATCCTGTTCAACGTCAGCCGGCTACACGTGGTCAACTAACCCTGTTCAACATCAGCCGGCTACACGTGGTGCCACTAACCCTGTTCAACGTCAGCCGGCTACACGTGGTGCCACTGAACCTGAACTACGCAGGCCGGTGGGGCCATCCAACCTATGCCGGCGACACTCGGTGAATGGGCCGTGCTGACCGCTGTCTCAGGCCTACACCACGGACAGGTAGGTCACACATTTGGAACTGAGTCTTGATTACACCATGGCAGTGACCGGATGCCTACTGCAGGGGTGATATCACTGAACTCCCTGCTTTCAGTGAAGCAAACCAATCCATCACAGGCACACAACACGTGTCTGTGGGCCCATGCTGACTGCTGCCTCCAGCCTACACTGCGGTCTAGTAGGTCGCAGAGTCTTTATTTGGCAATGTTGGAGTTCACATCTGTGTACCGGCATCATCGCAGATTGCATCCCCTCTCAGCACCTGTGCCACCAAGTGTGTTCCCTGACATTCATGGACACTCACTGGTTGCACATTCGTGGCGTTTGAGTCTATGGACTAGGGGCTAGTATTCATCCTCAAGTAGCTGATACCGAACTGTTGGTGGAAACGAGGGTTGCGCTTTCCACTCCTCCATTTGCTGCTTCCAGATAACATCAGACCTTCCGCATCATGCCCTGGAGGACACCTTCCACTGTCCCCTGAAACCCTTCGCAACATACACCTCGGACATTGATGGGGACCCGCTCAGGTCGCATGGCCCATCTGGCTGCACCGCAAGTCACCGTCCCGTGGCTGGGTGCCTGTGCCGGCCGCAGTGCATCCGGGGCCACTAACTCTGTGCTGCTCAGGCCTGGGAACCCCTCCTTCTGGGACATTGAATGGCCTCTGTAGCGATGGTCTTGGGGTCATCAACGCCAAGTGCCTGTGGCCCTGCACTGTCTGCATCCTCCGGCCTCAACTGCGGGCCACCAGGGCCCACACAAAGCATTGAGTCTTGACCGGCCCGGACGTCTCATCACCGCAGGAGGCACACGCCACCACCCCAAGGACCACCTCCAACCGACATCTGCCAGAGTCGAAACGGTGGTCCTGACAGACCTATGGTGTTGCTCAGACCTGTCGTGGATGCCATCATCAGCCTGATACCCTGCTCAGCACACTAGGTGCCAGTGACTCAGTGCACCGCAAGCCATTGTCCGTTACTGATTGAGTTTTATGCTGTTGTGAGGTTGCACAGCAATGTCACCTCATGCAGTGGGGAAGACCTGGGACCATGATGAGGAGGATGTGTCAAGTGTGCGGACGGGAGAAGGCACAGACATTGGGAGGGCAGGTGGCAACAGCCCCAAGGCAGGAATGCAGACTGGTGGTGGTAGTCAAGCTACACACCTGGATCTAATACTGGGTATTGCGCTGTGGACTGCGGACGCAACTGTCACCTCAGGCAGTGTGGGAGACCTGGGACATTGATGAGGAAGTTGATGCAGGTGTAACACACCCCACTGCATCTGCATCAGGACTAACTCGAAGGGACACAATCCTAGCAATTCATTCACATGAGCGCGCTCTTCTCTAGTGCCCCTACCTCAATGCACTGCAACTCACGGAACGTCCAGACGGACTATTGGGTGGCCTCTGTCCTTACTCCGGATCCCTCCATGTTGCTCTGCATTTGACTCTGTTATGCTGGTGTTTTCTGTTTCCATTACACTGGTGTCCACTGTTCAGGTTGTTGGCAGCACCAAGCACTCCGTGCAGGCTGGCTTATACTCACCCCACACACATCCAGCACAGGCGTCACTGTACATGTGGCCCTGCCAATTAAGGGGCTGGCCGCACGTGCCCGTAGCCAGTTCAACATGATATGTGCATGTGTCTTTGTGGAGGTGTGGGTCTCCTTCGTGGGGTGTAGGTGGTCCCTGAAGGGTATTGGACACCCACGTCTGTGTTCTAGTTCGCATTCCATGGGTTCGGTAACACCCTCACCTGTTGGGCCACCTCCTTTTGGCGTTCTGCCACCTGGCATTGGGGTGCCATGTGTGGGTGGGTGAAGTGTTGTGAGGCAGCCGTGATTGCGGGTGCTTCATGCTGTGTGGTCTGTTGCAGGGGCTGGGTTCTCCTCTGAGTAGCTTGTCTGACCTGGTCCTGGTGGTGGGTTGTGTGGGATGTCCATGAGCTGTTGTAGGACGTCGGTGTCGGGGTGTGGTGTTCGTCTCGGGCATCACTGATGGGTTGTCTGTTCTGACCTGCTGGCGGTGTTGTTTGTCCCTCTGCAATTTGAAGAGGAGGTGCATGTTGGCATTGTGTAGGCGCCTTGTTCTTGTCGACATGCAGACTGTGTGACAATGTACATTGTGACTGTTTGGGCGGTGGTGGCTATTTGAGTTGGGACAGTGTACATTTGGCCTACATGGCTGATGTAGGGTCGTAGGGGTAGATGTGCATCTCACAGTTCCCTGCTCTGTCCAATGTGATTGTTCTGTTTCTGCGCCTGAGAGGACCCAGTTGTGTCCCCTGTTCTGCAGTGTGGGTGTTGCACTTTGTGCCACATTGTCATGGTATGTGCTGTGATTGCTATGTGTGTGTGCTGCAGGGGGATAGGGGTCATGTCACTGTGTAATTGTGGGTGTGCAGTGTGTTACACCTCATTGTGCATGTGTGGCATTGTGCCCATCACCCCCCGTCCCCCCAGTCCCTGTTGGATCCTCACCCTGTTGTTGTTGTGTCAGGTCCTCTCGAGCTGTGTCCGTACTCCCTACTCCTTGCACCCTCTCCACACTGATGACTGTGGCCTGGGTTTCCTCCAGCTCCTCCTGTGTCGCTGGACTGCCACCTCCTGTCGCCGTTGCTGCCTTCCTGTTGGCAGCGGGTTTGTACCTGGTTTAGGTTGTCACGTCCTGCCGGCGACTCTTGGCCTCCTGGATTGGCCTCCTGGGCACTCCAACTCCATTCCAGGTGGTCTGCTTGTGGGTCAGTTGCTGGTAGTGTTCTGTCGCCTCCGTGGCCTTGGTCTTGTTTTCCTGCGGTCTGCACCCCGTCTTCCTCTTTCTTTTCTCCTTGGCCTTCCCCGAGCCAGTTGTTCCTTGCTGGTGGTCTGTGGGGGTTGTGGGGTTCGCGTTGCCCTCTGCGCTGGGTCAGGGTGCATCCATGTTGCTACGTGCTTTGGCTTGTTTCTGGTGTGTTGTGTCAGTGGTTTTTATGGTGCAATTTCTCACCAGACGCGCGGGATTTGCAGGCCTGAGGCTGCTTTTCGCTACTTTTTTACCGCGATTGGCCTCATCGCATGATTTCTCCCGTTCGCGTTTCGCATTTTTTCGGCGTGGCGTTGATTTTCACGCTGACATTTGACGCGTTAACTGGTGACTATCACATGGTACCGCCTTGTTGTGAATTCCACGTTGACACAGGGTTATTTTCCCGTGATAGGCTGCGATATTGAAAGTTGCATTACGCTACTCTTGCAGTAGTTATCACACGTTCTTGTGAATATACCCCAGTGTCTTTTAACAAATTAGTGAAATCAGCTAATCAAGATATGAAATGTACTCCCTGCAAATCAGAAATGTTGTCAACATTATTTATAGAAAGATTTGGACAATATATCATTTTAATGCTACAACGTTGTAGAGCAGATGGAAGAAAATTGGAAACGAAAATTAAAAATTTTGTGGCAAGTTAAGTGTCAATTTCAGGAAGAACTTTTAAAGCAGTGGCTATTATTTTCCATGATGGACCTAGTTCAATATCTGGACACTATACTGTGTATTTAAGATGCAATAAAGGATGGACACTTTGTAATGATGCCCATTTAGAATTCAAATGTTGGTTGCCCTATGAATTACCAAATTCATATCTAATATTTTTGATGCCAAAGTTCTGAAAACATCATTCGGCCTATTGGGAAGATGTTAATATGTATTAACGAGTTTATTTCAGATATTGTCAATGCAAATGAATTCACAAACATCATTCGGCCTATTGGGAAGATATCAAAATGAATTAATGAGTTATTTTTGGATATTTTCAATGGAAACAGTTTGAGAAACATCATTTGGCCTATTGGGAAGATGTGACCAATTACTGTTTTTATTTTCATTTCGGTTCATTGATATTGCATTTGGAAAATTGTGATAGAAAAAAGTAATTCATATATTTGGTCTTTGTATTTTATGCAATGTAAATGAAAGTGTTTATTTTTGAAAATGTAAACAGATAGTTAAAGTTGTTGTGAATATTTTGAACAGAATTTTTATTTTTTTACAATCTTATTGGTTGTATTTTTTTGCCCGCTGTGTTATGATGATCAACATTGAAATCACTGTGTATGGTGAAATTCAATAGAATCTGAAAACAGCAAAAAAGGCAAACTGAATATGTTATGTAATTGTAAAATTATGTTGTGTTCTTAAAACTATAATATTATATGTAATAACTGTACTTTTTCTTCTCTTTTACAGACACTAATTCTAAAGTTTGAAAATATTTTAAATTTAGATTATAATAAAACAACTGAAAAAATTGCTTCAATGACTTTCATATCTACTTCAAAAAAGGTAAGATTAAGTAACTACCCATGCAGTCCTCTAATCACCCTGTCACTACCCATGCACTCCTCCAATCACCCAGCCAGTACCATGTACTTATCCAATCACTCCGCCAATACCCAAGCACTTATAAATTCACCATGCACTATCCTTGCAGTACTCTAATCATCCAGTCAGTACCCATGTACTCATGCATTGAACCAGGCACTAACTATGCAGTGCTACAGTCACCTGTGCACTACCCATACAATCCTCTAATCACCTAGACACTACTCATTCACTCCTTCAATTACCCAGGTAGTACCCATGCACTCCAGCAATCACCCTGTCACTACCCAGGCACTCCTCCAGCCAGTACCATGTACTTATCCAATCACTCTGCCAACACCCAAGCACTTACAAATTCACCATGCACTATCCTTGCAGTACTCTAATCATCCAGTCAGTACCCATGTACTCATGCAATGACCCAGGCACTAACCATGCAGTGCTACAATCACCTGTGCACTACCCATGCAGTCCTCTAATCACCTAGACACTACTCATTCACTCCTTCATTTACCCAGGTAGTACCCATGCACTCCAGCAATCACCCTGTCACTACCCAGGCACTCCTCCAATCACCCAGCCAGTACCATGTACTTATCCAATCACTCCGCCAATACCCAAGCACTTATAAATTCACCATACACTCTCCTTGCAGTACTCTAATCATCCAGTCAGTACCCATGTACTCATGCAATGACCCAGGGAGTATCCATGCACCATGGAATAATTCAGACACTACTCATGCACTGCTCCAATCACCCATGCAGTACTCATGCAGTCCTCGAATCACTCAGCCAGTACCCATGCACTTATCCAATGTCTCTGTCACTACCCAAGCACTTATAAAATCACCATGCACTACTCTTGCAATCCTGCAATCATACACGTAATACCGATGCACTCATGTATTGATTCAGGCAGTACCCATAAACTTATGTAAACACTCAAACATTACCTATGCACTCTTCTAATCAGCCATACATTACCTCTGCGCTCATGGAATCTCACAGCCATTACTCATGCACTTAGAAAATTAACCAAGCAGTACCTATCCACTTACAAAATCACCCAGCCATTACTAATGTACTCCTTCAATCACCCAGGCACAGCTCATCTACTCATGCAATAATCCAGGCACTAACCATGGACTGCTCCAATCACCCATGCACTACCCATGCACTCCCCTAATGACAGAGCCAGTACCCATGCACTCATCCAATCCCTCTGCCACTACCCAAGGACTTATAAAATCAACTTGGACTACTCTTGCAGTCCTCCAATTACACAGGTACTATGATGCACTCTTGCAATCACCCATACATTACCTCTGCAGTAACGCAATCTCCCAGTTATTACCCATACACTTATATAATCATCCAAGCAGTACCCATGCACTTACAAAATCACCTATGCATTATCAATGTACTTTTTCAATCAGCCACGCACAACTCATGCATTCATGCAATAACGCAGACACTTCTCTTGCACTACTGCAATCACCCAGCCAGTATCCGTACACTCATTCAATCAATCACTCTGCCACTACCCAAACATTCATAAAAAAAACACGCACTATCCTTGCACTTTTCCAATCACCCACACAATGTCCTTGCTCTCATGCAATCACTCAGGTAATTTTTCTTTTTTTAACCAATAGATGTGGTTCCGTAAGAACCGTTTTTTTTAACAACTTAAAAAACAAATAGTATTTTTAAAACCTTTTTATCTTTTTTTGTGGGTTTTTGATTTTTTTTTAGATTACAGAAAAATGAAAAACAACAAACGAGCTGTTTAACAAAAAGAAAAGCACATTATAATTTTTTTTTAACATTTATGTGCTTTTATGGCAGCTGTTATAACATCGAGACATTGCTCTCCAATGCAAAGTTTAGTCTCACACTTCTTACAAATGATTGCAGCTTCAAAAGGTTCAGGGACAATGTGTGGCCTTGGCGCTGGAGGAACTTGCTGGGATGAGGTAGAAGGGGCATTTGGATCTCGTTCTGCCGCCTCATTAAGCTGCCTCCTCCTCTCCTCTCTAGCCAGGTGAACCGGGTGCAGAGTCTCCAGATGTTTTTTCATGCTGCTGGTTCCACATGAATATTTCTTCTCAGCTCCTCTGGATAATATTCGTTTGCATATGGTACACATAACTTTACGGGCGTTCACTTTTTTCTCGCCCTCCGGTACTGAAAAAAAGGCCCACACAATGCTCACCTTTCTCTTTTTGATTGGTTCTATAATTTCTTCCTCCTCCTCCGTATCCAAGGGGTCAATTGATGGTTCATTGGAAGCCATAGTCTTGCAAAAAAAAGTCAATAAACACACAAAAGTTGAAAAAAAGAAGAGAGAAACAACAAGCAGGTCTTCTCTCCAAGGTAGCCAAATAATAAGAGGAATATCACAAGGATGGAACCTCCCTCTTACAGAATGAAAATTATGTAAACCAATCAAATTCTTTCTTTTCCTGCTGACACGACACCGCGTAGGGTGCACGCACCTGTAGAATATTGTATACATAATTATAAACTATAAATAAATGTTTATACAATATTTTAAAAAGGATATTAGTGAAAGTGTTTATACAAATTGGATATTTGAACTCTATATAGTGATATTTCACACTTTGGAAATACGCCGAAGTTGCGACCCCGGCGCCGCCCCGGAAATACGTGCGGGGAGGGGTCGCTTACCGTATGCGCATACGTCGTGCAGTCGTGAAATTTCATATCGTTAATAGTATACTGAAAAAAATAGTTTATAAATAGTTTTCTAAATTAAATTAGTCAATTACTATAACCAAAAAATGTATTGATAATTTCTATAATGATATTTCATACTTGTCAAATTACACCGAAGTCGCGACCCCGGCGCGAAGTACCCCAGCGCGACTTCTGAAATGTGCGATAGCGAGGTGCGCGCAGCCATCGTGTAGGGTGCGTGTAGGGGGCGCGACTTCTGTGTAATAATTTTTAAAAAAAGAAAGAAAGAATGAATATAGTTTTCCTAACTATAAATTATTCTCAACTTTTGATTAATATATATATATATGTAGTCATTAAAAAAACCATAGGATTGAGGCACATTATACTTAGAAATTCTCATTTAAAAAACCTTTGAAATTCACTGAAAAAAACATAGGTTTCAGGGACGTTATAGTTAGGAATGAGCATTTAAAAACCTTTGAAATTCACTGAAAAAACCATAGGTTTCAGGGACGTTATAGGTAGAAATTAGCATTTAAAAAACCTATGAAATTCACTGAAAAAACCATAGGTTTCAGGGACGTTATAGTTAGAAATTAGCATTTAAAAACCTTTGAAATTCACTGAAAAACCATATGTTTCAGGGACGTTATAGTTAGTTGGACATTTCACTCGTACAAAACCAGAGAAATTCGGCCGTTATAGTTAGTTGAGCTAACTATAACTCGCGCCCACAATGCACTGCTGATGACGTTACATATTACATCATTCATGACATGGTCAGTGACATCACTGATGACATCTCAAATGACATCACTGATGACATCACTGATGACATCATCCACGTGATAATCTCATGCACCTCCTCACACCCTAATATAACCTTTGATACACCCACTCTAAAATACAGACTACCATTTTTGAAACCATAGACACACCAATACTAGTTACTACATACCCACTCACTGATTCCTAGGTCTACACACACGTCCACTCATTCACCCATACAGTCACTCATACATGCAGTTACTCATCAATACAGCACTATCACATGTACTCATACACCTATACAGACACACACACCACCACTCACCCATAGAGTTACTCACACATCTAGTCAGTCATGCAAAGAATCAATCACACTCCCATTTACTCACCTATGCAGTTATACACACACCACCTCACTTATTCATACAGATAATAACACATACTTACTCTCCTATACAATCAATGATACAAGCACACACTCATCCATACAGCCACTCTCACAATCATTCACTCTCACGTATAGTCATTTATATACTCCAACACTCACATATACTGCCTTTCACATATGGAGTTACTCACACATGTACCACTGAGACATCCATTCACTCACCAACATACCCATACACACATTCACCCACCCATACAGCCCTTCACAGATACACTCTTGAACCCATACACCCAGTGAATCACCCACTCACACATCCATGCACGGAGTCACAAACCCCCCACCCACCCACACAGACACTCAGGTACCCATACAGATACTCTGACAACCAATCAATAACCCATAAAGACACTCATGTAGCTACTCACCAATCCATGCAGCCGCTTACACACCAACTGACAGACTGATACAGACATTTACACAGTTTAGTCACTGACCCATGCATTCAGTCAGACACGTTTAATCACTCACTTATACAGTCAGTCACGCACCTACTAAATCATCTATTCAGACACTCAAACACCCACTCATACTTCAATACACATTTGCATATATATTTATAAAACATATTTAAACTTTACAGAAACACACAGTCACTGGATGATGTCATCAGTGATGTCATTTGAGATGTCATCAGTGATGTCATCAGTGATGTCACTGACCATGTCATGAATGATGTAATATGTGACGTCATCAGCAGTGCATTGCGGGGAGCGAGTTATAGTTAGCTCAACTAACTATAACGGCCGAATTTCTCTGGTTTTGTACGAGTGAAATGTCCAACTAACTATAACGTCCCTGAAACCTATGGTTTTTTCAGTGATTATATATATGTGTGTGTGTGTGTGTTAGAAAGTCATCCTTTTGCCACGTTCACCCTCATTTTGCTGTTGAATGATACTGGTGATGACTGGCTCTTACTGTACCCTGGACCCTGCTAAGCAGGCCTAAGGCCAGTGCTATGCTTAAAAAGGTATATGTAATAGGGTACACTTACAATTCGTGAGGACAGACCCTATAAGTCCCTAGTAAATAATACGACCAGGGGTGCAATCTGCCTGTAAGTCTGTAGTATATAATAGGGCATGGAATTTTAGAGGCACAACAGATTTCCTACACTTACTTATGTACACTGCTGAGTGCCTGTTGTCATTTTAAAGGCAGCCTGGTTTTGCAGACTGTCTTTAAAAGAACGATTGTGTGCAGACTCGGCTTTGGTGGTATAGGCACTTTAAAAGTGACAATCTACCTTATGTTTACATATTAGACACCCCACAGGGCTCCCCTAGGTGTCCCAGTGGGTGGGGGGCCAAGTAACTATAAGCAGGGACCTTATAAAAGGTATTTTATATGCCCTGGTGAGGAAAAACTGTTCATTTAATTTCCCCCTTTATGTATCCTTAGCTCCATAGACTAACATTGCAATATTTTATTTAGATATAACTATTGCTATAAAAGGATTAAATATCATTCTAGGACTTAAAAGATTGGTATTGATAAATGCAACAACTTGCCACTGTTGAATTTATCATAACTAGTACAGAAGAGAAGTCAAAGGACTTTTTCTTTTGTAAGCCATAAACCAGCTGTCTAGTGGTCTCTACTGATTAGTCAGCCTTAACAGCCTTAGCCAATCTGCTTCGATTAGGTGATAAGAGGCCTGGTAGGATCAGAGGTTATCTGATGGAGAGAGTTCTGCAGCTGATGAGAGGTTAGGTCCTAGAGAGGGGACTGGGTAAATCAAACTGAGTTCAAAGAGAGTGCAGATCAGTAAGGAATGCCAGTTGTACCTACCCCTACACCCTGTGCCCCAGCCTGATGGCAGGCTTAGGAGTGGAATCTACAGAGGTCAGGGGGAGGAGAGCTAATGGAAATGAGCCACACTGTGGGCTGGTTTAGCAAGCTCTTACTCCTCTGGAGAGAAATCATCCATGTTGGATGTTGGAAGTGCATTGCTTTGTGGGAGACAAAAATGCCACACTTTGGAGGAAGTTGTCAGGCTTTTGGATGTCACCCAGCATCTAATTGGACAGAAGTGCCCCCCCCTGCTTGTTGCCCCAGAACACTGAATACATATGCCAGAGCTGCAAAGTCTCTCAGATCTGCTGCCTGAAACTACAAGGAAAAGAAGGAGTGCCCTGCTGGAATCTGGATTTGCACCCAAAGGCTTGCAGTCTGAATGACTGCACCTACTGCACAACGAGCTTAAGGAGTAGACTCTCTGGAAGCTACAGGTTGACAGAGCCCACCTGCATCATCTCCACCAAGAGTCCCCATCCTGGAGTGCATCCAGTGGACTTTCAAGGATTTGGCCAGGTGCTTTGTGGGGATTGTAATCCAGACATCCCAAGGACCATCTAGGAGATTCTGCACCTTTGGATTGGTGTTTTGGACAATTTGAACCTGAAAAGAGACCTTCAGGAAGCACCGCCCGAAGTTTGAAGAACTTTGGAGAACTTTTGTGAAAAAGCTCCATGAGGTGACTGACCGAACCGCTAGAGTCAAGCCGACTACCTTCAACTGTGACCAGGACAGGATTTCTGGTTCCTCTCGCTGAAAGCTTCGGAGCTCCAGACTTCCAGCATTTTACCACGGCCTCACGGAAAGTCAAGCCGGCGAACCCTCTGCGAATCTGGCCTGCTGTGGAGGGTCAAGCAGCATTGGTAGAAAAACCTCCAGAAAGGTTTCTAAGTTTGAAGGTAAAGTTTTGCCCAGGGTCTCCCGCTTAGTGTACCCGAACAGGCCTCCATCACGGTTGGCCTCAAACTTTGACTTTGTCCTTGCCAATCTCGACTAGATGTCCCAGAGTGGCGCTGTATGTTTTTAAGCACTATAAAGTGGTTAATCTTTAAAAATTCATATCTCCAGTTCCCTACATTGGATGTTTGTCGTTTTGGTGTCTATTTGTTAATAAAAATATGTCCTATTTTTATAAATTGGTGTGGGATTTTTATTGTGTGTTGTGTTTTACTTATTTGATATCGTTTTTTAAAATTCTTTACAGCCCTCTCTCCTAAGTGAGGCCTGACTGCTGGTTGCCAGCTACCAGGGGTTGAGCAAGGAGTGAATTTACTGTGACCCGAGACCTTTACTGGACCCTATAATGTGTTGGTGGCCTTATTACTAGTGGTAGATGCATATGTACCCCTACCAATAACCCAGTCCCCCCAAAAAATAAAATATAAACGTATATATATACATATATACATATATATATATATATATGTACACACACACAAACACACACTCATGCACATATAGTCATATAGTATAACTCACGCAATCAGCATGCATAGTTTTCTCATCAATCATTTTGCTGCACATGTTACAGTGATATTGTCAATGATGTCATAGAAGATGTCATGTATGATGTAATATCTGGGGTAATAACAGGGCATGGAGAGGACCAATCCCACCTGCCCTACATGGTCAGCTTGCTGCTCGTGCCCTACCCCCTTGCCCCTGCCCTCTGTTTTCCATGTGAAGGCCCCTTCCCACTCCCTCCTGTCCTGTGTGGTCCGTTGTCATGTTCCTGCCCCCTCCCTCCTGCTCTTCATGGTCCGTTATGCTGCAACTGTCCCTTCTGTCTGTCCGGTATGGTCAGCTTGCTGCCCTTACCTCTTCCCCTCTGCTATCTGTTGTCCTTGTGCATGGCCCTGTCCCCTCCCTATTGCTTTCCATGGTCCGTTGTGCTGCACTGCCATCCTGCTTGTCCTGTGTGGTGCATTGTGCTGCTGCAACCCCTGATGCCTGCCCTGTAAGGTCAGTTTTGCGCCCCTGCTCATCTTCCTCCTGCCCTCTGTTATTCAAGTCCATGTCCCTAGCCCATTCCTCCTGTCCTCCATGATCCAATGTACCATACGTTCCAACAATTTGAACTTGGTAAGCAGGAGATTTTGAAAAAGAAATAGGGAATTGATTTTCACCATTTTTTTACTTTGTAAAAGAAGAGATTTTAGGCAGGAGACAGATAAAATAAAGCCCTGTTGGGCTTAAAAACATCAGACGTCTCCTGCCTGAATCGGGTATGTTGGCATGTATGATTGTACTTACACTGCCTCTTCCATCTGCCCTCAATGGTCTGTTATATTGCTAAAGCTTCACTTGCCTGTCCTGCATGGTTGTTTTTTGCCCCTGCCCCCTTTTCATCTACCCTCCATGGTCCGTTGTGCTGCCACTGACTATATTCATTTTAAATGTGTTGCATGGCTGATATCTTGATGTAATCAAAGCTGTTATATCTGAAGCATTTCCTTTAGAAATTATAAAAATGAGAGGGTCTTATTCACATAGAAATTATGATTAGTGCTCTAGAAACTAAAAAGAGGACATATTTTCTGAGTTCTCAAATAGCAACAAAGCACTTTTAAATTATTTTCTATCTTTATGTTTTTTTATCCAGTTGATCACTTGATTATAAGTTACACAGAGGATGTGGTGTTACTGCCAGAGCTGCAGACTTTCCAACTGGGGAACCAGGTTCAAGTTTTGGCGTGAGCTTGACATCCTGTGATTCTGAGCAAATCACATAATCTCCCCATGCCTAAAACCAAAATGAATGTGTCCCTGTGTAATGTATCTGATGCTCATGTAAAGCACTCCAATACTATCAGGTCAACTCTTCGCTATATACAAATTGCAAAAAAAACGAAACAATTAAGGGCCTCATTAAAACTCCGCCCGACATTGTCTCCATCAAGGGACCGACCAACACCCGGTCGGCGGTCCCGACCGACTAATTAGGATGCGACCGAACACTGTTCGGTCGCACTCCTATACTTTACAATGAGAACATGCATTCCGGCCGCAATGAATGCTCCCATTGTAAAATGCGGGATGCAGTTCATCACTGCACCCCGTGGAAGGCACCTCAAGGTGTCTGCCACAAGGTGCAGGGATCAACAGGGGGCCCGGAGGCCGCGCCCCAAAGGGGACCCTGCTGGGGGCCCCCAAAGTCGACTTCCGACAGCCTTTCCATGTCGTTAGGGCCGGCACAGAAAGGCTGTGTAAACCCGACATCGTAATCCCTGAAGTAGAAAGAGCTGCCCTTGGGATTACTAGTCGCATTCCGACTGGCGGACGGGCTCTCTGAGCCCGTGGGAAGCCAGTCGGAATGACCACTCGTATTCCTTTCCGACTGACTCCATCATAATTGGTCGGTCGGAAAGGAATCCGACCGGCATATTGCGATGCGGTCGGAACGGCGACCGCATCGTAATTAGGCCGTAAGTGTTTTGCACAATTCTGTCATTAGGCATGCTTGTTCAACATTTGGGTGATATTTGTCCTACATTTTGGCTCTTTTTTCTCTTATGGTCATATTGGGAAATGTATTTGTTATTAAGCTCCATAATTTCCTCATTTACTGCAGTATCCTCAGTAGAAAATGCTTTTAGTTTTCCACCTCAATTCCATCAAGATGACATTCAGATTTGCCACACTTTTTGGCATAAATTCAGAATGTAGGCGCTCTAGATGCTCATTTGAATACTGTAGTAAAGCTGCTGATCATCAGTGAGTTAACTGGCAGTCTGCTGCTGGTGTTGAAAGTGCATGTTTCAGTCTGTATGTCAGAATTTTTTTATGAAATAGAAGAATAACATATTTGAGAAATCACTTAAAACGTGTCCTAATTTTTCTTTCTACAGCACTAACCATAATTTCTATGACAAAGGGAACTCGAGCATTTTGTTCCTTTCTAAATTGAATGTTTTAAGTTTTACCAGTTTGATTCCTTCAAGATGGCTTCAGTTGTGCCATACTATTGTCATAAGTTAGACTGTTAGCACTCTTCTTGTTCTTTAGAACACTCTGGGAGGCTGCATTAGAACACAAGGAAAACAGCTGCTCCTGCTGGAAGTACATGTTTTCCTGAGAATGTTGGAATTCATTCTCATATGGCTGAGAAAGATGGTGTGAATTTACAGAAAATATGCTCTAATTTTAGCTTCTGGAGCACTTTCCATAACCTCTATGGGAAAATCATGTGAAAACTGTTTTTTCTCGATCATGAATAATGAGATCCCAGCAGAAGGCATTTTAACAGGGTAAAATCACATTAGAACACACCACAATTACTAAAATTAGTATTGTAAAATCAACAAATTATTTATATTGTACCTAAATAATGTTATCACCCTGTATACGTTCAGCCTTTTGTGACCCTTGCTGTATGGCCACGAGCCCATTTACTATTTGTTCTTGATATTTTCTGGCATTACACCTCAGAGGCATTCATCGGGTCCTTCGATGAATCTTTTAACCGTACCGTCAGGGGTCGGATATAGGTGATCCCACTCAGTTGTCCAATGAGAACCAGGAATTGTGCAATTGACCTAAAAACGTGGTTACAATCATTTATATAACTCTCAGGACTATGCCATACGAATACAAGATCACTACTGCTAGACCAAATCTCCTGAAGAAATTCAGTCGGGTGAGGATCATACAAACCAATGATTCGGTTAGAGCTACACAAAATATTACATAAACATTAGAATCTGCTGACTAGAGACCTCTCGATTAGGATTCCCATCCCTCATTAACACTATATTGGTATGAACAATCAATTATTGGAGACAAGTCACAGAAAGACAGAAACAGGATTTGAGGATGGTTAGATTTTTATCAGTAATTTAAGAAAAGTTAATACATCAATATCAGGCATTTATTTTTAGTAATGCAGCATAATCAAATCAATATCTTCCGGGCCATCAATTTCAAAATTCAAAAGGATAGTTCAAGAAATGACATGGACCTTATCAACTCAAGGGTCCGGGATTATCCCATTCAGCGTATGCGTCAGACCAGGGAAAGTCAGTAGAGTTTGCAAGAAACGAGCGATGTCTCTCAGTCCACAAGGAAGCAATACTCAATGGAAAGCTAGCAAAGTGTTGGGAAATAATGGCAATGATAAATTGGAAAAAAGGTGAAAAATGGCAAAAAGGCACCCTTATCATTAACCCAACATGTAACATAACTTCCCAAGTTCTGGGGTGACAACTCCCGGGTCACCTCATCTGGGCAGACCACTCAGTCCATTGGTCAGTTCATATAGGGTAATTGTTATGCACAAAGGCACATGAGTGAATTGAGATGGACAGCTTCTCATGGCAGATGTTCTCAAAGTAGCAATATAGTTGCGAAAAATCCTAGTATGTGGATGAGAACTCTTTTTGTGAAACATAGTTTCATCCAACATTGCAAACATATGAGATTCTCATGAGAACAGAATCGAGCAAAAGAAAGAAAATGCAGGCCAAATTGAATTTTGTTCAGGAAATACACGATATAAATTAATGGAAATACATATTTCATTCTAAGGTTTCTAAATCCTTACATTCTTTCTTCAATTTATGTTATTTGTAAAACATTTTAAATTAATTTGCAATTAGCATGTGTAACTATGGCACATTACTACATTTCATAAGTACAACTTATAAAATTATTTCAAAATATAAAGCAACTAAGGGGGTGATTACGTCCTGACTTTAGTCCGTCCGCCATTGTCTTCTATTTGGGACCGCCGGCCAGCCGTGCGGCAGTCCCACAATAGGAATTACGATGCGACCTCCACTGTGGCGGTCGCATTACCCACCTTTAACATTGCTGCGGGTGCTGCTGGCTGCAGCACCCGCTGCCATGTTAAAAAGAGATGTTTTACATATCCCTGTACTACGTGACAGGCACCATGCGGTGCTTGTCACTTGGTACAGGGATATGTTGGGGGGCACCATTGGTGCCCCCCAACACCCACGGGAATGGGACAGGAGAGAAGGGGGCCCGCTAATGGCCCCCACTTTCCATCCCTGCCAGCCTTTTCATGGCGGGTGAACCGCCATGAAAAGGTTGGCCAGAGATTGACATCATAATATGACCGGCAGTGCCTAACAGGCACCGCCGCCATTCTGGGCTATGTAGGCGGTCCGACTGGCGGTCAGATTCAATCCGACTGTGGGAACCGTGGCAGTCTGATTTTACGACCGCCATCGTAAAGTGGCGGTCGGATCGCCCTTACGATTGTCGTGGGAACACCACCAACGGGCTGAAGGAGCCGGCGGTCCTCCCACTATCGTAATCAGGCCCTAAATCGTTTTTAGTAATCCTCATTAGTACACTCATAAATATCCTTCTCTGAAAGTTTCAGTAAAATTGGAATTAGCATAAACGTGCAACACCATTTATTTTTTCTCAGGTATTGCAAATTACAATGAGCAATGATAGTATTAGAATCAAGCATTTCAATACATTAATGAGATCATTTAAGTAGCATTTAGTTCCATTTATTCTTTACATACACGAGTCATCACTTTTTACAATTCTATTCTACGTTGAAAGAATACACCATGGAAACTTAGTAAACACGAACTCATGTTATTCAAATGAGCATTTTCATCTAGTCTAAACTTTTCTGTATGCTTTCACGATGCAGTAATATGGGGTCTGATTACAATGACGGTGGGACCACCACCACCAGCCGGTAGGTGGCGGTCCCACCGCCATTGCTATGAAGATTCCTGCCCGCCACATTAGGATGGCGGGTGGATGTGTGGTGGTTGGAGAGACTGACTGCCACGGATCTGACGGGCTCCTTGAGCCCGTCAGACCGTCGGAGGGTGTTTTATCCCTACAATGGTGGCGGTGCCTGCCAAGCACCACCGTAGGGATTATAATGTCCCTTTCCGCCCGCCGTTTCATGGTGGTCAACCAGCCATGAAAAGGCAGGCGGAAAGGGACTTGGGGGGCCTGCTAGATTACCCCTTGCCCCTCAGCTGTGGGTACATATTACTGCACCATGTGGCAGGCGACGCTTGGTGTAGTGTTTCATTTTGTACTGCGGTGTGTGCTGCAGCCTGCAGCAACTGCTGCAATATAGGTATTGCGACCGCCGTGGTGACGGTCACATCCTAATGCCTATGGCGGGACCACCGACAGCCTGTCGGGCAGTCCAATTTATGAAAGGATTGAGGTCGGACAAAAGCTCGACTGCCATCCTAATCAGACCATAAGTTTCTTTAGGAACTCTTTTTCTTGAACCTTCAACGTATAATGTACACACATTGTGCATGTCTGTCATTTTTCTCTCAAAAAAGGTGTCAAGTTTAATGTGTCAAGTAAGGATTCAGCACTTTATCTGCTTTATCACCCTGAAAACCTGCCATTCAATGTATTTCAATGGGGTACTATCATGTATATTGGTCCCAAGATGGCTGCCGGCACTTCCTGATTGAAGTGCTGACAGCCAATCAGGTCTCACCATGAGATCTGTGCTTAAGCTCCGCCCAGATATACAAGTTTGTATTTCCTTTAATATCTCAAAAACTACTGTATGGATTTAAACCAAATAACAGAAAGTGTGCTTTCTGGACCAAGAGGTACCTTTCTGGCAAATCTGGAGTATTTCTGGACAACGGTTCGGGCTATAGTCGTTTCTACAATCTCATGGAAATTAACATGGGAAATGCACTTTTTTTTACCCCTCTTTTTCTTGGCCCCCGCTTAGCGACTCATCCCAAAACTTTACTTGCATGTCTAGAATCACAGGGATACTTGTTTGGGAACATTTCGCAAGGATTCTTCAAATGGCACCAAAGATGTAGGCAGGGCAAAAAACAATTTTTCTACGGAAACATAGTCCTGGCGACTGGCAGTAAGTAATGTATGTTAGGGAAAAGATTTTTTTTTTTTACGGTTTAGGGTGGGTATGGATTTTGTGTGGCTAGGGTAATTTTAGTGTTTAGGGTGGGTATGGGTTTGTGGTGGCAGTGATTCTTTAGGGTTTAGGGTATGTTTGGTTTTTTGGGTGGCAATGGAATTTTTAGCGTCAGGATAGGTATGGGTTTTTAGGGTGGCAAGGGTATTTTTAAGGTAAGGGTAGGGTTTTGGGGTGGCAAGGGTATTTTTAGGGTTTATGGTGGGTAAGGGTTTTTGGGTGGCAAGGGAATTTTTTGAGATAAGGGTGTGTTGGTGTTTTTGGGGGGCAAGGTAATTTTAGGGTTTAGTGTGGGTATATGTTTTTGGGTGTTAAGGGTAATTTTAGAGTTCAGGGCAAGTTTGGGCTTTTGGGTGATAAGGCTAAATATAGGGTTTAGGGAGGGTACATGTTTTTGGGTGGCAAAGGTAATTTTAAGGATTAGGTTGGGTTTGGGTGCCAAGGATAATTTTAGGGTTTATAGTGAGTTTGGATTTTTGAGTGGCAAGTATAATTTTAGGGTTTCGGGTGATTGTGGGTGTTTGAGTGGCAAGGACATTTTTATGGTTTAGGGTAGGTGTGGGGTTTTGGGTGGCAAGGGAATTTATCGGGCTCAGGGTGGGTATGGGTTTTAGGGTAGCAATGGTAATTTTATGGTTTGGGTGGGTATGGGTTTTTGGGTGGCAATGGAATTTTTAGGGTTTAGGGTAGGTATGGGTTTTTGGGTGGCGAAGGTATATTTAAGGCTTAGGGTGGATAAGGATTTTTGGGTGACAAGGGAATTTTTGGGGTTTGTGGTATGGGTTTTTGAGTTGCAAGGGTATTTTTAGGGATTAGGGTGGGTATGGGTTTTTGGGTAACAAGGGTAATTTTAGGGTTTTAGAGTGGGTATGTGTTTTTGGATGGCATGGAAATTTTTGGGTGGCTATGGGTGGAAAGGGTAATTTTAGGGTTTGGGGGTATGGATTTTTGGGTGACAATGGAATGTTTAGGGTTTAGGGACGATATGGATTTTTGGATGGCAAGATAATTTTTAGGCTTTAGGGTGGGTATGGTATTTTGGGTGGCAAGGTTAATTTGGCATGGCAAATGTATTTTTAGGTTTTAGGTAGGTATGGGTTTTTGGGTGGCAAGGGAATTTATAGGGTTCACAGTAGGTATGGGCTTCAGGGTGGCAATGGTAATTTTATGGTTTGGGGTGGGTATGGGTTTTTTGGTGGCAAGGGATTTTGTAGGGGTGTCGGGTGTTTTTGTGTTTTTGGGTGATAAGGCTAATTATAGGGTTACGGGTGGGTATGGATTTTTGGGTGGCAATGATAATTTTAGGATTTATGGTGGGTATGGGTATTTGCATGGTAAGGGGACTTTTAGGGATTAGGGTGGGTTTGGGTTTTTGGGTAATAAGGGTAATTTTAGGGTTTTAGAGTGGGTATGTGTTTTTAGGTAGCATGGGAATTTTAGGGTGGCTATTGGTGGCAAGGGTAATTTTTGGGTTTGGAGGTATCGATTTTAGGGTGACAATGGAATGTTTAGGGTTTAGAGATAATATGGATTTTTGGGTGGCAAAATAATTTTTACAATCTAGGGTGAGTATGTGTTTGTGGGTGGCAAGGGTAATTTTTTGGGTTTAGGGTACTTATGTGTTTTGCCTGGCAAAGATATTTTTAGGATTTAGGGTGGGTATGGGTTTTTGGTGGCAAGGGTAATTTTAGGGTTTGGGTTTTTGGGTGGCAAGGTAATTTTAGAGTTTGGGTTTTTGGGTGGCAAGGTAATTTTAGGGTTTAGTTTGGGTATGGCTTTTGAGTGACAATGGAATTTTTAGTGTTTAGGGTGGGTAAAGGTTTAAGGGTGGCAGTTTTTTTTTTAGTGTTTAGGGTAGGTATATGTTTTAGTAGGCAGTGAATTTTTAGGGTTTAGGGTAAGTTTGGGATTTTGGGTGTCAATGTAATTTTTAGTGTCAGGATAGGTATGGGTTTTTGGGCGGCAAGGGTATTTTTAGGGTAAGGGTAGGTATGGGGTTTTGGGTGGCAAGGGTCTTTTTAGGGTTTATGGTGGGCTTGTGCTTTTGGGTGGCAAGGGTAATTTTAGGGTTTAGTGTGGGTAAGGGTTTTTTGGGTGACAAGGGTAATTTTAGAGTTAGGGTGAGTTTGGGATTTTGGGTGATAAGGCTAACTATAGGGTTTAGGTTGGGTATGGGGTTTTGGGTTGCGATGATAATTTTAGGATTTATGGTGGGTATGGGTTTTTGCATGGTAAGGGGACTTTTAGGGATTAGGGTGGGTTTGGGTTTTTGGGTAGTAAGGGTAATTTTTGGGTTTTAGAGTGGGTATGTGTTTTTTGGTAGAATGGGAATTTTAGGGTGGCTATGGGTGGCAAGGGCAATTTTTGGGTTTGGGGGTATGGATTTTTTGGGTGACAACGGAATGTTTAGGGTTTAGAGATGATATGGATTTTTGGGTGGCAAGGGAATTTTTACGGTTTAGGGTGAGTATGTGTTTGTGGGTGGCAAGGGTAATTTTTGGGGTTTAGGGTAGGTATGTGTTTTGCCTGGCAAGGGTATTTTTAGGGTTTAGGGTGGGTATGGGTTTTAGGTGGCAAGGGTAATTTTAGGGTTTGGGTTTTTGGGTGGCAAGGTAATTTTAGGGTTTAGTTTGGGTATGGCTTTTGGGTGACAATGGAATTTTTAGTGTTTAGGGTGGGTAAAGGTTTATGGGTGGCAAAGGGATTTTTATTGTTTAGGGTGGGTATGGGTTTTGGTGGGCAGTACAATTTTAGAGTTTAGTGTAAGTTTGGGATTGTGGGTGGCAATGTAATTTTTAGGGTCAGGATAGGTATGGGTTTTTGGGTAGCAAGGGTATTTTTAGGGTAAGGGTAGGTATGGGTTTTTGGGTGGCAAGTGTATTTTTAGGGTTTATGGTGGGTAAGGGTTTCCGGGTGGCAAGGGATTTTTAGAGTTAAGGGTGTGTTTGTGCT
Organism: Calotriton arnoldi; assembly: GCA_963921515.1. Lineage (NCBI taxonomy): Eukaryota > Metazoa > Chordata > Amphibia > Caudata > Salamandridae > Calotriton > Calotriton arnoldi. Next base: position 116,606 of record CAWUFW010012498.1, on the reverse strand, counting down.
TTTGGGTGGCAAGGGCAATTTTAGGGTTCAGGGTGAGTTTGGGTTTTTGGGTGAGAAGGCTAATTATAGGGTTTAGGGTGGGTATGTGTTTTTGGGTGGCAAGGGGATTTTTAGTGTTTAGGGTGGGTATGGGTTTTAGTAGGCAGTGAATTTTTAGGGTAAGTTTGGGATTTTGGGTAGCAATGTAATTTTTAGGGTCAGGATTGGTATGGGTTTTTGGGTGGCAAGGGCAATTTTAGTGATCAGATGAGGTATGGGTTTTTGGGTTGCATGGGAATTTTTAGGGTTTAGAGTGGGTATGGGATTTTGTGTGGCAAGGGTAATTTTAGGGTTTAGGGTGGCTCTCCATCCTTCATATTATAATGGCCTCTGGACGGGTGGTGGTCGGAAACTTCACCCCCCACGGTCCCGACAGGCAGTTTGTATCTGACCGCCTTTCGGACCTCCCTGTAGTCTCAGAATGGCGGCACCGCCATAGGGATTACAATATCCCTTTCTGCCGGTCATTCTGCGGCGGTCAACCCACTGCAAAATGGCAGGTGGAAACCGATTTAGGGGCCCGTAGCGGCCCCCACTAACCCCCTGGGCCAGGGACATAGGCACTGGGGCCACCTATGGTGCCCCCCTACATATCCCTACACCATGTGTTAGGCGCCGCATGGTGCCTGCCAGGTAATGCAGGGATTTGTGTGGGGTGTCTGTTTTGTCTTGCGACGGGTGCTGCAGAGCGCACCACCCAACGCAATACAAAACATGGGCAATGCGACCGCCACGGTGGCATTGTGGGTATGGGTTTTTGGGTGACATGGATAATTTTAGGGTTTAGGGTATGTATGTGTTTTGGGCTGGCAAAGTAATTTTTGGGCTTCAGGGTAGGTAAGGGTTTTTAGGTGGCAAGGGAATTTTTAGGGTTTAATATGAGTATGCGTTTTTGGGTGGCAAGAGTAATTTTGAGGTTTGGGGTATGTATGTGTTTTTTGATGACAAGGGTATTTTTAGGCTTTAGGGTGGGTATGGGTTTTTTCCCCTGAGAAGTGACATTTAAGGGTTTATGGTGGGTATGTGTTTTTCTGTGATGAGGGTATTTTTAGGGTTTACATTTGGTATGAGTTTGTGGGTGGTAAGGGTAATTTTAGGGTTTAGGGTAGGCATATTTTTTAAATGGAAAGGGAATTTATAGGATTTAGGGTGGGTATGGGTTTTTGGTGGCAAGGGTAAATTTAGGTTTTAGGGTGGGCATTGGTGTTTGGGTGCAAAGAGAAATTTTAGGTTTTTGAGTGGTTATGTTTTTTTAGTTGGCAAGGGACTTTTTTAGGGTTTAGGGTATGTATGTATTTTGGGGTGGCAAATGTATTTTTAGGCTTTAGGATGGGTAAGGGTTTTTGGGTGGCAAGTGAATGTTTAGGGTCTAATATGATTATGGGTTTTTGGGTGGCAACCAGATTGTTTAGGGTTTTTGGTATGTATCTGTTTTTGGGTGGCAAGAGTATTTTTAGGCTTTAGGATGGGTAAGGGTTTTTGGGTGGCAAGGGATCTTTGAATGTTTAATGTGGGAGTGGGTTTTTGTATGCCAAGGGTCGTTTTAGGGATTAGGGTGGATTTGAGCTTTCGGGTGACAAGGGAAATTTTAGGGTCTCATTACGATGGCGTAATCGTTTCGTACTCGCGACCGCTCGCCTACAAGGCGGCAGTCCCACAGTACGAATTACGATGCGACCGCCACCAAGGCGGTCGCATTGCCTATGTTTTTCTTTGTGGCAGGTGCTGCTGGCTGCAGCACCTGCCACAAAGCAAAAAAGGGACAGTTTACATATCCCTGCACTACGTGGCAGGCACCATGCGGTGCCTGCCATATGGTGCAGGGATGTGTAGGGGGCACCATAGGTGCCCCCAGGTCCTGTGTCTGGGGGCCAGTGGGTAAGGGGGGCCCACAACAGGCCCCCAAAGTCCCTTTCTGCCTGCCTGTTCATGGCAGGTTAACCGCCATGAACAGGCAGGCCGAAAGGGACATTGTAATCCCTATGGCGGTGCCTGGTAGGCACCGCCACCATTGTAGGGACTACATGCCCCTCTGCCACACAGGCGGGCTCAAGGAGCCCGTCGGATGATTGGCAGGCAGTCTTTACGACCGCCACACATTCACCCGCCATCATAATATGGCGGGCGGTAAAGTTGGTCACAATGGTGGGGAGACGGACATTTTAATGACCCCCTTAGGGTTTAGGGTAGGTATGTGTTTTTGGGTAGCAAGTGGATTGTTAGGGTTTAAGGTGGGTATGGGTTTATGGGTGGGAAGGGTAATTTTTGGGTTTAGGTTGGGTATGTTTTTGTGTGGCAAGGGATTTTTTTGGGTTTAGGGTGGGTATGGGTTTTTTGGTCTTAAGGGTAATTGTATGGTTTGGGAGGGTAGTGTTTTTTGGGTGGCAAGGGATTTTTTGTGATTAGGTGTGGTATGGGTGGCAAGGGAATTTTTAGGGTTTAGGGTGAGTATGGGATTCTGTGTGGCAATGGTAATTTTAGGGTTTAGGGTGTATATGAGTTTTGGGCAGCAAGATAATTTTTAGGGTTAAGGTGGGTTTGGGCTTTTGGGTGGCAAGGGTAATTTTAGGGTTTAGGCTGGATGTGGGTTTTTTGGGTAGCAAGGGCAATTTTAGGGTTTAGGTTGAGTTTGGGTTTTGGGTGGCAAGAGAAATTTTAATGTTATGAGAGGGTTTGAGTTTTTAGCTGGCAAGGATAATTTTATTGTTTAGGGTGGGTATGGGTTTTTGACGTGACAAGGGCCATTTTAGGGTTTAGGCTGAGTATGGGTTGCTTGGGTGACAAGGGTCATTTTAGGGTTAGGGATGGGTTTGGGTTGTTTTGTGGGAAGTGAGATTATAGGGTTTATGGTGGGCATGTGTTTTTCTGTGACAAGGGTATTTTTAGGATTTATGTTGGGTATGAGTTTATGGGTGGCAAGGGTAATATTAGGGTTTTGGGTGGGTATGTTTTTTAAATGGAAAGGCAATTTTAGAATTTAGGGTGGGTATGAGTTTTTGGTGGCAAAGGTAAATTTAGGATTTAGGGTGGGTATGAGTTTTTGGGTGGCAAGAGAATTTTTAGGGTTTAACGTGAAAATGGGGTTTTGGGTGGCAAGGGTATTTTTAGGCTTTAGGGTGGGTAAGGGTTTTTGCGTGGCAAGGGAATTTTTAGGGTTTAATGTGGGTATGGGTTTTTGGGTGGGAAGGGTAATTTTAGGGTTTAGGGTGGGTTTGAGTTTTTGGGTCACAAGGTTAATTTTAGGGTAAGATGTCCATTGCAATGCATGGTGGGGGGACTGGATGCAGGGTCTGGCCTGGCATTTTGCTGCCTCCACCCAAGCTTGGTGCTCTTGCCCCCCACTTATCATCATCCTTATCCAAGTCCATGCCCTTACTCCCTCATTACATCCTTGTGTGGCCAGGTTTGTGCTGTAGTCATGTCTAAAATCTCTAGGGGAATTAACATGAGTGACATACTTTTTTGACACTCCCCTTTTCCTCAGCCGCCGCTTAACAGATAACACCGAAACGTTCAATGAACTAGAACTAGAATCACCAGCACACTTTCGATAAATTTGGTAAGGATTCATCAAACTGCACCAAAGATATAGGCAAGATATAGGCAAGTCAAAAAATGCTTTTCCTATGGAAACACGGTCTTCACTATAACTACCTACTGGCGACTGCCAGTAAGTAATATGTGATAGGAAAATAATTTTTTCTTTTTTAGGGTTTAGGGTGGGTATAGGTTTCTAAATTTTTCAACTATATTTATGTGTATATATATATATATATATATATATATATATAAAACCAGAGTTATCCTCAATAAGAACGCCACACACAGAGGGTTTCCGCAAATCACCTCGCAAGCGGCAGCATGGTGGCAGGCTACTTGTCTTCCTTGTGGCCATACGCGTTTCGAGCTCCCATGAGCTCTTGATCACTGGCGGCGTGAAGCAGGACACAGGCAGTGTAAGAACAGCTGAATTTTATTCCATACGAAGTCCCGCCCCTGTGGGCGCAATGGCATGCTGGTAAAGGTAGTTCCATATACTGCCAAACAGACTCCAATGTTCTTTAACCAAGTGGATGCTGTTCCCACTTCACATAAAAATATAATCCCTGTAGGGTAGGAAAGCAACGCCAGCACTGCCTTCCAGCTGTCAAGTTTCCAAGCGGATGAGGCTCCCTCTGCCCAACGCGCACTCGTGGTTACGAGCACACAGGAACCGCTGTTCGTAGTCAGGGCATTCTTGCTGCTTATTTTTTTAATTGAGGTTTTACTATAATTGTGTTTGTTCATATATATTTTTCAAATGGTGTGATCATATTGTATTTTACATTAATATTGCGTATTTATTTATATATTTGTATATGTCATTTATTTATATATGTCATATATTTATTTATTTATTTATTCATGTATGTATTTATACATTGACTGCTGCTATCTACAGTTCGCAAAGACTTATTTTACCATAGTATGTTGTTTATGCCTATGAAATTAGTGTATCACGTGTGTCATTGTTTTTTCACTTTAAATATCACACTGTGGCTCAAAACGCGCGTCATGTGATCAAGGCCGAGTTTGGCCGAAACGCGTCATGGCAGTAATGGTGGCTCACTGCAAATAAACGAAAGTTACACCAAATCTGGGTTCGTCTTCCGTTTCTTCCCGCAGGAACGTTGAGGCGGAGTGTGGCGATATATATATATATATATATATATATATTATCTACTGGCGGTCGCCAGTAGATAGTTATAGTTAGGACCTATTTTCCATAGGAAATTCGCAACATTCTATTTCCAATAACTTTGGCGCCGGTTGATGAATCTTTGCGAAATGTTCAAAACTCGTGGGGCGCTCCGGTCTGCTCCTATCCTGAAAGTTTCGGGGTGATTCGGCAAGCGGGGGCCGAGAGAAAAGGGGGGTCCCAAAACGTGTTTTCTCCATGTTAATTCCCATAGGAAATTTTAGACACGGCTACAGCCCGAACTACTGAACGGAATTACACCAAATTTGGCAAAAAGGTAGCGCTTGGTTCAGAAAGCGACCTTTTTTTTAAATGGTGTAAATCCGTTCAGTAGTTGCGGAGAAATTCAAAAATAAGAGTCAAAAATCAATTTCCCATCGGAAACTTTATGCAAGGCTACAGCCTGAACTGCTGAACGGAATTACACCAAATTTGGCAAAGAGGTAGTTCTTGGTTCAGAAAGAACCCTTTTTGTTAAATGGTGTAAATCCGTTCAGTAGTTCCTGAGAAAATCAAAAGTAAAAACACATATATATCTGGGCGGAGCCTAACCACACTTGTCATCGTGAGATCTGGTTGACTGTCAGCACTTCATCCTGGAATTGCTGGCAGCCATCTTGGGACCAATATAAATGATAGTACCCCATTGAAATGCATTGTAGTGAATCGAAGATTTTGAGGGTTACCAAAAGGAGAACTATAAAGGATGATAACAGACTTTAGTTACATTAGAATTCATTTGTTGATGGTACCATACTAATTTCAGGAATTGTGGTGTGTTCTAAGGTGATTTTACCCTGTGAAAAACCTTCTGCTGGGATATCATGAATCATGTTTGAGAGAAAACTATTTTCACATGCTTGTCCCATACAGTTTTGGAAGGTGCTGCAGAAGCTAAAATGAGAGCATATTTTCTGTAAATTCATATTATCTTTCTCAGTCATGTGAGAATGAAGTCTGACATTCTCAGTAAAACATGTACATCCAACAAGGGCAGAGACTGTCAGTTGATTCCTTTGTGTTCTACTGCAGCTTCCCAGAGTGTTCTAAAGAACAACTAGAGTGCTAACAGCCTTACTTATGACAAAAGTATGGCACACCTGAAGCCATCTTGATTGGAATAAACTGGTAACACTTAAAACATTTAATTTAAAAAGGAACAAAATGATGGGGTTCATTTTGTCATAGAAATTATGGTTAGCGCTGTAGAAAGAAAAATTAGGACATGTTTCAAGTGTGATCTCAAATATCTTCCTGTTATATTTCAACAGGAGCAGCCTGTCAGTTGATGCCTTTGTGTTCTACTGCAGCTTCCCAGAGTGTTCTAAAGAACAACTAGAGTGCTAACAGCCTTACTTATGACAAAAGTATGGCACACCTGAAGCCATCTTGATTGGAATAAACTGGTAACACTTAAAACATTTAATTTAAAAAGGAACAAAATGAGGGGGTTCATTTTGCCATAGAAATTATGGTTAGTGCTGCAGAAAGAAAATTTAGGGCATGTTTTAAGTGAGATCTCAAATCCTCTTCTATTTCATTAGAAAATTCTGACATGCAGACTGAAACAATCACTTTCAATACCAGCAGTAGACTTCCAGTTAACTCCCTGGTGAGCAGTAGCTTTACTACAGTGATCTAATGAACAACTAGAGTGCTAACATTCTGAATTTATGGCAAATGTGTGACACATCTGAATGCCTTCTTGATGGAATCAAAGTAAAAAACTGAAAGCATTTCCTACTGAGGAGACTGCAGTAAATGACGAAATTAGGAAACTTCATAACAAATAAGTCTCCCAAGATGGCCACCAGAGAAAAAAGAGCCCAAATGTAGCACAAATATCACCCAGATGTAGCCCACATATAGCCCAATGACAGAAGTGTGCAAAACACTTTTTATTTTTAGTTTTTCTGCAGTTTTATATAGTGCAAACTGGTCAGGTATTGGAGCGTTACATCTTACTTGGACCCCTTATTGCGTATTTTGCACGAAGTACATGAGATTGATCTTGCGAAACATTGACCTTTACGATTCTGTTAACCTGAAGTTGCTCTGAACCGGGCTTTGTAACACCCGTTTTTACCTACTGGTTTTAATTAATTCTCACTGTATTGTATTAGGAAAGAGGATTTACTGTTTTTATGTACACTTTTATGATCTATGTTTCTAAATCAGATCAAATAAAGTTTAATGAATTCTATGGCAGGACGGAGGCGAGGATTATGCATATCTTTCCTCACTTTATTTGCATAGCAGTTCAAAGAAAACGTAACACAACAATCATTAAACAAAAGACTACACAACCCATGAACCATTAGGGGGGTAGTCTCCAAGGCAACTATAGTCCAATCATATCACAGTCCATCGTATATAATATCGTGACGTCCCTTCCGCTTCCTCTTTCTTCACTGCTCGTCAGTTAAGTGCATTCCTTACATTCTTGGCTTAATCTGACGTTGTTGCTGTTTGTATAGCGGTTTCTTGTGCACGTTATTAGCATTATTGCCTTGGTATTGTTTCATATTCCCTGCGCAGCAGGCTCTTGCCCGAGCGCGTTCTCCCCTCGCAGTTTCTCCCGCTGTGTGCTCTGCGCGCGGTGAGATCCTGTCAGGCGCGTCTGGTCCGAGCGAGGCAGCTCCGTCGAGCGCTCCCGCTGGTCTTTACGCGCGTTTGGGAATCCGGTCACTCCTTTAGTGTCCGCTTGATTCCCGACCAACCCTCGCCTAATTTTGACACCGCTACGCGGTGATTTCCCCACACGGCCACGTTAGTGACCAGCGCCACCTGGTGGTGGTAATTGGTATTGCGCCTCAGTCTATTCTTATAACAGCTTCGGGGAAAGCCCAGCTGTTGGAGCACCGGCGAGGGGGCTGCCTTAAGGATTTTAAGGGCATTTGTTCTGTGCTCACACCCTCTGCTATCATGTCTTCTCCAGAAGACCATTTTTACTCCTCCTACCAGGAAGTGGAGGAGGAATGGCCCCCAACTTCTCCCTCCAGCAGTGGACCAAGCCCTCTCTCTGGCTATTTCTAGGGCGCTGGCTCCTCTTAGGGATCAGGTTGATAAGCTGGCGAAAAGCATCCCTGGGGTGTTCAGTGACCCAGATCTGGTGGTGGCGGGTCCCAGTAGCTCCCAGATGGGGAATAAAAGGGCCGTTAAGCATAACGCGGGGCACTTGGAAGGATTTGATAAACTTACGGAGACCTTCCTCAAGAGTGCGCGAACGCTAAAACATGCACCCTGCCGGGAGGAGGAGTGGCCCGGAGAAAATTGCGACACTGTCACCACTATTGTAGACCCTGATGGCGGGTTTCCCTTAGAGGGAGAGGGTGTATCGGAGGACGATTTCTCCTCCGATGAGGATAAGGACTCGGGGCGTCCCTGGCGTCCAGAGTCCCACTCCTCTCAGTCCCCGGTTGGGGACGGGGTCCACTCGGACATGTTCGAGCCTACCCAAATTTACCATCCTAGGTCAGCGGAGTGGACACCTGACGCCAAAGTGGCAGAGTATGTGGTGGGGAAAATCCATCAACCCCTTGAAAGGGAGGTCAGGAATAGGATGAGGGGAGAATGCCCCAGGCCCTCACTGAAGGGGAAGGTGGCACACACGCCTGAAATTGATGAGAAACTATGTACCTTTTTCTCCAAGTATATGAGGGATCCCAAGAAAGGAATTGATAGGTCTTGGACGTGGTAGGGCCCTTGACCCAAATTATTCAATTGATGGAGCGTTCCAAAGAGTCAGGATCCCCTTTGTCCACGGATATTGTGGCTGGTTGGGCGCACTACCCTAAACCCTAAAACACTACCCCCTCCACTACCCAAACACCACTGCACTACCCTAAACCCTAAAACACTACCCCCAGCACGACACCCTACACTACCCAAACATAACTGCACTACCCTAAACCTAAACCTAAAACACTACCACCAGCACGACTCCCTACACTACCCAAACACCACTGCACTACCCTAAACCCTAAATCTACCCACAGCACAACCCCCTACACTACACAAACACCACTGCACTACCCTAAACCCTAAAACACTACCCCCAGCACGACCCCTTCACTACACAAACACCACTGCACTGCCTTAAACCCTAAAACACTACCCCCAGCACGACCCCCTACACTACACAAACACCACTGCACTACCCTAAACCCTAAATCTACCCCCAGCATGACCCCCTACACTACACAAACACCACTCCACTACCCTAAACCCTAAAACACTACCCCCAGCACGACCCCCTTCACTACCCAAACACAGCTGCACTACCCTAAACTCAAAAACACTACCCCCAGCACGACCCCCTACACTACCCAAACACCACTGCACGACCCTAAAACATGGCCCCCTACACTACACAAACATCACTGCACTACCCTAAACCCTAAAACACTAGAACCCAGCATGACCCCCTACAGTACACAAACAGCACTGCACTACCCTAAACCCTAAAACACTACCCCCTACACTACACAAACACCACTGCACTACCCTAAACCCTAAAACACTACCCCCAGCACGACCCCCTACACTACACAAACACCACTGCACTACCGTAAACCCAAAACACTACCCCAGCACTACCCCCTACACTACCCAAACACCATTGCACTACCCTAAACCCTAAAACACTACCCCCAGCATGACCCCCTACACTACACAAACACCACTGCACTACCTTAAACCCTAAAACACTACCCCCAGCACGACCCCCTACACTACCCAAACACCACTGCACTACCCTAAACCCTAAAACACTACCCCCAGCACGACTCCCTACACTACACAAACACCACTGGACTACCCTAAACCCTAAAACACTACCCCCAGCACGACTCCCTACACTACCCAAACACCACTGCACTACACTAAACCCTAAATCTACCCCCAGCATGACCTCCCACACTACACAAACACCACTGCACTACCCTAAACCCTAAAACACTACCCCCAGCATGACCCCCTACACTGCCCAAAACCACTGCACTACCCTAAACCCTAAAACACTAACCCCAGCATGACCACCTACACTACCAAAACACCACTGCACTACCCTATACCCTAAAACACGACCCCCTACACTACACAAACACAACTGCACTACCCTAAACCCTAAAACACTACCCACAGCATGACCCCTACACTACACAAACACCACTGCACTACCCTAAACCCTAAAACACTACCCCCTACACTACACAAACACCACTGCACTACCCTAAACCCTAAAACACTACCCCCAGCATGACCCCCTACACTACACAAACACCACTGCACTACCCTAAACCCCCTACACTATACAAACACCACTGCATTACTCTAAACCCTAAAACACTACACCCAGCACGACCCCCTCACAACACAAACACCACTGCACTACCCTAAACCCTAAATCGACCCCCAGCAGGACCCCCTACACTACCCAAACACCACTGCCATACCCTAAACCCTAAAACACTACCCCCAGCATGAACCCCTACACTACCCAAACACCACTGCACTACCCTAAACCCTAAAACACTACCCCCAGCACTACCCCCTACACTACACAAACACCACTGCACTACCCTAAACCCTAAAACACTACCCCAGCACTACCCCCTACACTACCCAAACACCACTGCACTACCATAAACCCTAAAACACTACCCCCAGCACAACCCCCTACACTACACAAACACCACTGCACTACCCTAAACCCTAAAACACTACCCCCAGCATGACTCCCTACACTACCCAAACACCACTGCACTACCCTAAACCCTAAATCTACCCCCAGCACGACCCCCTACACTACCCAAACACCACTGCACTACCCTAAACCATAAAACACTACCCCCAGCATGACCCCCTACACTACACAAACACCACTGCACTACCCTAAACCCTAAAACACTACCACCAGCATGACCCCCTACACTACTCAAACACCACTGCACTACCCTAAACCCTAAAACACTACCCCAGCACGACCCCCTACACTACCCATACACCACTGCACTACCCTAAACTCTAAAACACTACCCCCAGCACAACCCCCTACACTACTGCACTACCCTAAACCCTAAAACACTACCCCCAGCACGACCCCCTACACTACCCAAACACCACTGCACTAACCTAAACCCTAAAACACTACCCCCAGCACGACCCCCTACACCACCCAAACACCACTGCACTACCCTAAACCCTAGAAAAGAAACCCCCACCCCATGCCCAATCCCCCTTACCTCTCACTCCTCGTGATTCCTCTCTCCTCGAGGTTCCTGCTTCACGTCGTCTCTGAGGAGCGGTGCACGTCGTTGTGAGGAAACAGAACAGCCTCTGTTTCCTTACAACGACATGGATCGTCTACATGTTTTTAGAACGCATGGTCATTTACCATACATACCTTTACAACAAAATTCGTTGTAAAGGCATGCGTGGTAAATGACCATGCGCTCTAAAAAATGCGTAGTAATGACTTCGTGATGTACAACGCATGCGTGGTAATGCATGCGTTGTAATGGTATCGCAAAGTAAAAAAGTCGTTGTAACGGCTGTTTACCGATCAAAGCTGGCCCCTGTTCTTCAGTGAGACGTTTATTTGATTAATTAGGAGGAAGGAATGTGGTTTTTTTACTGAAAAGTGCATTCCCGGCTGTTGTATTGTGAAAGTGTCCGCATGGCCTGGTTTCACTTCCGGTGAGAGAGTGGAAGAGTCTGTTTGGATCTAAAGGAGTTCTGTTGTTGGACGGGGCCGGCGCGACATGTCATCAGAAAACATAGCTAATGGAAAGCGTCCTCCCTGAAGTGTGGAGCAGTGCCATGAGAGGTCAACGAGTGTGTGTCCCACCGCAGTATGACCGTACCGCGTGACCCATGTGCCACCTCCAGGGTACGGGAGGCAGAAGCGGCATCGCAGGTCCTCTTGAAGACCGTTGTAGCACTAATTCTACATTTTGGTACTAGGGCATTTTAACTTCGTTGTTCCTGCCAGATACAAAGAGAAGATCCTGTGTTATTCAGTGCCCTTGTTACCTTTTTTGTGGGTTGTGGTGCTTGTCACTTCGCTGCCCCGCCGGTGCACACGACTGGGCACCCCACCTCGTGTGCCATCTGCAGGGCCTCTGCCCTCGGATCACTGGTTTCGGTTTCTGGAGTGGCAACATAAACAGTTGCTCCCACAGGACTAGCCTGAACACTTAGGTGAATATCCCCTGCACCAGCATTCCACGGAAATTCTTTCCTAGCTCTCCCACGTCAACGAGGACGTCATAATAGCACGGCTCCGCTCGCGACACCGTATGACATCATCGGAGCCATAAGAGGACCTCGTCGGTGTGCTGACGTCAGTTCCACCCATTTTTTCCGTGCCACCGAGGCAAACAGGGGACCGAGACAATTTCACATGTATACATAGTATAATAAATATATATATATTCACTGAAAAAGCCATAGGTTTCAGGCACGTTATAGTTAGAAATTAGCATTTAAAAAACCTTAGAAATTCACTGAAAAAACCATAGGTTTCAGGGGCGTTATAGTTAGTTGGACATTTCACTCGTACAAAACCATAGAAATTCCCCCGTTATAGTTAGTTCAGCTAACTATAACTCGCGCGCCCGCAATGCACTGCTGATGACGTCACATATTACATCACTCATGACATGGTCAGTGACATCACTCATGACATCACTGATGACATCTCAAATGACATCACTGATGACATCACTGATGACATCATCCAGTGAATGTGTGTTTTTCTGAAAATTAAATATGTTTTATATATGTATATCTTAAGGTCGATGGAAGAATAAATGGGTATATAAGTGTCTAAATGGATGATTTTTTTTGTAAAATTGATTGTATAACTGACTAAGTGTATCTTAGTGAATACATGGGTTAGTGAGTAATGTTTAAATATGAAAATATCTGTATCAGTCTCTCACTTTGTGTATAAGTGGCTGCATGGGTTGGTGAGTAGCTACATGAGTGTCTATATGGGTTATTAGTTGGTTTTTTGAGTATCAGTATGAGTGTCTGAGTGTCTGTATGGTTCGGTGGGGGGTATTACTTAGTGCATAGATGCATGAATGAGTGACTCACTGTTTGTATGTGTTGAAGACAGCATGTGTGCAGGACTGTATAGGTGGATGAGTATGTGTATGGGTGTGTTAGTGAGTGAATGACTGTCTCAATAGTGTCTTTATGAGTAACTACATATGTTTTAAACGAGTATATGTGAGTATTGGTGTATATAAGTGAGTATATGTGAGAGTGAGAGATTGGAAGAGTTCCTGTACAAATAAGTAGGTGTTTCTATAAGTGATTGTTTAAGAGAGTAAGTATGTGTAAGTTTCTGTAGAAGTAAGTGTGGTAGTGTGTGTATAACTGTATATGCAAGTAAATGGATGTTTGATACTTTGTTTGACATGTGTGACTATGTGTGTGAGTAACTCTATGGATGAGTGGCGGTGTGTAACAGGATGTATAGGTGTATGAGTACATATGATGAGTGAGTACATGTATGAGTGACTGTATAGGGACTGTTGGTGAATGAGTGGATGTGTGTGTAGATCTTGGAATTACTGAATAGGTGTGTTGTAACAAGTATTGGTATGTCCATTGTTTTGAAAATGTTAGTTTGTATTTTTGAGTGTGTGTATCAAAGGTTATTTTAGGGTGAGAGGAGGTCTGCCACTCTAACACAAGGAAGATGTCATCAGTGATGTCATCAGTGATGTCATTTGAGATGTCATCAGTGGTCATGAGTGATGTCACTGACCATGTCATGAGTGATGTAATATGTGACATCATCAGCAGTGCATTGCGGGCGCGCGAGTTATAGTTAGCTGAACTAACTATAACGGGGGAATTTCTATGGTTTTGTATGAGTGAAATGTCCAACTAACTATAACGCCCCTGAAACCTATGGTTTTTTCAGTGAATATATATAAACAACAGTTCCTGTAATTCTGGATGTCGCCCAGAACAAAAACAGCACAGGTACGGACCTCCAACTCAGTAGAAAAAGATTCCAGAGACGTGGGTTACTGCTCCATAGTTTTATTCATTAGACACCATAGTGATACAGACAAGTGTCCACCCCAATATATATATATATATATATATATATATATATATACATATATATATATATATATATATAGTGTAAATTTCAACATTCTAAAAAGCTCTGTAAATGTAAAGGAATTTGAAATTGGAGCCTAAAAATTACATTGTTATCCTTAGCTCGAATCATGGGAGCAGCACAAATCCAGCAAACAGAATTTAGTAAGGATGATTGGTGGCCTCAATTGATGCGCTGGTATGCACTGACAAAAAGAGAGGCCTGCATAAGTCGCAAAAATGGCAAAGCGATATGGAAAACCTAGCATATTTCTTCATCTTTATAAAAAAAAGACAAATTTCAAAGTGCTCTAACGTTTCCATTAAAATTTCGATTTTTTTATTTCATTGTGTGAGAAGTAAAAAATAATAATATTTTTTTAATGTATTTTTGTTTCTGTCTTTTGTGTAATGTTTTGAGATTCACATTGTAGAAATTGCTTAGACCACGTACCCCGTCTTCCTGTGGTAATTTAGTAGGGGTCCACAAACTTCAATAGTTTAAAAACCGCTGGCCAAGACCACGACACCATCACAAATTGCTTTTGAAAAATAGAGGGGCATATTCTCAAGGAACTATCGTCGAGTTAACGGCACTTTATCTCAGCCAAAGTCGCGATAAAATTATCACCCCATTCCCAAGCTGGTGCTACCAGCCCATAACACCAGTTTACCTGCGATAGCAGTTGCAAAAAACATCGCCACAGATGACCCCGGCAACTAACGATAATGATATGCAGAGTAGGCGTTCCCGTGCAAAAAGCCGCAACAACACCACTCCACAACATTCTCAATGACCAGCCAGACGGCGAAAAGACCACAAAACATGCGCTAAGGCGCGTTAGCAGCAGGAAACTAACACCTGCTCCTACCTGGTGTAAAGTCGTACGACAACCGGCACCAGACAAGGGAGCACAGCCCATAGCCACACATGAAGAACAACAGATGCCCTGGAGCTACCGATCATGCAGCCCGGAGTCCCAATAGGTCAACAACACCCACCACCACCACCCCCAGGACCTCCCCGGAGCCCTACCCCGGGCACCCCCACCACCCCCTTCGGACAAAGATATTGCACCTCAACTCCACGAAATCATGAACCAAACAAATCGCCTGAAGTCGCACAATCACAACACCCAACATACATGTGTGGTCAGAAAAAGGGAAATCATACATCCATATAATAATATCCAAACAATACGTTTATTACAGAAGAAACCAAAAAAAACACATTTGAAGAGGCATGGCGGGTCGTCTCAGGACATTCTGTAAGTCACAGCCTGCAAAACAGAAATCTGGATCAGAAGGTATGCCATGCGCCCATCAAAGTACAGAGAGAGAGAGAGAGCGAAAAAGAGAAAGAGAGAGGGAGAGAGTGAGAGAGAGGGAGAGAAAGAGAGGGAGAGAGAAAGAGAGAGGGAGAGAGAGAGAGGGAGAGAAAGAGAGGGAGAGAGAAAGAGAGAGGGTGAGAGGGAGAGAGGGAGACAGGGAGAGAGAGGGAGAGAGGGAAAGAGAGGGAGAGAGGGAGAGAGGGAGAGAGAAAGAGAGAGGGAGAGAGAGAGGTAGAGAGAAAGAGAGGGTGAGAGAGTGCCGACACTGCGGACCTAGGCCTCACTGCTCACCTGCTGCCACGGATGTGTCTCCAACCACGTGCTGGTATTCACAGCAGTCCCCCAGGTCCCTCATCTGAAACAGTTTCCAGAGACATGAATGGCAGAGTCCATACAGTTGCACATGCCATCATCGCTTGCCTGCCCCTGCGCACATAGGCTGCTGCACCCCAGCCCCTCCCGCCGCCCAGCGGTTATTGCCCGCCCCTGCGCAACCAGGCCTCACTGCTCACCTTCCACCACCGGCGTGTCTCCAAGAGGGCCCACAACATTCCAGAGGGATCTCCAAGCCCGGTGCCCGCGACCATGGCACCCTCCACATCATGCAGCACCGCACTGCGGGCCACCAGGTCACACACATGATTCTGGGTCTTGATTTCGCAATGGCAGAGACCACATCAGTGCACACGGCATCATCGCAGGCTGCACACCCGCACAGCGCTTGAGGTGCCACTAACTCTGTGAACCGCGAGGCAATGCCATGTGGCGGGAGGCCCGCCCTGCCCGCTGGCTAAGGCCTACACTGCGGTCCAGCAGGGCTCACACTAATCCTTGCCAGTCTGGACCGCCAGGACGGCGCATCATCGCAGGCTGCACACCCGCTCAGCACTTTAGGTGCCCCAATCTCACTGCACCGCAAGACACCGTCCCGTGGCGGTGTGCCTGTGCCTGCTGCAGTGTATCCGGTGCCACCAAGTCTGTGCACCGCTAGCCATGGACCCTTAATGATTGAGTCCCGTGGTGCGGACGCCATCATGTCACCCCCGGCACTGGGCAATGTGAGGTGGCAGGGCCCTAGGCCCTCATGCATACATGAGAACTACACAGAGACACCCAGTCATAGAGAGTGGAAATGGCGTCCAGCACGTGCGCCAGGCCCTTTTTATTGGCAGGGTCACATGTCATGTGACGCCTGTGCTGGATGGGTGTGGTGTGGGTGTACACCAGCCGTGAGGGAGTGGCTGTGGCATGCTGACAACTAGACCTGTGAGCAGCAGATCCCTACAGTGAAGACCTGGGACATGTAGCATTTTCGTCCCCCCTGTGTGCGTAATTGGAGTGGGCTGTCCTGGCGTATGCCAGTCCAGCGTAAGGGTGTGAACAATGACCCAGGGGCTCTGGGCGTGGTTCCGTCCTGGGCTGGACAAGGAAGTGACTACTGGATGTGTCTCTGTTGTAGTGTCGGCGCCACCCGGACCGCAATTGGCAATGTGTCACCCTGTGGCAAAAGTCCCACAACATGGGCAACATGGACGTTAGGGGGAATCACTGACCCTACATTCATCCATACTTCCACACTTGAAAGATCATAGACATGACACATCTGTGTGAATAAGAATGTTTATTGCACATTCAAGGGAGTGTTGCAGCTGGAGCAGTACAGGGCCATGCCAACCCCACTTCACATTGTCGGCCCGTGGAGGGCCAGCCAGAGTCCTTCAGGGAACGACAGGTACATCAGGAGAGGAGGACTTCAGTCCGCAGTCTGATAGCTGTGTCATTGGTGACCAAACAGGATATGGCAGTCCATGTCGAGGTCCAAGGTGAGTGTCGCAGAGTGCATCGGGGGACAGTGGAAGGTGATGATGCAGAGGGCAGAACCAAGCAGAAACAGGCCACATGGCAGAGATGAATGCTACTGCGTCCTCCTGACCACGATGGCAGAATCATCCGCATCTTTGTCCTCTGCTGTTGCATCTGCCTCACATGTGGCTGGTGGTGTTCTGTCTCCAGCACTGTGTGGCACTGACACATCAGGGGCCGGAGATGTGGATGGGGTGGTAGCAGCAGCATGCATCAGCGCCAGGCCTTGTGGCAGCAATGCCATGAGGAGGGTCTTCAGGGCATTGAGGGACCCAGCTACCTCTCGCTGGTGTGCAGCCGTGGCAGCCGCTCTTTCCGCCTGCGTCCGCTCCATGTTCTCCATGATCCTCCGCATGTGTCCCAACTCCCTGGCGAGATCGCTGGAGGCACTCTGACTAGACAGTTGTTCTTGTCGCAGAGTCAGGACTCTAGCGATGTCAGCCATGGTCCGTTGGAGAGCATGGAGCGGACTGTGGGTGTCCGTTAGGGACTGTGAGTGGTCCCTGATGGGACTTAGACACCCACGTATGGCGTCTAGTTTGGCTGCCATGCGGTCGAACCCCACCTGCACCTGTTCAGCCAGCTTCTCCTGGCACCCCAACACACGGCGTTGGAAGGCAATGTGTTTGTCATGAGGGTCCTGGGAGGCAGCCGTGGTGGTGGGTGCTGCCTGCTGTGTGTGCTGTGCAGGGGGTGGGTTCTCCTCGTGGCAGTTGGGCTGCCCTGATCCTGGAAGTGGGCTGCGGAGGCTCGCCACGAGCTGTTGGAGGGCGTCAGAGTCGAAGGTGTGGTGGTCCTCTTCGTCATCAGAGAAGAGAGGTTCGGACTGATCTGCAGGAGGTATTGGATTTCCCCCTGCAATGTGAAGGGGAGATGCAGTTTAACATCGTGTTCACATGTATGTTGACGCATTGTACATGTTTACATTCAGACTGCATGACAGTGTACATTGTGACTGTTTGGGGGGAGCTGCCAATTTGATGCGGGACAGTGGACATTCCGACTACATCACGGATGTGTGTTTGTACTTGTACATTGTCAACTCACGTTTCCCTGCAGTGCCAAATGTGATTGGCCAGTTTCTACGCACATGCGGCACCAGTTGTGACCTCTGTTCTGTTGTGGATGTGTTGCGGTTTGTACCACATCGTTGTCAATGTTGATGTGCTCTGCATGTAATGTGTGTGTGCCGCATTTTGGGGGAGTCACCCCTGCAGCTCTGATTTAGCTGCCCTTATCCCTTTCATGCGGTGTGCCTCTGTGTTCTGTGCTTATGCAGTGCTGAGATGTTGCATACCTGTGTGCGTTGGTCTCTTAGTGGGAGTTGTGGGTCTGGGGCATGGTTTGTCCGCAGTTGTGCTATGCTTAGGCCATCCGGTTTTAGGTTTAAACCTCTAATAACTGATAAAACCCCTCCGAAAGGGAAATAGCCCTCACCAGTGTAAACATATAAACACTGAAAAAACACAAGCACAACCACAAACTAAATGCCATTCATAGAAAGGAAAAGGAGAGTGAAAGAGTCATTTTTATTTCTTCCTGAAAGGGACAATACAATGTAACTTTGCTATACAAGGTAGCAGCAAAAAGACTGGGCTAATACTATTCTGCTTGAGTATTGTTGTTTAGGGATGTCACTAAAATATTGTTTCTTCTTCCTTTTCAGTTTTGTGGTCTTTGGTCTAAAGATGAGGGGTTTAGAAGCATGGTTTAAGTCTTGTTTAATTATTTTATAAACTGTAGAGAATCAGGAAATAACAAAATCATATTTGATATTTTGGCTATGTTTGATTCTTTCACTGGTATAATGGCTGGTTTCATAAGAATCTTTCCCAATATGTACCATCACATTTACCCACAGAGAATGGGTAAAACCCCTTGATACATCAGCCCCCTTTTATAGCGAGTCAGTATTGATAGTAGGTGAATTGCCAAACACCCCAGGCTTTAAACATTCAATGCAAGGTGTAGTGACAGGTATATGTGAAAAGAGTGCTGTCACCAAGCATCTGGGATAGTGGTGAAAACATGACACCAGACTTTTAGAAAACATGAAGCGTAGTGTCACTTGAAATGCTGCTGCAAAAAGTTTCCTACCAAGTTCAACAAAGATTGGAGTGATACTGTTTGTATTTGCAGTGATTCAGCTACGTATGTGAAAAAGGTGTGTGATGACCTGTCAAAATCGATACCTGATCTGAAGTGCTTCCCTGTAAGAGATCCTTGCCACTTGCAAGATGGTATGCTGAAAGCATCTTTACAATCTTCTGAGTTAATGAAGAATGCTATTGACTTTTTAGTCCATTCTGGTGCACTGTTTTGTTATGCGCGGGAACTAAAACACAAATGTTTCTCATTTTGTGCTTTGTGTAGCATCAAAGAAAGAGTCGTCCCAATTGTGTCATTTAGCTGGTGGTTCTCAGTCCTAGAAGCCATGAATGCTATATTAACCATGTGGCAACCGTTTACAGAATCTTTGCTAATGATGATGCCAAAGGCAAGAAATGTGAGGCTCTTCGGTCGCATATTGATAGTGATGTGAAAAAAAGTACACTCTACTGCGTTCATAGATTTTTACAGGAAAACATGACTGCTGTAGTGGACATAATAAAAAAATCTAGAGCTTAAAAATATTCTTGTCTACCAAGTGTACAGCATAATTGGTGTAGATGTGAAACATCTCCTTGTGAGTAAGCTGAGCGACACTTTTAGTGACTTTGACACTGCAACATGTTCCATGTTTGAGTGCTTGCCACTTTGTAAGCAAAGAAATGTTGAGGAGCAATGCAGGACATTTTATTTCACAATGTATGAGAAATGGCTTGCAATGATGCATAGAAATGTCCCTTCACCAACCATGGCATTTGAAGTCAATGAAGCCTCACTGTGGTACTCTGCACAAGTTCTAGCTCCCTTCCGTAAAGGGGATTTTTATCCGGACTTTCAAAAGTGCTGCTTCATTTTTAACCGCTTCAATAACTCTGAGGGCATATGCGCCCAGTTCACAGCATTTGTTGCAGAACCTGTCCCAGAGAATCACAATCTTCAGGTGCATCAGCATTGGCATGGAAAGCTAAGTCAGTGGCCAGAGTTAGCAAATTGTCTACTGACTGTTTTGGCGTTGCCTGTCTCAAGTGCCAATGTTGAGAGGTCCTTTTCACAGATAAAAGTTTACATGGGAAGGAAAGAGCGAGCGTGCATGACCAAAGACTAACTGAAGAAGTATTGTATGTTGTACTACAATAAGTTTGATTTGTAAAAATATATTTGGACCTCATATACACTGTTCGTACACTGTCTATATACCATGCACTATCAGTGCAGAAAGCAAGCAATAATAAAAGCAAAACGTACCAAAAACACTGGCAAAACACTGTTTCTGTTCTTTTTAATGACGCGAAAATGTGTAACCACTGATAACCACTGTTTTTTTAGGAATTGAAATCACTTGAAAACACTGAAAAAACCCCACCAGAATTTACCAAAAATAGAAACTGAAAACAGGAAAGCCTAGCTATGCTTAATTGTGCATGTGTGCCATTGTGCCCATCTCCCCCCGTCCCCCCAGTCCCTGGTGGTTACTCACCCTGTTGCTGTTGTGTCCGGTCATGTTGAGCAGTGTCCGGTCCCCCAACTCCTGCTACCGTCTCCCCACTGATGACTGTGGACACCATTTCCTCCATCTCGTCCAGCTCCTCCTGTGGCGCTGGACTCCCACCTCCAGTCTGCATTGCTGCCTTCCGGTTGTTTGCGAGTTTCAGCTTGGTTTTGCGCTTCACATCACTCTAGCGCCTCTTGACCTCGTCCATTGTCCTCTTCAGCACTCCAACTGCATTCACCTTGTCCACGATGGTCTGCCATATTCCATTTTTAGTTGCCAGTGACACAGTGGAGGTGACGAACAGTGTTTGATGGTGTTCTATCACCTCCGTTATCAGGATCCTGTTTTCCTGCCGACTGAACCGCTTCTTCCTACTCTTCTTGTCCTTGCTCCTTCCCTGACCCCGAGGACCCTGGCTGTTCCTCCGGGGAGCTTGTGGGGTTCTGGTTGTCCTCTGTACTTGCTCCGGATGCCTCCATTGTGCTTCGCTGTTGTTTGGCTTTTGTTGGTATGTTTTTTTTCTACTTTTATAGTGCATTTTTCCCGCATGACGCATGGGAATTGCAGGCCTGTGGCTGGTTTTCGTAGATTTTTGTATCGCGATTGGCGTCATCGCTACTATTTTCGCGTTGGGGTTTTGCATTTTTGCGGCGTCTCATTGTTTTTAATGCGTTCATTTGACGCGTTGTCGTGTGACTATCGCATGGTACCGCCGTTTTGTGAATACCACGTTGACACAGAGTTGTTTTCCCGCGATAGACTGCGATTTGAAGGGTTGCGTTAAGCTACACTTGCGGTGGTTATCACACGTTCTTGAGAATATGCCCCAGAAAGTTTAGTTCCTGCGCGTTACTAACTACCTTACTGTTCCTCTCACCCTTTTTTACACCTAACCATTCACGATTAAGCGAGAGGGGTATCTTGACAGAAGAGCGAAATCCTGTAAGACTTTTTAAGAAACAGAGTAACACTCAGCGGTGACAAGACATGTCGCATTTCGCACTGAAAAGGCACAGTGCTTTGACAAATGCTAAATTACCTTCTCTCACATTTTCAAAGTGCGCACTTTTCAACACCTATTAAATATCCAGGAGGCTTTCAGAAATTATCACAAATGAGAAAATTAAGAAAAAACAAACCTATTTGAAAACTAATGCTCGTGTAACAGACATGTGGTGAATTATAATGCCATTAACATAGCATATTAGAGCATGATTTGCCATAAAAGTAAAGCTAATTAGGCTCAAAATAGAAAACGTACCGCATTCCGTTAATTGTATTTATTTGCTGGCATATGCATATATTAGTGCATGTTTTATAATGCCTGCGCTCACCTGGTTTATCATGGAAAGAGTCATATTAATTGGGAAGGCTCAGGGCGAGTGGCACTCATATCATCTGAGCAATGGCACCTAAAAGAAAACAAATACGCGCTAAATTATTTAAATATGTAATTATATTCACACATAAAAGCGCCCATTAACGGCAGAATATGTGTATCCATCGCTATTACATGCATCGTGTATAACATCATTTAAATCTCAAATCACATCTGAATTATAGTGCGTCCTTAATAGTAAACTGCATGCTTCTCTCAGTTGCCTTGACAACATATTGTTGATATCAATCAGTAAATTAGAGGTCTTCATTATCACCGTCTAGCAGTAACTAGAATAATTGAAGCAATATTTTAGACCTACCTCTTAGCTTGAATTGTACAAGAATCAGGGTTTGCGAGAGGCAAGCATTGTTGAAGGGCAGACGAGGAATGTGGATGGGTCGGGGTAGAGAGTGGGGGCATGTGGACTACCACGAATTAGAGGTGAATACCTAGGGCAGATTTACAAGGAACTGATGCATCTGTATAGATGCGTCAGTTTCCTTGCGCCTGTGTCAAATGTCCTTGCGCCACCATGGATGCGCTGTATTTACAATACAGTGCTCCATGGCGCAAGGATTAACCAATGTGTCAAAAATTCTGACGTCTGTTGGCCCAAAAGTCACGCATTGCTGGAGTTGTGCCGCAAGCTCGACGCAACTCCAGCAATGTATTTTGAGGCCTATACTTACTGTACTGCGTCACTCCTTACGCCTGCTTCAAGCAGGCGTAAGGTTTTGATGCAGTGGCGTCTTAAAAGTGGCACAGTGAAATCTTGTATTTTCACTGTCACTTTTGCGAGGCCTTCCAGCGTGGGAACGCCCACCCTGCATACAGTGCAGCAGATTTACAAGAAAGTGACGCATCTGTAGAGATGCGTCACTTTCCCTGCGCCACCCTGAGAAACCCTTGCGCCAACATGGGTGCGCCGTATTTACAATACGGCGCACCATGGCGCAAGGATTTACAGATGCGTCAGAAATTCTGACGCATCTGTTGGGGCAAATGTCACGCATTGCTGGAGTCGTGTCGCAAGCACGACGCAACTCCAGCAATGCATTTTGAGGCCTATTCCCACTACACTGCATCACTCCTTACGCCTGCTTCAAGCAGGCGTAAGGTTTTGATGCAGTGGCGTCCTAGAAGCGATGCAGTGAAATCTTGTAGATTTCACTGCGTCCCTTTTACGAGGCTTTCCTGCGTGGGGACGCCCACCCTGCATACATTATACCTGACGCAGGTATAATGTGACGCAGGGTTTTACAACGTGACGCATCTCCCTAGATGCGTCTCGTTGTAAATTGGCTGCATTTTTTACTCCACTGCTGCGTCACAAAAGTGACGCAATGGCGGCGCAAAAGTGTCACAAGGGGCTTGTAAATCTGCCCCATTATACCTGACGCAGGTATAATGTGACGCAGGGCTTTACAATGTGACGCATCTCCCTAGATGCGTCACGTTGTAAATAGGCTGCATTGTTCGTGCCGCCGTTGCGTCAAAAAAAGTGATGCAATGGCGGCGCAAGGAGGCGCTAGGATGCGCAAGGGGCTTGTAAATCTGCCCCTTATGATAAATATTCTGCAACAGTTTGAGAACTCGGCTAGGTTTGATCACCATCCAGAGGTAACTGTTTTGGGTACCCTCAATGGATATGAGGCGAGGGAGGGACAAACGTCTGCACCTATAACTCAAAGCCAGTAGTAGAGCAAGGGTGCCAAAATGACAGAAACATTCCGGCGAAAGAATTGTGCAATATACACAAGAAAATTGTGCTTGAGGAACAAATTCAAAAAAAATTCATAAATGTGTTCTACTGGAAATTTTTGCAGAAATTTCTAGTTGTGTGTAATTTTCTCACTTACCACCTCCAGGTGAACTAGCGAGCCACCACTAGCTGCTGACTTTTCGCAGCTTTCTGAGTATGCAGACATTATTTTGTATGGATTGGTATCTGTGAAGTGGAAATACAGCTCATGAGCAATGGAGCACTGAACAGGGGCCATGGCCAAGGGTAAAATGTGAGAAAAAGCAGTTTGGTTTCAACTAAAAATTAAAAAAAACAGCAGGCCTACTCCCTAGAACCGGGCTTGGTAATAAAGAGAATCATAATTAGGGTATGATGGGCCCCCTACAAACACCCAGGGACCTGGCACCACTTCTTCTGCTGCAATAGTGAGACCAACACTCCAGTGAACCAGGTAGTCAGCCTCAGACTGTTAGTTGTTGCAACTGATGTATTACATCGTGGTGCATTAAAACATGGTATTCACACTCTGATTATCTTTACAATGGGCCAGATGCATCAAAAAAATGTTTTGCAATTCCCTAATTGCGAATCTTTGCGATTCGCAATTAGGGAATCGCAAAACGGCATGCATGAAAGTGTGCAGTACACTTTCTGCGATTCCTAAGGGGTCGCAAATGACCTACCTCATGAATATTAATGAGGTAGGTCGCAATTTGCGACCCCCTAGAATCGCAAAAATCACAAGGATGATGGCCTGCTGAGATCAGCAGACCACCATGTCTGTCATTGCTTTTAAATAAAGCAATCATTTTTTGTAAAGCAGCCCGTTCTCCTTAAAGAAAAACGAACTGCTTTACAAAAAGAAAAATGAAAAGTTTTCTTTTCATTTTTTAAGAGCAGGCAGTGGTCCGTGGGACCACTGCCTGCTCTTAAAAATGCTTTTGCAAACATTCACAAGGGGAAGGGTCCCTTGGGGACCCCTTCCCATTTGCGAATGTCTTACCACCTACTTGAAGTAGGTGGTAATATGCGAATGTTTGGGACCGCATTCACGGTCACAAAACATTCATGCATACTGTTAGGATTCGCTATTTGGAAGGGACGCCCTAAACACGCCCCTTCCAAATAGCGAATTCCAAACCCATTTTGCGATTCGGTAACAGGTTACCGAATCGCAAAATTGGGTTTGATGCATCGCAAAAGCATTTTTTGCGATCGCAAACGGGCCAATTCTGCGAATCGGCCCGTCTGCGAGGAGAAAAATGCTTGATGCATCTGGCCCAATGTGCTGTTTTGCATAGTGATATTTTACGTTGCAGGCTAGTGGTAAGTAATGTTTTTAACACATATATAACTCAAATGTTTATGTGGATAATTAGATAGCTAGCTAGCTAGCTAGGATAAATAGATAGATAGATAGATAGATAGATAGATGAACTAATCTGCAATGCAAAATATATGTTATACATATGTGGCCTGTTCACATAGATAAATTTACACATGAGTAAATCTGCAGGTGTAAATCTACTCATACACTTTCTAATCACTTTATGACTTTTGACAATTCACCATTTCTGAGTGTAAATTTACTCCAAAGTGTAGACCTAATGGCTCCCCTCTCTGAAAAGGAGGTGGAGACACATTTACTAGTGTATAGTTACTGCAGCCACACATGGCCAACCACTGATACTACAACACCCTCCGAAAGAAAATAATTGAGGCAGAGGCTTAAAATAGCTCCCATTAGCAAATAACATTAATATAAATTAATTTCAATATAAATTAATTTCAACTTTGTAAAGATATATATTAATTAAATGTAATGTTAAAAATACATAAATAAAAAATATTTAATGATAAAATTTGATGTTTTTTTAAAATGTAAAAATAGTCTAATTAAAATGTTTTTACATTACTTCACGTTAATTCTATATATAATGTTTTGTAAATTTTATAACCTAATAAATGTAAATATTTTGCTTTAGTAGTGCCGCCACGGTGTCATTATTGTTAGTTCAGAGTTTCCATAGGACAGGCATTTTTGGTACCTTTTGACGAATCTACACAAAACCTTCCATAAAAAAAGTGTTCATCTGCTTTGGATGAACACTTTTCCACCTCCATGGAAAGTTTTGCACTGAACCACTAAGGGGTATATTCACAAGAACGTGCGCTAAACATCGCCAAAAAAGGTTAACGCAACTTTACACATCGCAGTCTATCGCGGGAAAATAACCCCGTCTTATAGTGGAATTCACAACACGGCGGTACCATGCGATAGTTTCCCGGAAACGCGGACAATGTCCGCGATACAACCACTGTGACGGCGATAAAAACACAAACCCCAATGCGAAAAAACATGCAATGGCCCAAACCGCAATGAGGAAATCAGCGATAAGCAGCGCCAGGCCTGCAATACACACACGGCAGGTGGGAAAATCACTACAAAACTAGAAAAAACCCACAAACACAAAATACCCAACACCGAAGCACCATGGAGGCAGCCGGAGCAGGCGCAGAGGACGAGCGGAACCCCACAAGCACCCCGGACGACCAGCCTGGGACCTCGGAGACAGGGAAGGGCAAGGACAAGAAGAAGAGGAAGACGCGGTTCGGTCCGCAGGAGAATAGGATCCTGGTCACGAAGGTGATGGAACACCATCAAGAACTGTTCGTCACCTCCAATGTGTCATTGGGCACCAAAAATGGAATATGGCGGTCCATCGTGGACAAGGTGAATGCCGTCGGAGAGCACAAGAGGTCAATGGACGAGGTCAAGAGGCGATGGATTGACATCAAGCGCAAAACCAAGGAGAAACTCGCAGGCAACCAGAAGGCAGCAATGCAGACTGGAGGTGGGAGTCCAGCGCCACAGCTGGAGCTGGATGACATAGAGGAGCTGGTGTCGACAGTCATCAGAGTGGCGACCGTGACAGGAGTTGGGGGAGCGGACACTGCTCGACATGACACAACACAACAGCAACAGGGTGAGTAACCACCAGGTACTGGGGGACGGGGGGAGATGGCCACAATGGCACACATGCACAATCAAGCAGAGCACAGTGCACACCCACAATGACTGGATCATGGCCCTGATCTACAGACTGTCACAATGTACATTGCCATGCTGTCTGAATGTGAACATGTACCATGCGGCTACATACATGTGGACACATTGTAACACAGCATCTCCCCTTCACATTGCAGAGGCACCGTCAACACCTCCTGCAGAGCAGTCCCAGCCACTCTTCACTGATGACGAGGAGGACACCCACAGCATCGACACCCAAGCCCTCCAAGACATCATTGACATCATCCGCAACTCACGTCCAGGATCAGGGCAGCCCAGTTGCATCGAGGAGACCCCACCCACTCCACAAACCACCCAGCAGGAGGCACCCACAACCCCGGCTGTCTCCCAGGACCCCCACGAACAACACATGGCCTTCCAACGCCATGTGTTGGAGGGCCAGAGGGAGATGGCTGAGCAGGTGCGGGTGGGGTTCGACCTCATGGCTACCAAACTTGACGCCATCCATGGGTGTCTAAGTCCCATCAGGGACCACCTCCAGTCCCTAACGGACACCCACAGGCCACTCCATGGTCTCCAATGAGCCCTGGCTGACATAGCTGGAATCATGACTCGGAGACATGAACACCTGTCCGCTCAGAGTGGCCCCAGCGATCTCAGCCGTAAGCTGGCACACATGCGGAGGCTCATGGAGGACATGGTGCGGATGGAGGTGGAAAGGATGGCAGCCACCGCTGCACATCAGCAAAATGTAGCTGGGATCTACCATGCCCTGCAGATCCTCATCTTGGCATTGCTGCCACAAGGCGTGGCGCAGATGAATGCTGCTGCTCCTACACCATCCACATCTCCGCCCCCTGGTGTGTCAGTGCCTCACAGTGCGGCAGACATTTCCACTCCAGCACCTGATGTGTCACTGCCACACAGTGCGGCCGACAATCCACCTCCGGCCCCTGATGTGTCAGTGGCACACAGTGCTGCAGCCGGAACTGCACCACCCACAGGTGAGGCAGAGCACACAGCAGAGGACGAGGACGTGGATGGGTTTGAGATCAGAAGGAGGCATTAGCATTCATTTCCGCCACCTGGCCTGTTTCTGCTTGGTGCTGCACATGGCCCCATGACCTTCCACTGACCCCCGATACACTCTGCTGCACTCACCTTGGACCGCGACATGGACTGCCATATCCTGTTTGGTGACCAATGTCACAGCGACCAGACTGCGGACTGTACTCTTCCTCTTCCGCTGTACTTGTCATTCCCCGATGGACTCTGGCTGGCCCTCCACGGGCCAATATTGTGAAGTGGGGTTGGCATGGCACTGTACTGCTCCAGCTGCAAAACTCCACTGGATGTGCATTAAACATTCAGAAACGCACTGCTGTGTCATGTCTTTCATCATTCATGTATGAATGTGTGGATGAATGTAGGGTCAGTGATTCCCCCTAACGTCAATGATGCTCATCTAGTGGGATTCCAGTCACAGTGTGCTACATTGCCGATTGCGTTTCGGGTGCCGTAGACACTACAACAGGGACACACGCATTAGTCACTTCCTTGTCCGGACATGGACTGAACCACGCCCAGAGCCCCCGAGTCATTGTTGCATGCCCTGCCCTGGTCCAGTGTACGCCAGGCCAGAACACTCCACTTACGCTCCGAGGGGGGGGGCACATAGCCACATGTCGCAGGTTTACACGCTAGTGGTCTGCAGGTCACTGGTCTAGTTGTCAGCATGTCACGGCCACTCCCTGAGGGCAGGTTTACACACACACCACACCCATCCGGTACAGGCATCACAGGCCATGTGACCCCGCGAGTATAAGGGGCCGACCACGTCACATTCCCCACTGTCGGAGGTGACTGGATGGCGGACGTTCCACGATTCTCAATCATAAAGGGCCCATGAGTTGTTGAGCACAGGGTTAGTGGCACCCGAAGCCATGCGGCCGTCACGTGCCTACCACCATGTGGCGCTGACTGGGGTTGCACAGGGTTAGGCGCACCGAAATTGCTGAGCCGGTGTGCAGCCTGCGATGATGACGTGTGCACTGATGTGGTCTCTGCCATTGATGCCTCAGGACTCAGCGTCATGTGTGGGACCTTCTGGGCCGCGGTGCAGGTCCGTATGATGTGGAGCATGCCATGGTCGCGGGCCGGGGCCTGGAGTTTGCACGGGCACGTGGTGCGCCCACTGGGGGGGACACCGTTGGCAGCAGGTGAGCAGTGGGGCCTGGGTGCGCAAGGGCGGACAGCCAGCGCTGGCCGGCGGGAGGGGCTAGGGTGCGGCTGCATGTGTGGGCAGGGGCGGACAGGCGTTGTTGCCGTGTGCAGTGAGATGGACTCTGCCATGATTGACTTTGGCCTCGATTACAGATTGCAGACCTAGTGGCTTGCAGTGTATGCCGGCACGTGATTGGAGACACACCGGTGGCAGCAGGTGAGCAGTGGTGCCTGGGTGCGCGGGGGCGGCAGTGTCCCACCCTCTCTCTCTCTCTCTCTCTCTCTCTCTCCCTTCCTTTCCTTCTCTCTCTCTCTCTCTCTCTCTCTCTCTGCCTTCCTTTCCTTCTCTCTCTCTCTCTCTCTCCCTCTCTTCCTTTCTCTCGCTCCTTCTCCTTCTCCCTCTCCCTTTCTTTCTTTCTTTCTCTCTCTTTTTCTCTCTCTGCCTTTCTTTCCTTCTCTCTTTCTCTGTGTCTCGCTCCTTTGATGTGCGCATGACACACGTTCTGATTTTGTGCTTTATTTTCCAGGCTGTGACATCACGATTGTCCCGGACGGACCCGACAGGAGTCATCCGCATTGGTGTTTTGTGTTGTATTTCAATAACGTTTTTGGTTGTTACTTCAATGATGAGTGACTGTTTCTCGTTCTTCTGACCACATAAGTGTGTTTCTTGTTGTCATTGTGCGACATCATGCGCTTTTTGTGGCTCTTGTGTCGTGCACGGTATGTGTTTGTCCTGGGGGGGTTCCGGGGGGGACCTGGGAGTGGGGGCGGTGGGTGTTGAGGCCCTCTTGGGTCTCCGAGCTGCATGATCATTGTCTCCATGGCATCTGTGAGTCTTCAGATGTGGCTCTGGGCTGGGCTCCCTCTCATACTGCAGGTAGTCGTCCTGCTTAACACCAGCAGAAGGCAGGTGTTAAATCCCTGCTGCTACCGCGGCTTATCGCCTGTTTTTGGTTCGCATCGCAGATCTGGCAGTTCGTTGTGAAAGTGGTGTAGTGGTGTTTTCGGGATTTTTTATACGGGAACGCCTACTCTGCATCTCATTAGGGTTAGTTGGTGGTGTCACCCGTGGAGATAAATTTTGCGGCAGTTATCGCGGGAATACTGGCAATGTCTGCAGTTTGCACACGCTTGTGAATGGGGCGATAAATCTATCTCCACTTTTGATGCGCTAAAGTGCCGATAACTCGACGATAAGTCCTTGTGAATATGCCCCTAAGTGGGGCCAAGAAAAAGGGGGTTTAGCTAGAAAAGTACGATTTCCCATGTTAATTCCATTGAGTCAGATAGACACACCTGTGCCTCACTGCTTCTTTGAAAGTATGATGGTGCCTCACAGCAGAATGAACGTCATGACTCCCATGCTGAGTGACAACATTACGGTTGTGGGGGTGGTTCACTTTCCATACACAGGTATACACACCCGCTTGGACATTATATAAGATATCTGCGTTCCATGGCACATTACTGGATATCCGCTGGGGGACATCCAGGTGAAGATCTACAGTTACATAGTTTTATGGGTCCACACCCACTAGGGTAATATTTGAGCACTGGCAGCCTGATACACCCAATTTCACCATTCCCAGTTACATTGTTATAGTTCACTACCCACTGAGGTAACTTATAAAGTTTGGTAGCAGGTGCCAAATGAAATAAAAATTGCACTAGCATACCCATATGAGGTTAATTCAGTTAAAAATTCACAGCTTCAGCTCTACACCGGTCCACACCCGCTGGGGTAACATCAAAGTTTTGGCAACAAGGGCCACATGGAATTAGAATTGCACTAGTAGATAACATGGAAACCCTCACATAATGAGCTATCACTCCATGAGGGTATACATGAGTTGTTTTGTAAGATTATAGGGGCAGATTTACAAGCCCCTTGCGCCGCCGGTGCATCACGTTGCGTGACGCACCGGTGGCGCAGCCTGCTAACTGATATTTACAAGAACAGGTTAAGTCACCCTGCGTGACTTAACCTGTGCTTGTAAATATCGCCCCTGTTCACGCAACACTTTGCGTTTTAGGGGCGTGACATGGGTGTTGCTGTGGGTGTTCCCACGCAACACCCATGTCTACTGATGCATTTCCAGATTTACGAGAAATCGTAAATCTGGAAATGTGTCAGAATGCTACGCCTCCCTAGGGGTGGCGTAGCGAGGTGCAACGAGGAGAAATGTTTTCATTTCTCCTCGTTTTTTTCATCTTTTAATGCGTGCTGCATTCTACAGCACACATTGGAGGAGGAAATCACCTCAATTGATTGTTTTTGTGCAGGAAGATGCCCCTTCCTGCACAAAAACAATCTCCCCACGATGCAGGCATCCTTGCACCATGGTGCAAGGGTGCCTGCGCCGGCGCATGGCAGCAGTTTGTGCGCCAGTGCAGGGGGAAGCACAGAGATGCGACATATTGTTGTAAATATGTTGCATCCCTGTGCTTCGAAAATAACGCAGCGCGGCGCAGCAAAATGACTTGCGGCACCGCGCTGCGTTAGTTTCTTGTAGATCTGCCCCATAGAGGTCAGAATATCCTGGATTATGGGCAGCTGAACCGCACGGTCCAACCATTGCATAATTTCGACCTTTATTGCAATGTTCTTTATGCGTTATGTATACATTTCACACCTTGGTTTTGCACTTTATAGTGCCACTCATGACGATTATTATTATAGTCGCAATAGACGAATAAGACAGTAAATATAAGAGTTGGGAAAAGGCAGATTGGGAATGGATGGGGATGGACTCATTGGTCGAATCCGGTAATTTTATGCATATATGAATTTGAATTTTTTGCCATCTCGAGTTAACAAATTAGCTGTGTGCTCTTACTTTCTGGAAGGCCGCAATGTTTGGGGATTTGTTATTGGATGAATGTATCACCAGCCCGTGCACATGCACAATGGATTGTTCCCCCTATTTGCGTGTAAAATAATATTGTAATATAGCCCCTCTGTTTGGGCATATGGGATAATGGATGTAATAATACAAGCAGACAGATAAACATATATTACCGTTTGCAAATTATTGTAATTTGCATCAATATTTACACTATGATTCAATGCCGAATTTTACATGATCTGATTAATTCCTTTGTACTTTCAGCATGATTTAGGGTCATAAGATTATCCATTTACAAACAGCAGATCTACATAGCAAGATGAGGCCCATGCTTCTATGTGAGAACTTTGCGACTTCACATTAATTTGTGATTCTTTTTTTACTGTTTGAACACAGGAGTATTTGTATCGATGGAAAGTAGGGCATTGTTATGTTTGACAAAGGCTAACACCGAAACATGTCACCCACTGAAATAAACAACTGAAAAACGGATCCTGGAGTGCAGGTTTGTTTCCCTATTTGTGTGATTATTTACAGAAACTGCACCTTAACTGGCACCAGCATTACAAGTATAGTTGAGGCAGCCTAGATGCAGTACTTAAACACATATAAGAATGTGTGTATTTGTAAAAAATTGGAGTATTAGTTGGGGTTAAGAAACCACCTCAAATAATAATCACAATCTTTGTCAAGGTAAACCACAAAAGTCACTAAATAAACTTGTGCTCAACCTTCTGGTAACTTGACACAAAAGCAATCAGGCTTAACGCAGAGGCAATGTGTAAAGTATTCATGCAGCTCTCAAACAGTAATAGAGTGAAAACACAACACAGGAAAAAATAACTATTCAGAAAAAAACCTTACATTTAATAAATAAAATGACTCCAAAATGACACAAATTCAGTCAGTAGAACAAGAGATATAAGTTTTGTAAAGTTTAAGTAAAAATAGTGTTGAAAGGCAGGAAGCACCAACTGCACAATATCTGGTCGTGCTGGACTTGGTCAAAGTCACAATTTAAGGACAACCATGATTGGCAAGACCAAGGGGCATATTTATAAAAAAATGTCTTACAGCCCATCAAACCAGCTTGCTGCGCTGCATGACAGGGAAAGGGCAGGAATGCACCATATTTAAAAGAATATGGCAGACTCCTGCCTTTGTCTCTGTGCTGGCACCATTTTGGCTGCCTAGCGCCAATGCAGGCACTGTTGCACCATGGTGCAAGGGTGCCTCTGTTGCATGTAAGATTGTTTTTGTGCAGGAAGGGACACCTTCCTGCACAAAACAATCCTGAGAGGCATATTCTTTTTTTTATGTGCGAATGAGGAAGAAACGAGGAGAAAGACAGACATTTCTCCTTGTTACGCCTCCCCTGAGATGGTGTATTTTTTTGGCGCATTCCCAGGTCTACCACTTTTGGTAAATCTGGGAATGTGTCAAAAACCATGGGAGTTGCGTTGGAACACCTACGCAAGGTGGCCTTGCATGGCTTCATAAATCACATTTTGAGCTTGTGTTGCGCTTGCACTACTTTGCGTACAGCAATTTGTGAAACAACCCTTTTCATAAATATGACCCCAGGTTCGCACCACTGGAATTGTTACCTTCTGACTTCTGTGTGAGAAAGATGTGGTGCGTTTCTGCATGGCTCTGCATGGCTCTGCATTGGATTCAGTGAGGCTATCAGTTGGGACCTGCGTGGCTCAGTGGGGGTCTGCCTGCTTGGAGACGGATTTGGTGATACCTGCAGTAAGGAGCTACGTGGTGCAGCTCTGCATCGCTCTGCATCGCACTCCATTGGATCCAGTGAGGCTTCCACTCAGGAGCTGTGCTGCTCTGCATGGCTCTGCATCACTGCGTTGGATCCGGTGAAACCTTTGGTTAGGATCTTTGCAGCTCTGCAGGGCTCCTTGATGCTCTGTGTTATGGATCCGGTGACACTTTCAGTTAAGCAGGAAAAAGGACACTCTGGGCCTGATTCACTACGGTAAGGTTAGACCAAAAGTTTAACTTAGACCAAAAGTCTTTTCGGTATTCACAAGGGTAAGTTACTACTAGTAACTTTACCACTAGTAAACTTACTTCTAGTAACTTTACTAGTTGTAAGTTTACTAGTAGTAAAGTTACTAGTAGTAACTTACCTTTGTGAATACCAAAAGAAGAAAACTTATACTTAAGTGTTAAACTTAGACTTAAGTCTAAGTTTACTACTTTTTGGTCTTTACAAAGGTAAGTTACTACTAGTACTTTTACTAGTAGTAACTTTACTACAAGAAACTTTAACACTAGTAAGTATACTATTAGTAAAGTTACTAGTAGTAAATTACCTTTGTGAATACCAACAAGTAGTAAAGTTAGACTTTTGGTTTAAGTTAGACTTTTGGTCGAACTTACCTTTGTGAATTGGGCCCTCTGACTCCAGCCTAGGGCCCATGACCATGAGGACAGCACCTGGATGTGGGGCTTACTTCCACAGAGGCCAACAGAGGGGATGCAGTTGGGTCCAGTTGGGTCTTGTCAGCTGGGGAGCAGGAAAGGCTTCTGGAACTTGCTGTATCCCTGTAGGTCAGCCGTCTGCCCCTTGGAGTCATTTCTGGAGTCTAAGGTTCAAGGCAAACAGGTACAATCATCCTTCAGACTTCAGACAGCAGGTCAGTCCTGCTTCTGAGTCTACACAGGCCCTGAAGTGTTCTCATTTCAGGTTCTTAGGTGGCACTTTATGTCCAATTCCAGCCTGTGGAGGGAGGACACCCCTTTGTCTAACTCTAAAACAGGTTCTGGTCAGTTCTTTCCTTTCCCCTGCATTTTGATCTAGTTTGGCTAGTGAAACAAAGGGCAGGCAAGCCCAGATATAAGCTGCATCTGCCACTGATAAGGTGGAATCCTTCTGAAGCCAGGAAGGGCTGGGTACAGCTCCTGGGT
Source organism: Calotriton arnoldi (assembly GCA_963921515.1). NCBI lineage: Eukaryota > Metazoa > Chordata > Amphibia > Caudata > Salamandridae > Calotriton > Calotriton arnoldi. The sequence continues at coordinate 81,755 of CAWUFW010012498.1, read as the reverse complement.
TATCCTTTGAAGTGTGATCAGGGCTTTGGTACAGCTCCTCCCCAGTCATCCTGTCAGGAAGAACCACATCTCCACACACCCAGGTCCTTTGCTGACTGTCTGGGAGCAATGCACAACACACTAAAGAACCTTTAAAGGTCTGGTGACCTTGGACATTGGCAGAAAGATACATCTGGCTTAGGCAGGAAAATGGCAACTTTCTAAAAGTAGTAATTTATATTCGAATTCAATTGTTTTTTAATTGTCTTAAAACCAGAACAATATTTTTTATTACAAATGCAATCTAAAATAAGATAAAAGTGAAAGTGCAACTGTACCAAATAATGTGCAGGCTCACACTTCTTTTATATTTAATGGTTAAAGAAAAAAGCTTAAAACCAAGTACACATTAAATCAAAAGAAACTGCCCCACCCTGGTCTATCATCCAAATTTGTGACATCAATCCCATTGAATCCAGGACTGTGGCAACTGATTACTTAAAGATGTATCAGATGGAAGCCATTGTCAGGAATTTCACCAGTTTGCCACTTAATTGCGGGTTGTCGGGCTTGAGGCTCACTATTATAGCTAGGTGAATAAAGTCCTCCTTTTTACCTTTACAAAGTCTGCATTCTGTGGGTCCACTATATTCTCAAGTTGGCCGACTCACCAATGCTGCTATTCTGTCAAAGCGCAGAGCTGTTAATCTGTGCTCTATGTGCACTGGGAAGGGGATGCCTAGATATGCTTCTGGTTTCAGGGCACCATAGCTTTTAATCACCATCCAGGCATGAGATCAAGCGCTGAGTATATTTTTGTTGGCCAAGCTCGATCGCAGTTTTACAGCTTTGTTTGTTGCCCTTTTAAAAGTACTGTATGACATGTTTGTGGCCCAGAATTCAGTCAGATCCAACTGTGTGTTGGAATTTACTAAGTATTTGCAATTTGGTTCGATTGCAGATCACTTTGTAAGGCCGCCAATAAGGCGCTGTTTAGAGGGACGTATTGTGTTTGCCAAATCTTGAACCTACATTTTATTGTGGTTCATCTTCTATCCAGGTCTTACTTTTTGAGTCCAAACTCAAGACAGATTTGTGACAGAGATGATGTTTGAGGCAGAGACAAGGCTTGCCTGTCAGTGTTGGTCTGAGGTTTATCTACTAGAACTGCATTATGTCCTTTCAGGGCTGCACTTGCATATGTGATTGTTGGGAGTAGCTTGACAGAGATAACTGCTAATAGTGGCTAAAGAGGGGCCATCCAGTTTTTTCACTAACATACTGCCGGCATGGATTAGGGCATTCCCTTTCTTCACCATGTATTATTTCTGGTGAAAAAAGTAGCTCTTTGAGTCCAGATACACACCCAAATACTTGTAGCTACCTAACGCTACCAGGAGAGTGTTATTTAGGAAGATAGTGGCAGTCTGCTCTGGTTGGTTGGAGAAAGACATTGGGGCATATTCACAAGGCAATATCGCCGCTTTAGCTGCACTTTTCTGCCAATAAAGCAGCAATATTTTTATCTCTATATTCACAAGCTGTCGCTAACAGCAGTTAGCGACAGCTTTTAGGCGAAATGGACCTTTTTCAATATCGCAACTTCAGTCAGCGATAATTATCGCTAATGATATGCAAGGGAGGCGTTCCCTTGCAAAATCTGACGTGAAACCAAGATTTCCCTATTCACAAGGGTAATCCTTAATTTAAGATAACCCAAAAAAGTGGCTATAACTCCAACTAGAGGCAGTTTTTTAAGACCAGAAAATATCTGGTCTTAAAATGGAGATAAGCACTAAGAGCACTCCCTCGTGGCCTATCTATTCATTTCACTAAGGACTCAGTCACTACTGGGCTCAAAAAATACATTAAATCACATCAGTGACACTTAACAATTGAAATTTAATTTTCATTTCTTTTATTATTTCATTTCTTTATATACTTTATAAAATTTCATTTATTCCTTCTTTTTTCAATTTTATAAAAAACTTTTTCTAAAAGTGTATATATCACAGAAAACAACATTAATCCTGTTATCACATCAGGTATACATAACACATTTTTACATATATAGAATTACTTAACAAAAATAGGACCCTGGAGACATCATATAAATACATCAATTTCACACAATCCATTCAAACACATTCAAACTCACACAAACTACATACAAATTGCATCTGAATAAGGGGGAGATTATAGATGAAAAAAAACGAGGATCTCCACGACCAAATTAGATCTGAACAAATGGTTGACGCGCGTTTCGGCGGTGTATGAAGAGGAGTCAAACCACCTTCATCAGGACCTATCCAGATACCCACATAACTCTCACAGCACCCAGGGAACCTGAAACGATATTAAAAGTTTCACTGTTATGAGCCCAAAACATGTCTCGTCTATTATTGATTGGACCAAGATATCAAAAAGAAAACCACTTTTTCTCAAGGAACACATTATAGAACTCGCAAACAAAAAGACCCAAACCACCATGTTCTCTCAGCCCCAATAATTACCAATGGGGGTGTCGAGATTATAGTTCCCAACAGTAAATAGATAATGTACAAGAGGAGGAAAAAGGGGGAAAGAGAAAAGATGGAGAAAGAAACACCCACTCTATCCACCAGTGTATAGTCTGATAATATCTTATAGACCCTTCAACGTGATGTGATAAATTACTAAAATACAAAGAAAAATGTAGTAGTCCCTATCCCCTATATTAGTCAAGTATAACCTATAAAGTTAATGATTATATACATATAAATACTTACAAAAAAAGAAAGAAAAATTACAGGGCCAATAGCCATCAGCCAATCGTTGCACCTGGAAATAAGGACACTTGTCTGTATTCTAGATAGACGACATTCAATCTGTGTAAACAGACAATTTTATAAGCATAAGCGCTAAAGTCAAAGGGAACTCCAGATGAATATTAAACAATTATTGCCAGAGCTGACCTTACCTAATGTGATTATTCTCATACTGCCCAACTCATCATGTATTAATATTTCTTTCCTTTCCTTCCTTCTCACCAAAGAACCATGCCCAACAGGGACAGTATATTCTAGACAGAGAGAGACATTTTTAATAAAACTCTAGTAAGTATCCAAACAGTAAACTAAAGGCCAAAAAATAACCGAAAATTGCAACTACATCATTAAAAAGGTACAAACCAGAGAAAGATGAATCAGTAGGGATCTACTAGGAGACCTTATTTTTACTCTTCTCCATCAATCAGGCGTCCAGATTTTGATTCTTCAAAGCTTGCGATTACTTCCTTATGCAAGGCCAGGGGCGGTGCGTCCATTGGGGCAGTGGGGCGTTGCCCCACTAGCCACATGGCATCATTCAACTGTAGTTCATAACAATAACTACATTAATAAAAGAACTACAAAAGAAGTCTTTTGTAGTTCTTTTATTAATGTAGTAAGTTAAATAACACTCGCCGCGCCCGCTCGGCTCGCGGCACTGGCAGTCAGCAGCTGATTGAAGGGGGTGGGGCGGGGCTGGCTGCGGCAGCGGGTTGAGTGACAGCTGCGCTTAGTAAGCGCTGCTGCAATAGTGCGCATGCTCGATTTTGGGCTGGTCATTTTTATGACCAGCCCGAACATGCGCACTACAGCCACCCTACTACTATACTTGAGCCAGGAGAGCGAGGGGGGGTCGGGACCGAGAGGCCGAGGGTTGCTTGAATGCAGCAGCTCCTGGTCTCTTAATGGGCGAGGCGTCACCGTGCTCTAGCCAATCCTGGCGCTGCTAATGTAGGTTCTGGATTGGCAGAGACACCGCGCAGCCTGAGCCTGAGGGCAGGCATTTGCTGCATTGGGTGCCGCGCGTGGGTGGGTGGCACTGGGCGCTGTGCCGCACTGTGATTGGATTTGGCCATCGTGATTTGTGACGTGACCGCGCAGGCTCCGTCACCGTGCCAGTGCCGGCGCCCGCATGAGCCTGCTGGAGCTGAGCCGCCGGAACGTCAAGTACCGCAAGCTGCAGAACTACCTATACAACGTGTTGGAGAGACCCCGCGCCTGGGCCTTCATCTACCATGTCTTCGTGTGAGTACCGGTCCTCTAGGCACTATGTGGTAGAACTTCGCTGAACTGCGGTGGGACTTCTGTACTTCAGAGAGGCGTACATGTTCCCCGCGCGGTGTTTATGCTTACAATGTCTGCCTTTACTGTGCCGTGCGTCTCCTTTCACAGTAGGACCTGTGCGTCTCCTTTCACAGTAGGACCTGAGTGTCTTTATCTCCAAGTTCAGCTCTTGCAATGTTTTAATTTTACAATATATGGTGTTTGCAGTGTTACACTCTACCTGCTTGTCTTTGATGTATCTTACTTGGGAATATGGTGCCTTTTCCTCGGCCGTTAGGTGTGGCTCCGTTCGGCTTACTATGAAATGTACCGAAGGTCTCTGTCTTATGCTTGCTTTTAGCAGTGGGTGCTGCCTTGGTGTACTCGGGAGATATCAATGCTTAAAGTATCCTCCCTGACCGTATAACGCCTCTTCATTTTCCGTTTACCGCGCGGTAGTTGTGCTGATTGTGAGAAGCCAACTTTAACTATATAGTGCTTGTCTTTAACCGTTATGTGTGACTGCGCACAACTCGCTGTACAACCCCAGGCACTTTGAAATGTATAAGTTTGCAGTGCGGTGGTTGCCTTTTCCACATTGTCTCTACTTTGTATCATGAGTTGTATGTCTTTATCGGGTCTTTCTTAAAATATTCATACCGTGAGTCTGACTTTATCGTGCGCTGTGAGGCAGCTCAAAGGACCATCCGGGGCAGCATGCTGTCTGGGAGGTGCCTCCGCGCCACGCACATGCTCTGGCTGCAGAGAACAAAGTTGTAGGTAGTGTATATGCTGGTGGATTATTGTCACATGCAGTGAGTGCATGGCGTACCATGGGCTTCGTTTGTCGTTTGGTTTTATGCTAAAAAAAAAAGTGCAGAATTACGAAGAAAGTACCCTAAATACCACGATGGAGACACAAAGTGTGCTCGGTGTGCGCAGCCAGCAGCAGGTACCACTACCAGAGTGAAGTTGGAGCCTGGCCAGGGAGAGATGCAGTGGTCCTGCTGCCTGCCGCTGCCCCTTTCAGTCGCGCACTGGTGGGAGGAGGGTGTAATGTGCGTGTTGGGGTAGGAGAGCTTTCCGTGTTGAGTGAGAAGTGTGCGCAGCCCTTGTGTGCCACGGTCGGTGTCTGGCGTGTGCCTGCGCAAACTGAGGGAACTGGTCCCAGTCGTAATTCCTACATTTTAATTCCTCTAGGCAGTACTGCTGTAGTGTGCTGTTACCTCATCTCTACCCACCCCTACCTAGGGCTCTGCTGTTTGCATAGGTTTACTGTCAGCACTTTTCATTTAAGCATAGATTAATACTGTGGCTTAATTCTTTGAACTACAGCTCATAGATCTAATTACATTTGGTTTTGCATTGTCATCTGCTAGCTTAATATGATGCAAAAGCCAGCTATGTAAACTATTTGCAGGTACACATAATCTGTTCTTTGTAAGCATTAAACTCATTCATATAGTCAGGTAAATATTATACAAATAAAAAACAATCATGTAACAAAGTGGAAGACTGGTCAGGCCTCAGCGTGCAGTAATTGTCTCATTGTTAATGTTCATTCACCCCTCAGGAGGCATGGGCATATGCATTGTTGTGATGTTTACTTTACCTGTCATTTTATTCAGTTAATATTTCAGAGAATAATGAAGGCTGGAGCAAAAAAGCACTCGTTTTGTGGCTGTGTTTCTATTTCTAGTTCATTTCGGGCTCTCCTTGCAGCTTTCACCGACTATCAATGAGGTTTAAATCCAGGGGTATGGATGTGATACAGGGTATGGTATGCTGTGGTTGAAATTTGCTTGAAAATGCACCATTTTTCCACTCTTTTTTCAACCCGCCCTTAGGTTGTTCGGGCTCGCTCGCTACGCTCGCTCGCTACGGTGCAGTATGACAACCATTTTACGCCTCACCAGTTAAAAAAGTCACCAGCCACCACTGTGCAAGGCACCTTCCTCGCTAAAATACAGGTGAAAATAAGTTCCTAAAGATCTCATCAGGAAACTCACTCCCTGCTCTCTCATAGTCAGTGACTCCTAGGCATTGTTAAAATTAACAGTCAAGCTGAATCTTGAACTTATCTCATAGCCGCTGCTGTTCACAAGATACCAGTTCGTTCAGGAGTATATATAGGCTCTTGTCATAGTTGTCCCTACATTAACCAGTCTATCATTAATACGTGTAGGCACACATACAGTGCCTCCCGCAATGATTATAAGTATAAACGGGAGCCCAGGTCATATTCCTCGCGTTATTCCCACATCGTGACTCTAATGGCAATGAACCCGCCACATATTTACAAAAAAGACATGGCATAAAGATATTATCAACATCCGGTGACACTCGCAATGTTTGTGTATATAAACGAGAGCCCAGGTCAAGTTCCTCGCATTATTCCCAAATCATGGCTCTGATAGTAATAAACTCGCCACATATTTGCAAAAGGGACACGGCGTAAAGATTTTTATCAACATACGGTGGCTGTGAGTACACATGGGACCACACGTATATTACGCTCAATCTGGTTACACTAAACAGGCATATATAACCTCACAAGGGAAACGATATATGGCATAGCTCCTACATCACCGACTTCCAGTATGCTCACCTTTAGCAGGAAGGTAGTTCTACAATCTCAGGACGCCCACATCTCTCTGGCAGTACCGCGATCAGCAAAAAGACCGTGACCTATAAATAATCCGCCCCTGATTGAAAAAACGGCGCGAAAGTTGAAACAACGCGTCGCGTTCATCACTATAGAGATAGGACTAATACATGTCTTAGTAAGGAGCGCCATCTTGTAATGTACACAATTATCCCTATGTTTAGTGCCCCATTAAACAAAAAACGGCAATGATGGTCAAAACATCGTAAAACGATGTTAAATTAGTAGATTCATGTTTCATTTAGACTGTAGAGCCTATTCGCAAACCCAATAACAATCTGATTTCTTCATAAGTCAGGTATTTAAGGTTTCAAGTCAACCAAGCCATTCAAACACTAGTCTTCTATGTACCTTTCCCTGATATCAACAAAGGAAATAAATTCTTCATTGAAAAAAACAAAAAACAAACAAACAACAAGCCTGCACAGAACAACCTTCATCTATGTCTTATCAGGAGCTGTATACATGGCGCTCGTGTACGAGTCTATTTAAACTCTCATAATACGCTCCATTATTATACCCATAAGACCATTCAGGACGGTCCTAACAAAGGATCTGAGAGAGGCGCCTGGTAACTGGCATATCAGAAATAACACTATCATTTAGAACACCAGAAAGATGGCTTTATATTCTGTGGTCCTCAGCTTTTACGAAAACAGCTAATTTCAGACACCACAAGAGACTTATTGAGTGGGGCAGATAACAATAAAGGCATAATCAAGACTTAGTAATATGCCAGACTATATCTTCATTTAACCCATCCCTCACACTATTTAAATGAAAAATCCAAAACGTTTCTCGTTTCTTGCATGAAATTTCTGCTGATTGGCCTGCCTTACTCAGGACTTTTTCTATAATACACCATTTCACGTCTCTCTCTGAATGTTGTTTATCCAAGAAATGCTGTACTAATGGTGCCGTACACTTGCCTGTCCTAATTGCAGATTTATGCTCGCTGAATCTTGGGCGGAATTCACGTCCAGTCTCACCAATGTAGGCCAACCCGCATGGGCAGAACAATATATAAATAATATTGCTGCTCCTGCAGTTTGTGAGATGCCTGAGTTTGACATTCCTCTCCTTATAACTAAAGGATTCAGTGACTATTGCTGCATCACAGGCATGGCATGCCCCACATTTATGATTCCCTAAAATCAAAGGTAATCCAGTGATGGTTGTCTGATGCTGAATGGTAGGGGCTTTCTGTCTTGTATGGACCTTTTTCAATATCGCAACTTCAGTCAGCGATAATTATCGCTAATGATATGCAAGGGAGGCGTTCCCTTGCAAAATCTGACGTGAAACCAAGATTTCCCTATTCACAAGGGTAATCCTTAATTTAAGATGACCCAAAAAAGTGGCTATAACTGCAACTAGAGGCAGTTTTTTAAGACCAGAAAATATCTGGTCTTAAAATGGAGATAACCATTGGGGCCTCATTACAGCAGGTGTTGTTGCAGGACCACGCTGCAAGCAATGTTGCTGCGCTGCCCTGCCACAAAATTACAGGGCAGGACTGCGCACCATCAATAAGATAGTGCACATTCCTGTGCCCCACACATGAAAAGTGTTGCAGCGCTGCGGCAAGACAGCGTTGCAACACTTCTCACTACGCCCTTGTTGCGACAGCATGGATGCGCTGTACTCACTGGACAGCGCTCCATGACGCAAGTAATGACAGTTACGTCAGGAATCCTGACGTATCTGTCTGCGCTAAAGTCACGCATTGCTGCAGTTGTGTCACAACCATGACGCAATTCCAGCAATGCATGGGGCCAGCCTATCCCTGTGGCACTGCGTCACCCTCATGCCTGCCATCAGGCAGGCGGAAGGTACTGACGCAGTGCAGTTCATGAGGGGTGCACGAATGTCGACGCTGTTGGAGATCCATCTGTGTTGGTTGTGCGCTGTGGTGTCATCGTCTGGAAGCAGTGGCGGAGTGTTGGTGCTGGGAGAGTTGACTTGACGTCCAACGGTGGCCTTGATCCAGCTGCGAGGGGTTGCGATGATGGCGTTGGCGTCCGGTGGGCAAGGTGAAGACGTGATGTATCCAATGATTGTTGGTCCAGGAGAGTCCGGTGTTGTGGCTGAAGTCGAAGCTCCCGCCTGCGGAGGTGACGTGCTTGACCGTGTGTCCTGCTATGTGGGCTGTTGAGCTGAGTTGCTGCTTGCGTCTGATGTTGGGGACCATTCCCAGAAGGCGGTGGTGTCCTGCTCACTGGGGTTGTCCAGGTGGAACTTGAGATAACCGAGTAGGATGTAGTCGGTGGATGGGAGACCCTGGGGTACAATGAGGCCAACAATGGTATTTGAGAATGGGGGGCCAAGGGCCGGGGGGCCTGCACATGAGGGTACCGCAGTGTATGTGATTGGGCTTGTTCCGGATCTGGGAGTTGAGGTGATCCATGGTCACCCTTGGGTCATTTGAGTGTGCCTCTGCAGGTGATGGCAATGCATTGTCCTTGAAGGTCGTGCTGATCCTTGCGGGTGATACTGCAGCCGTCAATGATGGCAATGGCGATGTCCGGTCCGGAGCAGAGGTTGGTCCTGGCAGGAGAGGTGGCTTCCAGGGTTGATGGCGAGGAGGGTGCTGGCGTCGTAGCGGTGGAGAGTCCAAGAGGAAGGCCTCCTTGGTGCTGAGCGCGGTCCAGGGGCAGATGGACGCAAACGGGCTAGCCTATGGTTTGCCTTTGGCACGTGAGACATCCAGTACAACGCAGGCAGTACATCATCAACAACGCAACTCCAACAACGCAGGTACCTTTACATTGCTTTTGATTACAACGCATTGTGAGTTCAATAATGGTGTAATTTAAATTATTTTGGGTGGGTATGTGTTCCAGATGTAAAATATGAAAATTGGGGTGTTGAATGGGGTAAAATATGAAAATTGGGGTGTGTAATGGGGTAAAATATGAAAATTGGGGTGTGTTATGGGGTAAAATATGAAAATTGGGGGGTGTTTTGGGGTAAAATATGAAAATTGGGGTGTGTAATGGGGTAAAATATGAAAATTGGGGTGTGTTATGGAGGCCCAAAAAGGTATTTCTGGATTCATGGTTGGGTGTGGGGTGCAAAGGTCAGTTTGGTGTTGCACACACTGAAGTGGGAATAGTGATATTTATGTCTCCTCTACACAACACCTACTCTACTGTTGCAATGTGCATAGTATTAGTATGCATTGGAATTGAATGCGATGTTATGGCATGCGTAGCTAATACATATGTGCCTTTGGCACACTAGTTGTACGCCTGCTGTGCATGTGCGCACAGCGGCCAACATTGAGAAGTGCTTGGGGGGGCATGTTCTCCATGCAAGCTGTAATGCAGCCTGCATTGCGAACAGGGAAGTGCGCATGACTGCTTTGTGCGGCCTGAGTGGGCCGAAAAAACAGTCATTGTGCACTTGAGTGGGCATGCCAATCCGCCCATGCCCTGCACCGTGTTTGGAGCAGTCCTACCCACCCCTCCCACACCCTGAGGATACATAGCATGATTACATCAGTCAGTTATCATCATGTGATGATTGTTCCTTGTTGGAAGTGGGGGTCCTTATCCCTCAACGCCGCCACCAAATGCTGGAGGCGGGAGTCCCCGTCCCACACCGTTGTTGCCAGGTGCGAGATCCGGACCCCTCGTTTCAACGTTAGGCTAAGTAAGGACACAGTCTGAGATAGCACTGCTCACCCCCTTAGTAGCTTGGCACGAGCAGCCAGGCTTATCTCCAAGGCACGAGTGTACAGTATGTGCAACCACAGTCACAGCAACCCAATGATATCACCACAAATAGACTCCACACGAGTTTTTATAAAACAAGTATAATCTTTATACAAGAAGATATACGATATGACCACACGATACAAAACCAACATATAATAATGGGTAGTATTTCTTCCAGTGGATTGGTAGGTTCTAATCCCAACCACCACTTCTAACCAACAGTTAAGCTGACTTCTAACCGTTTCCAAAAGGTTAGGTAGGTCGTATTGCTAGAATCACACAGGTTGCAAAAGAAACGAAATACTGCAATGCGTAACAATATACTCCTGAACTGTGCAATAGAGAAACAATGCCATACGTAGCGCCACAGTCATGTACTTTGCAATAGAAGGAATAATGCGATGCGTATCACCACCAGCATGCCCTGTGCAAGGAAGAAACAAAGCAATGCGTCACGCTACAATCATGTACTGTGCACTGAAGAAATAATGCAATGCGCCACGTTATAATCAGGTACTGTGCGATGAAGAAATAAAGCAATGCGCCACGCTTACAATCATGTACTCTGCAAGGGAAAATAATGCAGTGCGTAGCGCACCCAGCATGTAGTTCGTCAGGCACAAATAGAGTCAGGCGTCATACGACAGTTCGATAGTTCGTTAGCAGCAATAATGCAAAGTGTAATACGACAGTCTAGGTGCTCCATTAACAGTTGCCCCCGACATGGATCAATGATGACACAAAAGTACCGCTTCTCACTCCGGCCCCAGAACTGCCCCTCCTTGGGCCAGCACGGGCCTCGATCCGAGCCGAAGCAACAGGCTCACGCAGCTGCCAGGAGTGAGAGGCCGAGAGAGTGTCCCTCCGAGCCCGCACCCCACCCCAGGTGGTGATCCACGTTACCTGGGGGGGCGTGACCCCACTCTCCTCCCCTCCTTCAGCGACTTGAGCCTTGATCCAGAACTCGGTCAATGGGCACGGCGAGCTCGGGCCGGCGACTCCGCTCCTCCGGGACTGCCGGTCCGGGCCGCTACTGTTGCACTCCGAGGGCCCAATGATCTGGCCCTCCTTCCGGCGGTCTCAGTGGACACCGAGACCCGCCCTCAGCACTTGTGGAGACTTACTTTGATTTCGGTGCACACGCTACCCAGGCACTCCTCACCAGCGCCTCTGGTTGCACTGCGACACGCACTCTGCGGGTCCGAGACTCGCCTCTTCTCTGGTGCACACGATGACCAGGCGATCGTCACCACTCCTCGGCTTGCACCTCAACACGCACCCTGCACATCCGAGTGTCACCTCTTCTCCCGGTGCACACAACGACCAGGCGCTCTTCACCAACGCCTCGGCTTGCACCACGACACGCACCCTGCGCGTCCGAGTCTCACCTCGTCTCTCGGTGCACACAACGACCAGGCGCTCTTCACCAATGCCTTGGCTTGCACCACGACACGCACCTTTCGCGTCCGAGACTCACTTCTTTTCCCGGTGCACACGACCAGGCGCTCCTCACCTACTCCTCGGCTTGCACCACAACACGCACCCTGCGCGTCCGAGTCTCACCTCGTCTCCCGGTGCACACAACGACCAGTCGCTCCTCACCAACGCCTCGGCTTGCACCTCGACACGCACCCTGCGCGTCCGAGACTCAATTTACTCCTGCGTGCCCACGATCACAAGGCACAACTTCTGAGGGTCTCAAGCTGCAAAAGCACGCGCACACCGCGTTGCTTGGGACGTCTCCGGAAACTTTTATGTTCCTGTGTTTCCAAACAGGGAGCCAGCTCACCTCGGGCCCTTGGGGTTCAGGACACAGCACAAAGCACAGTCCTGTTCAAGAAGGGGGGACACCACCCACTGCAATGTCCCTTCAGTCTCCTCCTTAGTAAAAGCTACAAACTGCAGGCCAGCCCCAGATCACGAAGTAAGGGTCAGTCCTATCCAGCAGCCTCTTCAGCAACTTCTTCCTTGGCAGAGGTTCTTCTTGACCATGAAAGAGGTCAAAGCCTTTGCAGACTCGACCTGTCCATTTCGCCATTCAAAATTACACCAAATTCTAGGGGTTTCAGTTCTCTTAGTTATACCCCTTCATGTCTTTGAAGTTTGTTGTGCTCAGGGGTCCCTGACTCCTGCCTAAATAAGTTCTGGGTGTCTCCCTCCCAGTGTCACCTTTCTCCCTTTGATACTGGGGGTCTGGACCCTTAATCACTCAGCAGGAGATGGGTCAATTGTTTTATAGCTGCAACCCAGGCCTCTTCACCTCCCGGGGTTTCTCCTCGCATACTCTCCAGATGCAGGTCAGCCAGGTGCCATCTCACCCCCTCCCATCTCAGATCCAGACAGTAAATCCACATTCAGCAGAGACACACAGAAATGCTTAAAGCACAAAACTCTGCCACTTTCTAAAAGAGTGGTTTCTGAACACACAGTGACAAAACCACTTTCATAGAAAGATGTGTTATGACACTGTGAGTTCATACATAGTAAACTTCACCTCTCCATTATAAACTTATAGGAAACTAGGCTAACAAAACACCATACCCAGCCTCCCCCATTCTGTCCTATGGGCAGAATGGCCTTTCAGCAGTAAAAACGAAATGGAGTGTTTTTTCACTGTCAGGACATAGCACACACCTCAGTATATGTCCTGCCTTTTACCTACACTGCACCCTGCCCAGGGGTTACCCGGGACCTACTACAGGGGTGCCCACAGTGTACGCAAAAGGGAAAGTAAGGCCTGACAAGTGGTTGCACTTGTCAGGACAACATGCTAACTTAGCAAACTGCGCGCAGGCCATACACTGAAGGCTTGAGTTCCCTTCTCTGCGCGCCTTTGCATTACTAGCCCTTGCACACACAGTGCACATCACTAGGGACTTTTACTAGTAAGGCAAACATACCAATCATGGCCAACCAATTACCATTGTACTTTACATAGGGAACCCTTGTACTTTGACACTGATCAGCAGTGGCAAAGTACCCAAAGCATCTAAATTGGCAACTCTATGTCAGGAAAACGGTCTAGGGGGAAAGCAAAAAGTTTAGGGAACTTTAGCCAAAGAGGCCAAGTCCAACATTCCTCTTCTGCACTGCTTGAGGCAGTGGGGCAACGCTCTTCCGCCATAGCGGAAGAGACACCACTGGGGGGGCATCATCTACGTGTGATAGGCCTGAGCGACTCACCCCCCGGCCCTCCTGCGCTACACGTCCCACCTTCTCCTTACCTGGACATTGACACCGTGGCGCTATCCACTGCACTCTTTCCAGATCTGTGACTCAGCCAGCAGGAGCCTCAGCCAGGTGTGATTTCACTAGGCTGGGTACAGCAGTCGCTGCCTAGTCCGCTGGTGGACCTCCCGATGCAGTTGATGCAGCAGGGCCCCCTTAGTCGTGAAGTTGCAGCGCTCACACCACACAAGTTCGGCGTAGCACAGGGGCCTCACCCTCCACAGCGTACGGCCAGCCCAACATCATCCGGCCTGTGATGCAGGGAGATGGCACACACCGTTGGTAATCTCCTCCGTGCACCCCGGTGTAGTGGTGGTTCGTAGTATGCGATGCAGACCTCACTACGTTGGTGCGCAGGAGCGCCTCTACCATTGACAGCTCCAAGGGTCGCATGGCGGTCTTCTCACACAGGTCACCAACGGGTCGCCATGCAACTTGCCAGACTTCACCACCAGGTACGGGCGATTGTAGCGCATCAATGTCTACCGCCACGGCTCATCAACTCCACAGCTCCTCCGCATACCACTCCAGGCTCCAGACGCTGGTCCAGCAAGGCATCCAGGCTCCAGACGCAGGTCCAGCGAGGCATCAAGGCTCTCATCCTGGTCATCCTGTATGTTCGCTGGCTTGCAGGTGTTGTTGATGTGTGCTGCACTTGGCCATGGCTGCTCCATTCTGCATGTTATTGTTTTTATGCCTATTTTCTTTTGGAGGTTGACTGATAGGCTCTTTTTTGCATTAGAGGCAAGGAAACGCACGCTGGGCTGACTAACGTGAGTTTTATAGCTGCTAATGGGCCTATCGCTAGGTATCGCCAACTAATGCCGGATTTCCTATCGCCATCGCGCTGATGTTAGCTGCAGTTTTCACCACTGTTCACTGATACTATCGCCATGTAGCGATGGCTTGTTCATACGCTGCTAACATGCCGATAGTTTTCAGGGTTAGGCGGCGATAAATATACTGCCGCTAACTGGCGTTTGCGATAGATATCGCCAGTCCTTGATAATATGCCCCTCAGTGTGCTAATGATTTACCCTATAAAAGTCACATTTGTTGCAATTGCCAAGCCTTATGCCTTAAGGTGTCAGCGTTAATGGGTCTTTTGAGCTTGTCAGATGTGGAGGGGGTGCGGTTTTCTCTTCGGAAGTAGGGAATTATAAACGGATCATTGAGTATCTGATTCTAAATAATAATTAATTATCGTCTGTAACTACTAGCTACATTAACATGTAGGGCTGTGGAAATAATTTGAGGACTGGCTTGTAACAAAGCTGCGTTTACCATTTTAGAAGTGTGGACAAATCATCGGGCTAGTAATATAGCACAGTGATTTGAGCTATTGCTCTTAACATCTGCGTCTGGTCGGCAGATCATAGATTTGAATCTTGGCAAGGTTGACCCGTCCTCTCATCCTTCCGAGGTCGGTAAAATGAGCTGGCATTCTGACTTCATTTTAATAATTGTATACTTATAATTGTCTTATAAATGTTAAGGTATGTGTCCTACAAATATTAATTTTCCAATGAATATTTTACATAAAGCGCTTCGGATGAAAGTGCTGTATAAATTTACAATACATAAATTGTTATCTTGGAACACTACGGGCCCGATTCACAGAACTAACTTAAGACAAAATCCTAAACTTACTACCATTTTGGTATTCACAGAAGGCACTTACTCATTTTGGTATTCACAGAAGGCACTTACTTACTCATTTTGAGTAACTTACTCATTTTGTGTAACTTACTCATTTTGGTATTGACAGAAGGCACTTACTCATTGATGAGTAAGTGCCTTCTGTGAATACCAAAATGAGTAAGTTACACAAAATGCGTAAGTTACTCAAAATGAGTAAGTTACTCATTTTAGTATTCACAGAAGGCACTTACTCATTTATGAATAAGTGCCTTCTGTGAATACCAAAATGAGTAAGTTACACAAAATGAGTAAGTTACTCAAAATGAGTAAGTAAGTGCCTTCTGTGAATACCAAAATGAGTAAGTGCCTTCTGTGAATACCAAAATGGTAGTAAGTTTAGGATTTTGTCTTAAGTTAGTTCTGTGAATCGGGCCCTACATAATGAAATGGATAAAGACTAAACAGCTATGAAATCAATACACATATACTATACACCACAACAAGTCAAACCGATTGACTCTGCCAAAGCTTATTGTTACTGGAGGTACCAGAGATTGCCTCTCCTTTGTATAGAATGTACATCTTGTTTGCGCGGTTGATAACTTCCATAGAAGGCTCCATATCTTGTCCCCTCTCTCCCTTTTTGGAAACGCATTATTCCAGACAGTAACACAATTTACCCTAAAGGTATTGCTGCAATTCAGACACAAACCACAATATCAGCCTGAGTTATTGGAAATAGTTTCAGTGTAGTTCACAAAAGTAGGATTAAGTAGAAATGTTTTACTTCTTACACAGCTTTTACTCGTTGTGGAATCTTCCGCTGCGGTATTTGTTATTGACCTCAGGAGAATGGTGCCAGCATCAGCACTGGTCCTTTAGCACCTGCAGTGGTGGCATTTACAGATGCAGTGAACTCGCACCCATCCAGGTAGCCTCGCTCACAGTCGCAGCCACAGCTCTCACAGCACACAATCACTGGGATGCGCTGCGCTGGCATTGGTGGAGAGCATGTCCCAAGAGATGCTCAGCCTTTCAGCATTAAAACTGCCCGTGCGCACAGAGATGGGCGTTGTGCCCACATCTCAACAGGAAATGCAAAGGGAATTTAATCCCCAAATTACAGTAAATAAAACTCACCTTGCTGAGTTGTTCTAATCATTGCTGGTTGCGGCTTAGCAATGGACTCATGCTTAGCAAAACTATTACTTGGTAGTGTTGGCTATACTGTGAATGATATATGCACAGACTTAGAACACACATGGTAATCCAAGTAACTGTACCAGTCACACACCCATGTTTCCTCGCCGAGTTCATGAAGAAGCAGAGCTATATGGAAAACCTCATAAACTAGCACTCCTTCTGCATTTATTGTACATTATTCGTGTCGCGGGAGGCCATTTCAAGTCACCGAATCATCAGCATCTGATTTGCCTCTTCCCTATGACCTGCTGTCAAGTTTCATTCCTCACACTTTGGGGCATATTGTCAAGGACTCATCGCCGGGAGGGAAGAAGGGACTTTACTGACGATAATGGGCCGATAGCTAGTTAACGCCCTCTAACGCCGGTTTCCCTATCGCCATCGCGCATATGTTATCGGCAGTTTTCACCGCCTAACCCTGGTACTATCGCCATGTAACGTCGGCTTGATAATACGGCGCTAAAATGGTGATAGATTTCAGGGTTAGGCGGTGATAACATAACTGCCGATAACTTGTGTTGGCGATAGTTATCGCCAGTCATTGAGAATATCCCCCCTTGTGTTTGTTGTGTTTACCTCTAAGTGTTTGACATTGACGTAGGTGGCCAGTGCATTTACTAATCTTTGCAGGCCCACTTTTGTCATGCTGAACAGCACAATGTTATCTGTGTAAGACAGATGAGAGAAGCGCAGTGGACCCGGCTGGGGCAGATGTGAATTGGGAAGGATCTGCCATGAATAGATTAGAAGAGATGAGGCACCAACATGCATCCCTGCTCGAATCATTGGTTGGTTGGTGCCCTCTCTGATTTTCAATTGAATTCAAGTTTCTGCATAGAGCTGCTCTATTGCTTGAAGGAGCATTAAGGGAATTCCCGATTTCCATAGCCAACTAGCTTCATAAGTGCTCCCTGAAATATGGTTGAATCCACCCTGACTTTTAGGAGTCAGGGGGAACCCGAAGGTGAAGCATGCCACTATTAGAGTGGGTGAGGGTTGTATAAAAATGGGTTTTTTCCATTCCCCACTCCAGTAGGAGTGGTGCATAGGTGTGGCATATAGCTGATTCTCTCCTCCCATCTTCTTTCTTCTGGAGGCGCTTTCAGCTCTAGAAGGGATACTCCTTGGTTAGTAGCGTTATTGCTGATAATCATAATTTGTGACACCTCTTCATCTGCTGGTTCGGCTTGTTTGGGATGGTACTTGCCTGGCATCATCGGGGGGAAGAGGGTCTTGTTCATAATTGTGCCCTGCTCAGATATAGCGTCTCTTTTGTATGAATTGATGACCAGCTTATGTGTGAAAGCCTGGTTTAAACCCCCTGCACTTTATGAACTACTAGTTGCGAAGCCTCTGGGCTGCTAATAGGGAGTGCTTTTTTTCTGTGCTTTACAGCTTTGATTGTTAATTGCCGATGGTTTGTGGCTTTGCCTTTGACCCTCAGGACTTTTTATTGCTTCTTTCGGCATTTGCGATGTGACTGTTATTGCAGAATCCATGGTTGATATTTCATCAATAGATGAGTGTAGAGTATTACTTGAGGGGCGCCTTTCACTTTGCTTTCGTTTTGTCCCAAATATTGTATAGATTCCCTTTGATTAGGCCACCTTGGGTTTCTGTAGCTCATTTCTTGCTTGCCTAGCATATTTTCATTGCCTGCTGTTGGGTTTTCCGGGGTGGAGAGTGAGACCTTTCCTCTCTCGCTGGGGATGGTATCTCTAATAGGGAGCATTAGGGTTAAACTTCTTCAAACTCCTTTTGTTGATGGTGTGTATACCCTCTTTATGACATGTGTTTAACTGTGCTTTTTGAAGTAGCTTTTCCGATCTTAGTCCTGTTCTTGCCAGTTTAAGACTATCAATTGGGTGTCTGTGGGTTGCTTGCTTGCATGTGTTGGGGCGTAAAAGTTAAATAACGATTGCCTCTATCAATTCTCACCGTCAAAAGAGATTATGATAATTAATTTATGATAGCATCATGTAAAATTATTAAAACGAAAAACGTGAGAGTTCATACTGCATCATAAAAGCATGCAGAAGTGTTTTGAACATGGAAATGTGTAAAGGCAGACAAAGAGAGAAATAGATATTGTTTAACTATGCATGTAATCACGTGATTTAAGAAACTAAGGGGGATATTCACAAGAACGTGTGCTAAATATCTCCAAAAAATGTTAACGCAACTATACACATCGCAGCCGATCGCGGGAAAATAACCCCTTGTTAACCTGAAATTCACAACACGGCGGTACCATGCGATAGTCCCCCGAAAACGCGGCCAATGTCCGCGATACAACAACCGCGACCGTGATAAAAACACAAGCCTCAACGCGAAAAAACATGCGATGGGCCAAAGCACGATGAGGAAATCAGCGATAAGCAGCGCCAGGCCTGCAATACACACATGGCAGGCGGGAAAACCACTATAAAAGTAGAAAAAACACACAAACACAAAATGACCAACACCCAAACACCATGGAGGCAGCCGGAGCAGGCGCAGAGGACGAGCGCAACCCCACAAGCACCCCGGACGACCAGCCTGGGACCTCGGGGACAGGGAAGGGCAAGGACAAGAAGAAGAGGAAGACGAAGTTCAGTCCGCAGGAAAACAGGATCCTGGTCATGGAGGTGATGGAACACCATCAACAACTGTTCGTCACCTCCAACGTGTCATTGGGCACCAAAAATGGAATATGGCGGGACATCGTGGACAAGGTGAATGACGTCGGAGAGCACAAGAGGTCAATGGACGAGGTCAAGAGGCGATGGATTGACATCAAGCGCAAGACCAAGGAGAAACTCGCAGGCAACCAGAAGGCAGCAATGCAGACTGGAGGTGGGAGCCCAGCACCACAGCTGGAGCTGGATGACATGGAGGAGCTGGTGTCGACAGTCATCAGTGTGGAGACTGTGGCCGGAGTCGGGGGACCGGACACTGCTCGACAGGACACAACACAACCGCAACAGGGTGAGTGACCACCAGGTACTGGGGGGACGGGTGGAGATGGCCACAATGGCACACATGCACAATTAAGCACAGCACAGTGCACACCCACAATGACTCTGGATCATGGCCCTGATCCACAGACTGTCACAATGTACAATGCCATGCTGTCTGAATGTGAACCTGTACCATGCGGCTACATACATGCGGACACATTGTAATACACCATCTCCTCTTCACATTGCAGGGGCACCGTCAACACCTCCTGCAGAGCAGTCCCAGCCACTCTTCACTGATGACGAGGAGGACACCCCCAGCATCGACACCCAAGCCCTCCAAGACATCATTGACATCATCCGCAACTCACCTCCAGGATCAGGGCAGCCCAGCTGCATCGAGGAGACCCCACCCACTCCCCAAACCACCCAGCAGGAGGCACCCACAGCCCCGGCAGTCCCCCAAGACCCCCAGGAACAACACATGGCCTTCCAACAGCGTGTGCTGGAGGGCCAGAGGGAGACGGCTGAGCAGGTGCGGGTGGGGTTCGACCTCATGGCTACCAAACTGGACGCCATCCATGGGTGTCTAGGTCCCATCAGGGACCAGCTCCAGTCCCTAACGGGCACCCACGGCCTGCTCCATGGTCTCCAATGAGCCCTGGCTGACATTGCTGGAGTCATGACTCGGAGACAAGAACACCTGTCCGCTCAGAGTGGCTCCAGCGATCCCAGCCATGAGCTGGCACACATGCAGAGGCTCATGGAGGACATGGTGCGGATGGAGGCGGAAAGGATGGCAGCCACCGCTGCACATCAGCAAAATGTAGCTGGGATCTACCAGGCCCTGCAGATCCTCATCATGGCATTGCTGCCACAAGGCGTTTCACAGATGAATGCTGCTGCCCCCACACCATCCACATCTCCGCCCCCTGGTGTGTCAGTGCCTCCCAGTGCGGCAGACATATCCACTCCGGCACCTGATGTGTCACTGCCACACAGTGCGGCCGACAATCCTCCTCCTGCCCCTGATGTGTCCGTGGCACACAGTGCCACAGCCGGTACTGCAACACCCACAGGTGGGGCAGAGCACACATCCGAGGACGTGGATGGGATTGAGTTCAGAAGGAGGCACTAGCATTCATTTCCGCCACCTTGCCTGTTTCTGCTTGGTGCCGCACATGGCCCCATGACCTGCCACTGACCCCTGATACTCTCCGCTGCACTCACCTTGGACCGCGACATGGACTGCCATATCCTGTTTGATGACCAATGACACGGCGACCAGACTGTGGACTGTACCCTTCCTCTTCCGCAGTACTTGTCATCCCCGGATGGACTCCGGCTGGCCCTCCACGGGCCCATATTGTGTAGTGTGCTTGGCATGGCCCTGTACCGCTCCAGCTGCAAAACTCCACTGGATGTGCAATAAACATCCAGAAACGCACTGCTGTGTCATGGCTTTCATCATTCATGTATGAATGTGTCGATGAATGTAGGGACAGTGATTTCCCTTACGTCAATGATGCCATCTAGTGGGATGCCAGTCACAGTGTGCTTCATTGCCTATTGTGTTCCGCTTGCCGTGGACACTACAACAGAGACACACGCATTAGTCACTCCCTTGTCCTGACATGGACTGAACCACGCCCAGAGCCCCCGAGTCATTGTTGCAAGCCCTGCGCTGGTACGGCATATGCCAGGCCAGACCACTCCGCTTACGCTCCGAGGGGGGCCCACAAGCTACATGTCGCAGGCGTAAATGCTGGTGGTATGCAGGTCACTGGTCTAGTTGTCAGCATGTCACGGCCACTCCCTGAGGGCAGGTCTGCACACACACCACACCCATCCGGCACAGGCGTCACAGGCCATGTGACCCCGCCAATATAAGGGGCCGACAACATCACATTCCCCACTGCCGGTGGTGACTGGATGACGGACGCTCCGCGGTTCTCAATCATAAAGGGCCCATGAGTTGTGGCGCATAGGGTTGGTCGCACCCGAGGCCTTTCGCCCGTCACGGGCCTACCACCACGTGGCGCTGACTGGGGTTGCCAGGGTTAGTGGCACCCGAAGCCTTGCGCCCATCACGGGCCTACCACCACGTGGCGCTGACTGGGGTTGCACAGGGTTAGTGGCACCCGAAGCCTTGCGCCCGTCACGGGCCCACCACCACGTGGCGCTGACTGGGGTTGCACAGGGTTAGTGGCACCGAAATAGCTGAGCGGGTGTGCAGCCTGAAATGATGATGTGTGCACTGATGTGGTCTCTGCCATTGATGCCTCAGGACTAAGCATCATGTGTGGGACCTGCTGGGCCGCGGGGCGGGTCCGCATGATGTAGACCATGTCATGGTGGCGGGACCGAGGCCTGGAGCTTGCACGGGCATGTGGTGTGCCCACTGGTGGACACACCGTTGGCGGCAGGTGAGCAGTGGGCCTGGGGTGCGCAAGTGCAGACAGCCAGCGCTGGCTGGCGGGAGGGGGTAGGGTGCGGCTTTATGCGTGCGCAGGGACGGACAGGAGTTGTTGCCGTGTGCTGTGTGATGGACTCTGCCATGATTGACTCTGGCCTCGATTGCAGATTGCAGACCTGGTGGCTTGCAGTGTATCCCGGCACGTGGTTGGAGACACACCGGTGGCAGCAGGTGAACAGTGGGGCCTGGGTGCGCAGGGGCGGCGGTGTCTCTCTCTCTCTCCCTTCCTTCCCTCACTGTCTCTCCTTTCCTTCTCTCTCTCTCCCTCTCTCTCCTTTCCTTCTCTCTCTCTCACTGTCTCTCCTTTCCTTCTCTCTCTCTCTCCCTCTCTCTCCTTTCCTTCTCTCTCTCTCACTGTCTCTCCTTTCCTTCTCTCTCTCTCACCCTCTCTCTCCTTTCCTTCTCTCTCTCTCTCTCCCTTCCTTTCCTTCTCTCTCTTTCTCTCTCTTCCTTTCTTTCATTCTCTGTGTCTCGCTCCTTTGATGTGCGCATGACACACGTTCTGATTTTGTGCTTTATTTTCCAGGCTGTGACATCGTGATTGTCCCGGAGGGACCCGACAGGAGTCTTCCGCATTGGTGTTTTGTGTTGTATTTTAATAAAGTTTTTGGTTGTTACTTCAGTGCTGTGTGACTGTTTCTCGTTCTTCTGGCCACACATGTGTGTTATTTTTTGGCAATGTGCGTCATCATGCGCTTTTTGTGGCTCTTGTGTCGTGCACGGTATGTGTTTGTCCGGGGGGCTGGGGGTGGTGGCGGTGGGTGTTGTGGCCCTCATGGGTATCCGAGCTGCATGATCATTGTCTCCATGGCATCTGTGGGTCTTCAGGTGTGGCTCTTGGCTGGGCTCCCTTTCATACTGCAGGTATGTGAGAAGTTGGCCTGGCATATGCTGTCCACTAATTATAGTGGGCACCTTGCACCAGTCCAAACAACCCCTTTTTGGAGATAGGTTAAAGACAATCTTTATTCAAAGCTATCCTAGTGGTAGCTATGGAGAGCAGCCTTCAGGCTAAGTCTTGAAGGAATGTAAAGCAACTTGTTTTACCAGTCTATAATCTCTTGAGTGACCAAATGAAAGAGGACCACACCAGGTATATATTCAAAATATATGTATTTATTACTAAACACAACCCTCTAGTCTCTTTATGAGGCTAGAGTTCGAAGTACATAAATTATAAGTTAGTTATCTACAGTAATAGCACAATAAAGGGGAGGTCATTCTGATCCTCTCCCTCCTCCTCCTCCACAGGAGGAATTGGGTTTTCCAGGACAAGGTCATTTTCCCCTTCCTGGCCAGTTTCAGAGGGGGGGGCCTGGGTTTCTTCACCCCTGGCCCCTTCCTCATCTTCTGCCCCACCCTCTTTGCCTACCCCTTCAGACCCTAGGGGCCTGCTGAGATCATCAGCTAGTAACACCTCCCTGAGGTGTTGGGTGCTGGCACTTTTGCCTACCTTCAACTTCCTAGTATTGCATAATGCTCTCAATTCCAAGAATGGGAGTTTATCATACTTGGAGGGAAGAAGCCCACTGGCTTCTGGCAAGGACTCACTGGGTCCTGGCTTTGAAGACATTACTAGTGAGGTGTGGTGTATGCACTACCTACGCTAGTGTGGCCTACTAAACTCTCTTGAGTTGTAGAAAGGGTGTGCTGTCCCTTAACACACAACTCTAAGTTCAGTAGAACTTACTGTATTACTAAGCTTGATTTATATGTACCTTAGGTACCCTTAGTGGTTTTCAGTTGATCAATTCAATTGAGATTATCTGGTAAAACAATAGCAAGCTGGAATCCCACCCGCTGCACACCAATGTGAGAAGTTGGCCTGGCATATGCTGTCCACTAATTATAGTGGGCACCTTGCACCAGCCCAAACAACCCCTTATTGGAGATAGGTTAAAGACAACCTTTATTGAAAGCTATCCTAGTGGTAGCTATGGAGAGCAGCCTTCAGGCTAAGTCTTGAAGGAATGTAAAGCAGCTTGTTTTACCAGTCTATAATCTCTTGAGTGACCAAATGAAAGAGGACCACACCAGGTATATATTCAAAATATATGTATTTATTACTAAACACACCCCTCTAGTCTCGTTATGAGGCTAGAGTTCGAAGTACATACGTTATAAGTTAGTTATCTACAGTAATAGCACAAATACACGTTTGAGCCCCAGGGGCGTACCAAACCATATACCAATAAAGTGGTATAAGAACCACGACTGAGCTAGACACAAGGCCTAGAGCCTGTAGAAGTGCTTGGACCACAAGGAACCACCCAAGGCAGTGACACAGGGGACCCACGGGGGACGCGTGCAGTGTATGAACACAGCCGCGAACCACCGTTAACTTCTATGCGTCGCGATTAGAATTTAAAAGAAAAGGGACACTTAGAGGAGGACTTGGAGCAAACCCTTTGAGAACTAGGCTGTTCTAGTGTCAATACCCACGGGAGCACCGGAGTACTCGAGTTACCTCACCCAGGGAGCCGGGTGCATAGGTGTCTTTCGGGGTCGGGTTTCGTCGTCGCTTTCTATGGCGATCTGCTGCAAAGTGCTGCTGGCGACCAAGTCAAAAGTGTTCGGGTGGATCCAAAGGTGGATCGAAGATCTGAAGAACCTGAAAGCAGAGGGGACAGAGTCTGGGTCACTAGCCAGTGACCAGGAAGGCGTGAGCAGATGCCCACCGATGTCAAGTGCTTCCGGTAGGTTGACGGTCATCTTGACTCTTTAGCCACGAGGTCCAGGAGGCGTCGATGACAACCAGGAGCTGGATTCGAGCTGTGCCATGACGTCTGTCGATTGCAGGGGTGTCGGCGACCGGATTGGACCCAACAAGCCTTGGCAACGGCAAGTCTCGTGGAAATGGAAGAAGGACGATGTTGCAGATCAGCAAGATTTGTGGGACTCACCCAGCAAGGGTAAGTCAGGGCACGCCTGGAGCAACTAGGGAGCCCAAGCAGAAAAAGATTGGCCTTCGGGAGGGCCTACTAGCCAACGGACTAGCGACCGCGAAGGAGCCTCGAGTCGATGCACGTGGAGCTGGCTCACAGGACACTCATGGAGTGGAGGCCAGTGATCTTCGGTGCAGTTAGTGCTGGAGGCTGGGGCTACTCGGAGCCCAAAGCACGACTTCATGGAAGACCCAGAAGAGGATGCACTTGCAAATGCGATCGGTGTCCAGGGGTCATGGTTCCACATTACCCACGACATCTACGGGCCTCAGCTTTGCTGGGGACTCAGGGCAGCCTCGGGGAAGTCTGGAAATCTACCTCTGGTGATGCAAAGACTTCGGCGTCCGACGGGAGCTTCAGCAATGCAGACCAGACAATTGCTTCTTTGGTGCCTGCCAAGCAGGGGGGTCACTCCTTGACCCCAAGGGAGATTCTTCAGTCCTCTAATCTTAAAGTAGAGCATCGAAGGTCCAGGATTCTGTGTCAGAGTTTCGTCCAGGTAAATCTAAAGTCCTAAGGACTGGGGTCCCCTACTTATACTAAGGTAGGGGGTTGGACATACTCTGTGGCCCCACCTATGGGAGGGCCAGGGCAGAGGGGTGGTTACACCCCTTTCCCTTTGTCCAGTTTCACACCAGAGCAGGGCTGGAAGCCCCTGAGCCGGTTTGAACTGGGGTATGCACAGGGACACCAAGTGTGCCCCCAGTGCAGGATTTCAAAGCACCCGAGAGTGCTCCCGCCCAGCCCCAATACACACTATCCTGTCTGGGGAGGTGGTCACACCTCCCTGGGACAGGAAACCTATTGTCCAGGTCTCCCCTGCCGGAGTTTCGGTCAGCAGCAGGAGGCCAGACTCGTGTCTGTGGCAGCGGCATCCATTTTGTGATGCCAGGGCTCTGGAAAGTCAGTACCGGGTATACCGGTGTGTACATGTCTTTCCCTCTAGAAGGGTGGAATGCTACCCCCGCCGCCAGAACTGGCGGGGGGGTAGTATTCCAAGATGTTTGACACCAAACACGACATGTTTCCGTGCAGCCATCCCAAAGTTAGCATTTAACGCGAGGTTATAATGCGCTTAAGAGTATATGGTCAGGCTGCACTACAAACAGCATCAGAGAAGGGTCTCAGAACGCTGCAGAGGGGCCCTGCTCATGCAGGGGCACCCTCTCACATAGGAACCACGCACTCTGCCTTCAGGATTGATAAGGCCTGCCATAGGAGTGACTTATAGGCTTATATGTGTGTATGTATATAGTGATATAGGTAGCCTATATCACAGTAAGGGGTGCATGCACCACCTTACCCAGGCTGCAGTAGCAGACCTGTGGTGTCAGTTTGGATGGCTTTCCAGGGGTGGCACAATACATGCTGCAGCCCCTGGTAGGCCTCTGAGGTACCTATGCCCTGGGTACATAGTATACCATATACTAGGGACTTATAAGGGCACTCCAGATTCCAATCAGAGATGTGCCTAAGGCACATGGAAACCATTTTAAAGAGGAAGCAGCTAGGCTGGGGTTCTGATTAGCAGGGCCCCAGCCAGACTAAGGTAAAAAAACAGTGAAGCATTAGCAAAAAGTGGGGGTACCCATGTGAAGCAGATCCTACTCTCCTACAAGGTAGTCGTCCTGCTTAACACCAGCAGAAGGCAGGTGTTAAATCACTGGTGCTACCGCGGCTTATCACCTGTTTTAGGTTCGCATCGCAGATCTGGCAGTTCGTTGTGAAACTGGTGTTGTGGTTTTTTCGTGTGTTTTTGCACGGGAACGCCTACTCTGCATCTCATTAGGGTTGGTTGGTGGTGTCCACCGTGGGGATAAATTTTGGGGCAGTTATCACGGGAATACTGGCGATGTCTGCAGTTTGCACCCGCTTGTGAATGGGGTGTTGGATCTATCTCCACTTTGGATGCGTTAAGGTGGAGATAATTCGGCGGTAGGTCCTTGTGAATATGCCCCTGAGGGGCATATGTACAAGGAAGTGGCGGAGTGAGGTGTTAGCTGTCATGGCTTAACGCCTCACTCCGCCACTTCAGAAACGCAAAGCTGCACTATATTTACAAGGATATGGTGCAGCCTTGCATTTCCCCCTGCGCTACACTTAGCAGTGTAGCGCCAATGCAGGCACCCGTGCACCATAGTGCAAGGGTGTCTGCGTGCAGGGGAGGATTGTTTATGTACAGGAAGGTCCCCCTTCCTGCACATAAACAATCCTAAAATGCCATTTTGTTACTTTTATGTGTGCTGCTTCATGCGGCACACATGAAAGTCACAAAATGGCATTTCTTTTACAGATTGTTTATGTACAGGAAGGGGGACCTTCCTGTACATAAACAATCCGTGGCAGTTTGCTTTTTCCATGTGTGCTGCACAAGGCAGCACACATGGAAAAAGCAAAAACGAGGAGAAATAATGCATTTCTCCTCATTTCGCCAAGTTAAGACCAGGTTTTTCCTGGTCTTTAATTTTGGCGCTGCATCCTATGTACACTGCCCTTGTACATAGGGGGCAGCGTCAAAATCAATGGGTGTTGCAGTGGAACGCCCACTGCAACACCCACTGCCCACCCCTTTCACGCTAACCATAGCGTGAAAGGGGCCTTATTTACAAGGCAGCGTTAAGCCACGTTAAATGGCTTTACGCTGCCTTGTAAATAAGGCTAAGCCCCTATCGCCACCAGAACGTCGGAAAAAGTGACGTTGTGGGGGCGATAGTGGCTTGTACATATGCCCCTAAGACTTAATTAACATAGAAATGTGATGACGATAACTTTTAAGAGGTGTCTAAATGAAAACTTCAACATAAAAAAGCACCTGAAATGATTGAAATGCTTAATCTAGCAATGACCTATAGTATAAAGTTTGCAGTTTATTCAAGTATTGAGTGATAAAAATGTGGATTTTAGAATGGAAACGTAAATACCCTGTTTTGACAATAATAAACATGCAAATAATTTATGGTAGTGCCTAATATCGATATGTAACTTCGAGAAGAAGAAGAATGATTGAATTAACTAAGAAGA
Source organism: Calotriton arnoldi (assembly GCA_963921515.1). Taxonomy (NCBI): domain Eukaryota; kingdom Metazoa; phylum Chordata; class Amphibia; order Caudata; family Salamandridae; genus Calotriton; species Calotriton arnoldi. The sequence continues at coordinate 53,869 of CAWUFW010012498.1, read as the reverse complement.
ATTGAATTACTTATGTTAATATGTGTTTTTGTATTAATCGTAACGTGGTAATGATTCAGTGGATTTTCATGTAGGCCTCAGATGTTTTTCTTTCCTTTTCGAAAACCAGAACCTAGCTGAAGAAGTTCACTTTAACGCTGTGAGAACGTTTCGTGAAGTTTTTTACTTTTGCTCAAAGCAAAGGACTCTCTCTTGATTCAGCAACACAGAAATATATCGATAAAATTGCGAACCCAGAGAGAGCGTCTGGGAACAGACAGACTGTAAACAACGTGAATCTTCTTGCTTCCGAGGAAAGGATGGAAATATAAAATAATTGAAATTGATGATTTTGCAAAAACCTTAATGGTTCCGGATTTCTTAGTGAGGTATTGATCACACCATGAACAGCCCACTGTGAATAACCAATAGAAATTGTAGGGGATGACTAGAACGGATACTTTGTGGGTGTAAACTAAAACTTTTGGAAGTATACTTGCCCCTTGGAGGAGGGGTTGGGGCTGGCTGTCATTATCCTTTTTCCTGGCTAGCATGCTGTCAGACTGAACTCTGATTCCTCCTCAATGCCAAGCCCATTTTGAACTGAACTTTCCTGAACTAACTCTATCCTGCACTTACCGGCTGGTAAAGTGTGCAGGTGAAAACCTTTCAGCTGAAGGGTTTCAAATGTCTCTTTCCTGTAGCACGCTGAACTTTGATTCTGCATTATTTGGTTTGTATGATCTAATGCTCATTCTCGATTTTCCCCATGTTTCTCTCTCATTTCCTTCCTAGGCAACTAGCAAATGTATTTTCTCATTTTCAATCTGTATGACTTTGTGTGACGAAATGACTAATTGATTGTTATTAAATTGATTACTAAATGCAATTTCATGTTTTCTGACCATTCAAATTGAGGCGTTAGATAAATGATTTACTTGAACAAATCTTAACGTATTTGAGTCACTTTTGGAGTGAAGCTATTAAATTTAAGGTTTATATTTGGTTGGTGAAACAAATGAAATGTTACTTGGAGATTAGCATGTTTTGGCAAATCTTATTCCAGGTCCTCATAAGTAATTGCCTCACGTTCTCTGAATATCCAAATCCCTGTTAGCTCACATAAAAGATCCATTGGAGGCCCAGTGGTTTGAATTAGGTTATGTTCATGGGCCCAGTGAGTGGAAATAATCAGATTGGTAATTCTGTAGTAAAGAGACATTTTGTCCAGTGATGTGCTGGATCACATGGGTTGGTTGCTTTGTTTACAGAATACTGAGTAGGACTCTCAGAAGGGTTGACAGTTTACCTATTGTCGGTCCACAGAAACACTTTCTGAGAGATGGAGAGTATACTACCTGAACCCTGGTTATTAGGCTTGTCAGGATTTCCACTTTTGTGTTTATTCCAGAAATGTTTTAGGCTATTAGATTCATGAGATCTATCTGGACATTGAGTTTGTTTGAATGGAAGTTTAAGGCATATTGAAGATTGTAACGTTGTTTAGAGTGAATCCCACCAATCTGTGATTTTGTCTGATTGTGTGCCCTGATTTTTTGAGGATATGCCTCTTGTTACCTGTGGATTGTTCGGCCTTCTGTTGGAAAGTGTTTTACCATTACCTTCTGGAGTCTCTGGCCGTTCCTGGGAGGTATAGTGCTTTGAATTTGTGATTTGATGCATTTCCTCTGGAGCTCCTCAGCTGGTGTTTTTTTCTACTGTATTTGTATTTGCATTACTTTTGTTTGTTGCTTTTGGTGCTTGTTCTGGGCTGGAACTACTGTTGTTTTTTCCCAACCATTCTTGTGTTATGTTATTCCTTGCTGATGCTCCAGTTGTAAGGTCCTGGATATTGTCTGAGATTATTGCTCTAACTTCAAGTGCCTGGACTAAGACCATATAGTTTGAGATGGAAATTTAACGTGACAGGAGCAGTTCTATGCTTCTTTGTCGACTTCATCATCAACTGTGGCTTTGTGGTTTATGATCCATGATTTAAGTTGTTCTAGATTTTTTCCACCGACTGTATGTGGGGTGGAGTGCAGTTGTTCTTATGCATGGACCTGAGCTTTGACTAATACATTGGGGGCAAACTCAGGCACCTGCGTAGGGGCTTCCTGCCAATACACAAAAAATGTTGGTTGAGTTTTTGTATTGGGCTAGATAAGAGGTCACTGTTTGGCCTGCTTCCCGTGGTGTGCCGTGTACGCCTCTTTCTAGCCCTTGATCCTCAAATTCTTTATCCATTTTTTGTGGGGTTGGGGATGTGGCAGACCTGGTGTTTCCTTAGGTGTTACATGCATTGCTGAGATGGGGTCTTTAAGAACCTGAAATTTGTGGTTTTCGTTGGCTTTCCCAAAGAAAGTCACTATTGGTGATGTTAGGAAAATGTGCTCTGAGGAGGCTCCTACCTCAGGAAATTTGGTTGTTTTATTCCTTAAAGTTTTGTTACCCTGCATTCAATCCATCTGATTTAGGTGATTCCTCGTTGTATGAGGCTGGGGTTGCTGGGTTTTTCTGACATCATTCTACTCCTTTGGACCTCTTTTCCCTGAACTGAGTTGGGATTTATGGTTTAAGGTTTGCACTGTTGCTATGCTCTTTGATGTAGCTTGGCATAACTTGATGTGGCTTCTACCGCTGCCTTCTCTCAGCCTATGAATGGAACAAAATAGTAATTTAAAATCTGACCATTAGGTTTGATATTGAACTAGTGTTAAATTGAGTCCTGGAATCACTTTTCTAGCTCATCCCAAACTGAAGTTATACATTACAAGGAGTTATAATGCAATCAACTGTTTTTCTATGGGAGAGCCAGCCTTGCCACACAGAAAAATGACAATGGAGGTTTTTCACAGCCAGGGCATGTAAACTTGAAATATACATGCCTTACTTTTTAAATACTATGTGCGCCGCTCTATGCCCATTCAGGATCTGCTCTAGTGGTGACTTATAATTATTAAAATGGAAGGTTTATTTTGCCAGGTCCAAATGGCAGTTTAAAACTACATTACAGGCTGCAATGGCCAGCCTGAGACATATGTTTTAGTGCTACTTTAATGGGTGGCACAATGACTGCTGCATCCCATTTGTTGCATTTAATTTGCAGGCCCTAGGTATATTTAGTACAATCTACTACAGACTTATAAGTAAATTCAATGTGCCCAGTGACTGTATGGCAATTCTACCATGTTTAAAAGGGAGAGCACAAGCACTTTACCTCTGATTAACAGGAGTAAACTCTGCTGAGTTCTATGGAAAACATTTGAGGTGACCTCGCAGAAAGGGCAAATTTCTAATATATACAGCGACAGCTTCCACATTGTCGTGATAGTTAGCTCAGAGTTTCCATACTACAGGCCTTTTTGGTGCCATGTGACAAATCTACACAAATGTTTTCAAAAGCATGTTCATCTACTTTAGTTTAGATACTTCATGGAAAGTTTTGCACTGATCCATCATGTTGGGATAAGAAAAAGAAGGTAGGGTTAGAAACTGAAATTGTGATTTCCTATGTTAATTGCCATAAGAAAGCTTGCTGTACGAAACAGGCAAAACAGCTGAACGGAATTACACCAAATATGTCAAAAGGTTAGAACTTTACTCAAAAAGTGTGCTTTTTGTTATTTGATGTAAACCTGTTGAGCGTCTTTGAAGAACTAGCACTTAAAAAAGTGCACAGGATGAGCATGAAAGGGTTAACTCTGGTAGAAATTTAGAGATCCCTGGACCATTGGTGTCCAGATATGATCTGATTGGCCCATTCAAAGTGGGTGGGCAGAACTTGATTGGCTGGCTACAACCTTGAGAATATGTTGTGCCAGCCATTACAGGCTTCAGAGACTCAGGGCCTCATTTATGAGCGTTTGCTGTAGGGAAGCGCTGCAGGTCTTCCTGCTGCGCTGCCCTACGGCAAAAGAAAAGGGCAGAAATGTGCCATATCTATCAGATATGGCACATTCCTGTCCTTTTCCCCTGCGCTAGTGCACAATGGGCTGCTATGCGTCAACGCAGGCACATTTGCACCATGGTGCTAAGGTGCCTGCGTTGCGGGATGATTATTTTTGTGCAGGAAGGGGCACCATCCTGCACAAAAACAATCACAAGAGGCTTTTTCCTCTTTCTATGCGTGCACACATAGAAAGAAGAAAAACAAGGAGAAATAAAGATACTTCTCCTCTTTGTGCCTCCCTTACGCCTCCCCTGTGGAGGCGTACGTTTTTGGTGCTGCCTCAGATTTACGATTTCTCGTAAATCTGGGGCAGTGTCAAAAAGCATGGATTTTGCTGGGAACGCCCCCAGCAAAACCCATTACATGTCTCTTTAACACAGAAAACAGTGTTAAAGGGAACGATAGTTAGGAAGCAGCATTAAGCCAAAAAAAGTGGCTTAGCGCTGCCTCATAAATATGAAGCAGGCTCCTGCCCCATGGAACGTCACAAAAAATGGCGTTCCGGTGGCGCAAGGGCCCTCATAAATTAGGCCCTCAGTCTCATAACTGAAGGACCAATGGAGAGTTGGGCACACATGGGGGTTGGGTGCAGGGCCTTGACAGTGGTTAGGCCCTGTGGCCAACCCCCTGGCACACATTTCCAATGCTGGGGGTTAGGTACCCATGGGTAGTTGGAGCAGAGCTTGGCTAGCAGGCCACAGCAAGGTGGTGGATGCCTGCAGGGGAATGGCCAGAGGCTGAGCACCAAATGCATGTTGAGTATCCACAAGGAGCTGGGTGCAGGGCCTAGCCAGAGACCAGATCCTATTGCCAACCCTGGTACCACAGTACTTTCACCCGGAACACAGTGAGGCCCCCACTGAGGTACAGTGATGCAACTACTGATACCACAGTACAAAAAAAACATTTAAAAAAAGTGAGAAGGATCTGGAAATAGACCAGTCCCTGTGACAAACCACCATTGTGCAGACAGTAGGCTGTGTGCAGTGTGTGTTGGCTGCCTGCAGTGCGCTAGACACCTAGATAAACCAACACTTCACACAGCTGAAAGTAATGCACAGTGGTAGGCTTGGCACCTGCAGGGGGTTGGGCGCAGGGCCTGGCCAGAGGACGGCTCTGCAGCCAACTCCCACTGGGCAAAGGCATAACATGGGAGGTTCAGCACAAGTAGCCCTATGTAATTTGGGCACTCATTAACAAATTTTTAGTGTAGGACAGTGCTGCAAGCCTTCCTGCTGCGCCGCCATCCGTTTAAGGCTGGCGGTGCAGGAACAAATGGGGCCCTGTGCCCCCCCCACCCACCATGGGGATACATTCAGGGATGTCTGTATTTCCCCAAGGTTCCAGCACGGAATGGATGTCACCTTCCATGACGTGCTGGAGCTTTTTTGCCATTCCCATTGCGGTGCCTGACTTCAACTCGTAATATGGCGAGCGATCCTTGTGCGGCTTTGGCACAGCTGTGCCAAAGTCGTAATCGGGCCCTATAGCTACGAAAAAGATCAAGACTTAAGCATCTACTCGGACAAGTACCAGCATCATGGTAACTCTTCCACCAGGACAGGTGGAAGAAGGTTTGGCCTCTCCTCTCACGGATAAATGAACTGAGATTGTAAGCTCCAGGATAATGGCGAGTAAGAATGAAGTAACCATAACTCCAGAGAAGCGTCTCACTGTGGGTACTCATGAAGTGAAACCATCGAGCTTCGGTGTAAGGGATGAAACATCTGTAAGAAGTAATGATCCCTCCTGCACATGTATGGCATTAAACAAGATCAACAGCGTAGCAGTAAAAAGTCAGCCCATAGGGGCCGCTGTGGGGTCCATACCATTTAAAGAGGGGAAAAAAACAAAGGAAGAACCTTCAAAGAACGAAATAAAGCATCATGGGATTGCCATAAGCCCTGGTGCAAATGGTCAGGTAGTACTAGTTACTATAGTGCTGGCGAAAAAAAGGAAGCCACGATAGAAGTAAATCAGCGAGAAGAGAAGGAAAATCGTTAAATCAAAATGGCCCTACATCAGAAGCAGGAGAGGTCTTTAGTTTTAGTTTAAGAGATTTATTTAGAGAGGAAGTGGAAGGTAAAGATGACAATATGTATCTGTTTCCAGTTTTTAGGAAAAAGACACCGGCACCCCAAATGCACCTCCTTGTCCACCTCCCAGCCTATATAGTAAAAGACGAAAGGAAGAAGAACGCTAAGAAAGTCAAGAATACCCGATTGACTTGAAAGCCCACAAGAAAAGGAAAGGAGAGCTAGGGCACTCAACCCCAGATGTATGAAACAATCCCGGAGATACTGTCATTCAGGCGGGGTCACTTTTAAGTGCACTTGAAGAAAATGTCACTGGTATTGGTGGCGAAGAGTATAGCAGTGCAAATGGTATGAGTTCTGCACCATTAAACCCACATGCGAGGTCTTTCCTGCCTGAACCAACTTGCATGGCAGAGGGAACTAAGGCCTTAATTTATGGGGATTTGGCATAGGCCAGCCTGGTAAATCACCTTGCTGCGTGCCCTCCCCCAAAGTGAAAGTGCTGGAATGCATCGTATTTATGCAATACGGTGCACTTCTGTCTTTTGCCTCTGTGCTGGCGCTATTTTGGCGCATTAGCGCCAACACAGGCACCCTTGCACCATGGTGCAAGGTTGGGGTGCCTGTGTTGTCAATGGAATTGTTTTTGTGCAGGAAGGGCCAATGTAGGGCAAAATGTAGCTGGGATCTACCAGGCCCTGCAGATCCTCATCATGGCATTGCTGCCACAAGGCGTGGCACAGATGAATGCTGCTGCCCCCACACCATCCACATCTCCGCCCCCTGGTGTGTCAGTGCCTCCCAGTGCGGCAGGCGTATCCACTCTGGCACCTGATGTGTCACTGCCACACAGTGCGGCCGACAATCCTCCTCCGGCCCCTGATGTGTCCGTGGCACACAGTGCCGCAGCCGGTACTGCAACCCCCACAGGTGGGGCAGAGCATACATCCGAGGACGAGGACGTGGATGGGATTGAGTTCAGAAGGAGGCACTAGCATTCATTTCCGCCACCTTGCCTGTTTCTGCTTGGTGCCGCACATGGCCCCATGACCTGCCACTGACCCCTGATACACTCCGCTGCACTCACCTTGGACCGCAACATGGACTGCCATATCCTGTTTGATGACCAATGACACGGCGACCAGACTGCGGACTGTACCCTTCCTCTTCCGCAGTACTTGTCATCCCCGGATGGACTCCGGCTGGCCCTCCACGGGCCCATATTGTGTAGTGTGCTTGGCATGGCCCTGTACCGCTCCAGCTGCAAAACTCCACTGGATGTGCAATAAACATCCTGAAACGCACTGCTGTGTCATGGCTTTCATCATTCATGTATGAAAGTGTGGATGAATGTAGGGACAGTGATTTCCCTTACGTCAATGATGCTCATCTAGTGGGATGCCAGTCACAGTGTGCTTCATTGCCTATTGTGTTCCGCTTGCCGTGGACACTACAACAGGGACACACGCATTAGTCACTCCCTTGTCCTGACATGGACTGAACCACGCCCAGAGCCCCCGAGTCATTGTTGCAAGCCCTGCGCTGGTCCGGCGTATGCCAGGCCAGACCACTCCGCTTACGCTCCGAGGGGGGCCCACATAGCTACATGTCGCGGGCGTAAATGCTGGTGGTATGCAGGTCACTGGTCTAGTTGTCAGCATGTCACGGCCACTCCCTGAGGGCAGGTCTGCACACACACCACACCCATCCGGCACAGGCGTCACAGGCCATGTGACCCCGCCAATATAAGGGGCCGACAACGTCACATTCCCCACTGCCGGTGGTGACTGGATGACAGACGCTCCACGGTTCTCAATCATAAAGGGCCCATGAGTTGTGGCGCATAGGGTTGGTCGCAACCGAGGCCTTGCGCCCGTCATGGGCCTACCACCACCTGGCGCTGACTGGGGTTGCCAGGGTTAGTGGCACCCGAAGCCTTGCGCCCGTCACGGGTCTACCACCACGTGGCGCTGACTGGGGTTGCACAGGGTTAGTGGCACCCGAAGCCTTGCGCCCGTCACGGGCCCACCACCACGTGGCGCTGACTGGGGTTGCACAGGGTTAGTGGCACCGAAATAGCTGAGCGGGTGTGCAGCCTGCAATGATGATGTGTGCACTGATGTGGTCTCTGCCATTGATGCCTCAGGACTAAGCGTCATGTGTGGGACCTGCTGGGCCGCGGGGCGGGTCCGCCTGATGTAGACCATGTCATGGTGGCGGGACCGAGGCCTGGAGCTTGCACGGGCATGTGGAGTGCCCACTGGTGGACACACTGTTGGAGGCAGGTGAGCAGTGGGCCCGGGGTGCACAAGTGCAGACAGCCAGCGCTGGCTGGCGGGAGGGGGTAGGGTGCGGCTTTATGCGTGCGCAGGGACGGACAGGAGTTGTTGCCGTGTGCTGTGTGATGGACTCTGCCATGATTGACTCTGGCCTCGATTGCAGATTGCAGACCTGGTGGCTTGCAGTGTATCCCGGCACGTGGTTGGAGACACACCGGTGGCAGCAGGTGAACCTTGGGGCCTGGGTGCGCAGGGGCGGCGGTGTCTCTCTCTCTCTCCCTTCCTTCCCTCTCTCTCTCACTCTCTCTCCTTTCCTTCTCTCTCTCTCCATCTCTCTCCTTTCCTTCTCTCTCTCACTGTCTCTCCTTTCCTTCTCTCTCTCTCCCTTTCTCCCCTTTCCTTCTCTCTCTCTCACTGTCTCTCCTTTCCTTCTCTCTCTCTCCCTCTCTCTCCTTTCCTTCTCTCTCTCACTGTCTCTCCTTTCCTTCTCTCTCTCTCCTTTCCTTCTCTCTCTCTCACTGTCTCTCCTTTCCTTCTCTCTCTCACCCTCTCTCTCCTTTCCTTCTCTCTCTCTCTCTCCCTTCCTTTCCTTCTCTCTCTTCCTTTCTCTCATTCTCTGTGTCTCGCACCTTTGATGTGCGCATGACACACGTTCTGATTTTGTGCTTTATTTTCCAGGCTGTGACATCGTGATTGTCCCGGAGGGACCCGACAGGAGTCTTCCGCATTGGTGTTTTGTGTTGTACTTTAATAAAGTTTTTGGTTGTTACTTCAGTGCTGTGTGACTGTTTCTCGTTCTTATGGCCACACATGTGTGTTATTTTTTGGCAATGTGCGTCATCATGCGCTTTTTGTGGCTCTTGTGTCGTGCACGGTATGTGTTTGTCCGGAGGGGGGGCTGCGGGTGGTGGCGGTGGGTGTTGTGGCCCTCCTGGGTATCCGAGCTGCATGATCATTGTCTCCATGGCATCTGTGGGTCTTCAGGTGTGGCTCTTGGCTGAGCTCCCTTTCATACTGCAGGTAGTCGTCCTGCTTAACACCAGCAGAAGGCAGGTGTTAAATCACTGGTGCTACCGCGGCTTATCGCCTGTTTTAGGTTCGCATCACAGATCTGGCAGTTCGTTGTGAAACTGGTGTTGTGGTTTTTTCGTGTGTTTTTGCACGGGAACGCCTACTCTGCATCTCATTAGGGTTGGTTGGTGGTGTCCACCGTGGGGATAAATTTTGGGGCAGTTATCGCGGGAATACTGTCGATGTCTGCAGTTTGCACCCGCTTGTGAATGGGGTGTTTGATCTATCTCCACTTTGGATGCGTTAAGGTGGAGATAATTCGGCGGTAGGTCCTTGTGAATATGCCCCTGAGGGGCATATGTATAAGGAAGTGGTGGAGCGAGGTGTTAGCTGTCATGGCTTAATGCCTCACTCCGCCACTTCAGAAACGCAAGGCTGCACCTTATTTACAAGGATATGGTGCAGCCTTGCGGTTCGCCCTGCGCAGGCGCTACACTTAGCAGTGTAGCGCCAATGCAGGCACCCGTGCACCATAGTGCAAGGGTGTCTGCGTGCAGGGGAGGATTGTTTATGTACAGGAAGGTCCCCCTTCCTGCACATAAACAATCCTAAAATGCCATTTTGTCACTTTTATGTGTGCTGCTTCATGCGGCACACATGAAAGTCACAAAATGGCATTTCTTTTACAGATTGTTTATGTACAGGAAGGGGGACCTTCCTGTACATAAACAATCCGTGGCAGTTTGCTTTTTCCATGTGTGCTGCACAAGGCAGCACACATGGAAAAAGCAAAAACGAAGAGAAATAATGCATTTCTCCTCATTTTGCCAAGTTAAGACCAGGTTTTCCCTGGTCTTAATTTTGGCGCTGCATCCTATGTACACTGCCCTTGTACATAGGGGGCAGCGTCAAAATCAATGGGTGTTGCAGTGGAACGCCCACTGCAACACCCACTGCCCACCCCTTTCACGCTAACCATAGCGTGAAAGGGGGCCTTATTTACAAGGCAGCGTTAAGCCACGTTAAATGGCTTTACGCTGCCTTGTAAATAAGGCTAAGCCCCTATCGCCACCAGAACGTTGGAAAAAGTGACGTTGTGGGGGCGATAGGGGCTTGTACATATGCCCCTAAGACTTAATTAACATAGAAATGTGATGACGATAACTTTTAAGAGGTGTCCAAATGAAAACTTCAACATAAAAAAGCACCTGAAATGATTGAAATGCTTAATCTAGCAATGACCTATAGTATAAAGTTTGCAGTTTATTCATGTATTGAGTGATAAAAATGTGGATTTTAGAATGGAAACGTAAATACCCTGTTTTGACAATAATAAACATGCAAATAATTTATGGTAGTGCCTAATATCGACATGTAACTTCGAGAAGAAGAAGAATGATTGAATTAACTAAGAAGAATTGAATTACTTATGTTAATATGTGTTTTTGTATTAATCGTAACGTGGTAATGATTCAGTGGATTTTCATGTAGGCCTCAGATGTTTTTCTTTCCTTTTCGAAAACCAGAACCTAGCTGAAGTAGTTCACTTTAACGCTGTGAGAACGTTTCGTGAAGTTTTTTACTTTTGCTCAAAGACAAAGGACTCTCTCTTGATTCAGCAACACAGAAATGTATCGATAAAATTGCGAACCCAGAGAGAGCGTCTGGGAACAGACAGACTGTGAACAACGTGAATCTTCTTGCTTCCGAGGAAAGGATGGAAATATAAAATAATTGAAATTGATGATTTTGCAAAAACTTTAATGGTTCCGGATTTCTTAGTGAGGTATTGATCACACCATGAACAGCCCACTGTGAATAACCAATAGAAATTGTAGGGGATGACTAGAACGGATACTTTGTGGGTGTAAACTAAAACTTTTGGAAGTATACTTGCCCCTTGGAGGAGGGGTTGGGGCTGGCTGTCATTATCCTTTTTCCTGGCTAGCATGCTGTCAGACTGAACTCTGATTCCTCCTTAATGCCAAGCCCATTTTGAACTGAACTTTCCTGAACTAACTCTATCCTGCACTTACCGGCTGGTAAAGTGTGCAGGTGAAAACCTTTCAGCTGAAGGGTTTCAAATGTCTCTTTCCTGTAGCACGCTGAACTTTGATTCTGCATTATTTAGTTTGTATGATCTAATGCTCATTCTCGATTTTCCCCATGTTTCTCTCTCATTTCCTTCCTAGGCAACTAGCAAATGTATTTTCTCATTTTCAATCTGTATGACTTTGTGTGACGAAATGACTAATTGATTGTTATTAAATTGATTACTAAATGCAATTTCATGTTTTCTGACCATTCAAATTGAGGCTTTAGATAAATGATTTACTTGAACAAATCTTAACGTATTTGAGTCACTTTTGGAGTGAAGCTATTAAATTTAAGGTTTATATTTGGTTGGTGAAACAAATGAAATGTTACTTGGAGATTAGCATGTTTTGGCAAATCTTATTCCAGGTCCTCATAAGTAATTGCCTCACGTTCTCTGAATATCCAAATCCCTGTTAGCTCACATAAAAGATCCATTGGAGGCCCAGTGGTTTGAAGTAGGTTATGTTGATGGGCCCAGTGAGTGGAAATAATCAGATTGGTAATTCTGTAGTAAAGAGACATTTTGTCCAGTGATGTGCTGGATCACATGGGTTGGTTGCTTTGTTTACAGAATACTGAGTAGGACTCTCAGAAGGGTTGACAGTTTACCTATTGTCGGTCCACAGAAACACTTTCTCAGAGATGGAGAGTATACTACCTGAACCCTGGTTATTAGGCTTGTCAGGATTTCCACTTTTGTGTTTATTCCAGAAATGTTTTAGGCTATTAGATTCATGAGATCTATCTGGACATTGAGTTTGTTTGAATGGAAGTTTAATGCATATTGAAGATTGTAACGTTGTTTAGAGTGAATCCCACCAATCTGTGATTTTGTCTGATTGTGTGCCCTGATTTTTGAGGATATGCCTCTTGTTACCTGTGAATTGTTCGGCCTTCTGTTGGAAAGTGTTTTACCATTACCTTCTGGAGTCTCTGGCCGTTCCTGGGAGGTATAGTGCTTTGAATTTGTGATTTGATGCATTTCCTCTGGAGCTCCTCAGCTGGTGTTTTTTTCTACTGTATTTGTATTTGCATTACTTTTGTTTGTTGCTTTTGGTGCTTGTTCTGGGCTGGAACTACTGTTGTTTTTTCCCAACCATTCTTGTGTTATGTTATTCCTTGCTGATGCTCCAGTTGTAAGGTCCTGGATATTGTCTGAGATTATTGCTCTAACTTCAAGTGCCTGGACTAAGACCATATAGTTTGAGATGGAAATTTAACGTGACAGGAGCAGTTCTATGCTTCTTTGTCGACTTCATCATCAACCGTGGCTTTGTGGTTTATGATCCATGATTTAAGTTGTTCTAGATTTTTTCCACCGACTGTATGTGGGGTGGAGTGCAGTTGTTCTTATGCATGGACCTGAGCTTTGACTAATACATTGGGGGCAAACTCAGGCACCTGTGTAGGGGGCTTCCTGCCAATACACAAACATTTTTGGTTGAGTTTTTGTATTGGGCTAGATGAGAGGTCACTGTTTGGCCTGCTTCCCGTGGTGTGCCGTGTACGCCTCTTTCTAGCCCTTGATCCTCAAATTCTTTATCCATTTTTTGTGGGGTTGGGGATGTGGCAGACCTGGTGTTTCCTTAGGTGTTACATACATTGCTGAGATGGGGTCTTTAAGAACCTGAAATTTGTGGTTTTGGTTGGCTTTCCCAAAGAAAGTCACTATTGGTGATGTTAGGAGAATGTGCTCTGAGGAGGCTCCTACCTCAGGAAATGTGGTTGTTTTATTCCTTAAAGTTTTGTTACCCTGCATTCAATCCATCTGATTTAGGTGATTCCTCGTTGTATGAGGCTGGGGTTGCTGGGTTTTTTCTGACATCATTCTACTCCTTTGGACCTCTTTTCCCTGAACTGAGTTGGGATTTATGGTTTAAGGTTTGCACTGTTGCTATGCTCTTTGATGTAGCTTGGCATAACTTGATGTGGCTTCTACCGCTGCCTTCTCTCAGCCTATGAATGGAACAAAATAGTAATTTAAAATCTGACCATTAGGTTTGATATTGAACTAGTGTTAAATTGAGTCCTGGAATCACTTTTCTAGCTCATCCCAAACTGAAGTTATACATTACAAGGAGTTATAATGCAATCAACTGTTTTTCTATGGGAGAGCCAGCCTTGCCACACAGAAAAATGACAATGGAGGTTTTTCACAGCCAGGGCATGTAAACTTGAAATATACATGCCTTACTTTTTAAATACTATGTGCGCCGCTCTATGCCCATTCAGGATCTGCTCTAGTGGTGACTTATAATTATTAAAATGGAAGGTTTATTTTGCCAGGTCCAAATGGCTGTTTAAAACTACATTACAGGCTGCAATGGCCAGCCTGAGACATATTTTTTAGTGCTACTTTAATGGGTGGCACAATGACTGCTGCATCCCATTTGTTGCATTTAATTTGCAGGCCCTAGGTATATTTAGTACAATCTACTACAGACTTATAAGTAAATTCAATGTGCCCAATGACTGTATGGCAATTCTACCATGTTTAAAAGGGAGAGCACAAGCACTTTACCTCTGATTAACAGGAGTAAACTCTGCTGAGTTCTATGGAAAAAATCTGAGGTGAGCTCGCAGAAAGGGCAAATTTCCAATATATACAGCGACAGCTTCCACATTGTCGTGATAGTTAGCTCAGAGTTTCCATACTACAGGCCTTTTTGGTGCCATGTGACAAATCTACACAAATGTTTTCAAAAGCATGTTCATCTACTTTAGTTTGGATACTTCATGGAAAGTTTTGCACTGATCCATCATGTTGGGATAAGAAAAAGAAGGTAGGGTTAGAAACTGAAATTGTAATTTCCTATGTTAATTGCCATAAGAAAGCTTGCTGTACGAAACAGGCAAAACAGCTGAACGGAATTACACCAAATATGTCAAAAGGTTAGAACTTTACTCAAAAAGTGTGCTTTTTGTTATTTGATGTAAACCTGTTGAGCGTCTTTGAAGAACTAGCACTTAAAAAAGTGCACAGGATGAGCATGAAAGGGTTAACTCTGGTAGAAATTTAGAGATCCCTGGACCATTGGTGTCCAGATATGATCTGAGTGGCCCATTCAAAGTGGGTGGGCAGAACTTGATTGGCTGGCTACAACCTTGAGAATATGTTGTGCCAGCCATTACAGGCTTCAGAGACTCAGGGCCTCATTTATGAGCGTTTGCTGTAGGGAAGCGCTGCAGGTCTTCCTGTTGCGCTGCCCTACGGCAAAAGAAAAGGGCAGAAATGTGCCATATCTATCAGATATGGCACATTCCTGTCCTTTTCCCCTGTGCTAGTGCACAATGGGCTGCTATAGCGTCAACGCAGGCACATTTGCACCATGGTGCTAAGGTGCTCATGCGTTGCGGGATGATTATTTTGTGCAGGAAGGGGCACCTTCCTGCACAAAAACAATCACAAGAGGCTTTTCCTCTTTCTATGCGTGCACACATAGAAAGAAGAAAAACAAGGAGAAATAAAGATACTTCTCCTCTTTGTGCCTCCCTTACGCCTCCCCTTTGGAGGCGTACGTTTTTGGTGCTGCCTCAGATTTACGATTTCTCGTAAATCTGGGGCAGTGTCAAAAAGCATGGATTTTGCTGCGAACGCCCCCAGCAAAACCCATTACATGTCCCTTTAACACAGAAAACGGTGTTAAAGGGAACGATAGTTAGGAAGCAGCATTAAGCCAAAAAAAGTGGCTTAGCGCTGCCTCATAAATATGAAGCAGGCTCCTGCCCCATGGAACGTCACAAAAAATGGCGTTCCGGTGGCGCAAGGGCCCTCATAAATTAGGCCCTCAGTCTCATAACTGAAGGACCAATGGAGAGTTGGGCACACATGGGGGTTGGGTGCAGGGCCTTGACAGTGGTTAGGCCCTGTGGCCAACCCCCTGGCACACATTTCCAATGCTGGGGGTTAGGTACCCATGGGTAGTTGGAGCAGAGCTTGGCTAGAAGGCCACAGCAAGGTGGTGGATGCCTGCAGGGGAATGGCCAGAGGCTGAGCACCAAATACATGTTGAGTATCCACAAGGAGCTGGGTGCAGGGCCTAGCCAGAGACCAGATCCTATTGCCAACCCTGGTACCACAGTACTTTCACCCGGAACACAGTGAGGCCCTCACTGAGGTACAGTGATGCGGCTACTGATATCACAGTACAAAAAAAACATTTAAAAAAAGTGAGAAGGTTCTGGAAATAGACCAGTCCCTGTGACAAACCACCATTGTGCAGACAGTAGGCTGTGTGCAGTGTGTGTTGGCTGCCTGCAGTGCGCTAGACACCGGGATAGTCGTAAAGTTAGGACTCCTAACTTTAGGACTCCTAAACTGAGAAAAATCCTAACTTTAAGACTTTCGGTATTCACAGAAGGCATTTAGGAGTCCTAAAGTTAGGGCTACTAACTTCTGTGAATACCGAAATGAGTAAGTTCATTCTGTGAATACCCAAATGAGTAAGTGTATTCTGTGAATACCAAAAAGTACTAACTTTACGTTAGTTCTGTGAATCAGGCCCCACGTTTGGTAGAAACCAGGCCCTTATATCTCGTCCTGATGAATGCCATGGACCCTCCGGGCCTACACGGCAGAAACATGTTGACGACACGGATGGGGATGGAGTACTAAACTCCCAGGTCCCCACGCTTTACTTTTAATATTAAGCAAACACCTAATAAATAAATTGTATTTGGCGTTTGCATTAATTTTTAACCTCTCACTTTTTCACTTAGCTCTTATAAGTGCCTCCCTGTCTTCAGGTGAAGGCCCGCTCTCTACCAAACGCGGTTTCTAGAGAGCGAGGACTGCCAATGATGAAGCATGACACCTGGTGGTGTGTGAAGACAGTCCTTCACATTTTTTGAGATGCCTGGCACCCCACTTAAGTAAGCGCAGTGCGCCTGGTTTCACATATAGAATCAGATATCTATTCAGGGTAGCTTCTTTTGTGTGTACATGGCATATTTACACGCCCCTATCGCCACAACAACGTCACTTTCAGTGATGTACAACAGCACAGCAGAATGGCTTGTGGCACTGCCCTATGCCAAAAATTAGTAAACAGGGGCCTATGGATTTTAGTGGTATTTTTTCAACACGCCTCTGTTTTTCTGCATCTGCCTGAGCATTTCATTTTGGTGAGTAAAATCATATCCAAACGAAATCAGCCTTCACGCTGAGTTCTGCAGAAACTGCCCCAAGTCACTTAAGTGGAACCTCTAAGTTGTAAATTTTACTGCATGTTCCATGAAAATTCACAATTCTGAAATGATGATTTCCTTAGGTGGGTCTTTGGGCAACTGCATAGTTGTTTAGACTGCTGACAGATCCTGCGGAAATGGGACCCGTCGCGGTGTCCCATTATTCTGGACCAGGCATAACATTTTCAACTGCTTTCTTTGTGTCACAGCATTTTCTGACATGAAAGTGCCGCACTTGTTCCAACTATCGCCATTCAGCTTCTAGGCCAATAGTAGACCCTTCAGTCACACAGATGCTGTGAATAGGAAAGATGGCAGCATTCTGACCAATTAATTGGGGGAGGCACAAAAAAAATCAATTCAACTTTCTAAATCGTGTTGTCACATCAAGCTCCTCCTTTTCAGTGGTAACAGTGAAATATAGATAGTAGGCATGATTGCCACATAGAGATTCCCTACAATGTGAAAGATGATTGCATCATTTTCTGTGGCTGAGTCATGAATTTATTTGCTACACTTCAAACAAAGGTGCAAAATATCATAATGATACACTATTTTGTGATATAGCAAGAAAAATTGCGTCCATTGCAAAATAAAAGAAGCAACAGACACATTTGGGAAAATACAGACAGTCAATGAGTTAGAACAAACATTGAGAAAGTGAATACGTTGGACTTTTGCATAGTGCAAGCAGTAAAGAATGTCCACCTCACTCCATGCCATCATGAACACCTAATACTTCCTGGTTGCTTGTTTGGTGCAACTGAACGAAGGAGATTAGCATAACAGATAGCAATGATTTGCTGGTTTAAAGTCTAGGCTTAAAACAATGTTCATCAAGAAATGGCATGAGATGGCCACCCAACGGCAAACACACAACATCCACACAAACATTGACATAGATGACAAATGCAGCAAATATGTATACTTATCAAAATATCTACAGACATGACATGTATGCATGCACAGTCCAACACACAGTCACTAAACACATCAACAAACAGGAACCCACACACACAAACCTACAGGACCCAAATATAGACTGCCTGACATGCATCCAATCACATACATATAACAAGAGACCAGTGATTTGTTATGTAGATTGCAAGTATAGAGCTTTATGATGCTGTAAGGCCATTTCAAATCATTAGATATGACAGAAGATTATACAGGAGGGAAAATGAGAGGATAAATGAGGGAAGAACCTTGTTAATTAAATGATTTTTCGCAAAATGGAGCAGTAGTCAGTAGACGTCTTCTTGACAGCTGGGCTAGATTTATCAAGAAAGGCGACACGGGGTGTAGCAAAACCTAGAATTGATTTGACACCCTGCGTGACTTGCTAAATCTGATGTAATGCAAGGCAGTACAAATCGCTGCCTTGCCTTACACTTTATGCTGGGAGCGTTACTTGGGTGGAGTGCATCAACCCATGTATTCTGACATATTCCCAGATTTACCAACACTGGTAGACCTAGGAATGCATCAGAATTGTACACGTGCCCACTAGAGGCACGCTGAGGAGAAATATCTTTATTTCTCCTTGTTGTTTCCTCTTTCTAAGTATGCTGCATTCTGCAGCACATTTAGAAAGATGATAGTACTTCTGAGGATTGGTTTTGTGCAGGAAGATGTTCCTTCCTGCACTAAAACAATCCTGCCTGCAATGCAGGCACCATTGCATCATGGCACAAGGATACCTACGTTGAGGCAAGGCAGTACATTGTACGCCAGCTCAAGGAGAGAACAGGAAGGCACCATATAATGTTAAATATGGCACATTCCTGCCCTATCCCTTTCACTAATTGCAGCGCAGCAAGGTGTCTTGCTGCACTGTGTTGCGTAAAACCTTTATAATTAGGCCCCTAGGTTTTCAAGGAGGAAGAGGGAGAAAATGAGATGAAGTCGAATGTCAAGGAGATGCACCAGATTAACTGGAGAACAAAGTTTGCCTTGTGGGTCAAGACAGGAGTTCATAGGCTATAGAGTCTAGATCACTATTTGCATTGGAGAGGATATTAAGTTCAGTACTAGCGCTACTGGAAAATGTAGTGCGAGACGATGATTATAACTCAGAACTTCTTACCCTCATATTGGAAACTATGGGCCTGATTACGAGTGCGACAGTCTTCCGACCGCCTCATTCATGGTGGCACAGCAGTGGGCGTCCACCGCCCGCCGGATTCTGACTTTCAAAGTCTTACCAACGGTGGGCCACAGGCGCCGCCAGGCGGAGCTGTGCCACAGTGTAACATGCCCAGCGGGACTGGCGCAGTCCCGCTGAGCATATTACGAGTTCCTGCACCGCCATCCGTTTAAGGCTAGCGGTGCAGGAACAAATGGGGCCCTGTGCCCCCCCACCCACCATGGGGATACATTCAGGGATGTCTGTATTTCCCCAAGGTTCCAGCACGGAATGGATGTCACCTTCCATGACGTGCTGGAGCTTTTTTGCCATTCCCATTGCGGTGCCTGACTTCAACTCGTAATATGGCGAGCGATCCTTGCGCGTCTTTGGCACAGCTGTGCCAAAGTCGTAATCGGGCCCTATAGCTACGAAAAAGATCAAGACTTAAGCATCTACTCGGACAAGTACCAGCATCATGGTAACTCTTCCACCAGGACAGGTGGAAGAAGGTTTGGCCTCTCCTCCCACGGATAAATGAACTGAGATTGTAAGCTCCAGGATAATGGTGAGTAAGAATGAAGTAACCATAACTCCAGAGAAGCGTCTCACTGTGGGTACTCATGAAGTGAAACCATCGAGCTTCGGTGTAAGGGATGAAACATCTGTAAGAAGTAATGATCCCTCCTGCACATGTATGGCATTAAACAAGATCAACAGCGTAGCAGTAAAAAGTCAGCCCATAGGGGCCGCTGTGGGGCCCATACCATTTAAAGAGGGGAAAAAAACAAAGGAAGAACCTTCAAAGAACGAAATAAAGCATCACGGGATTGCCATAAGCCCTGGTGCAAATGGTCAGGTAGTACTAGTTACTATAGTGCTGGCGAAAAAAAGGAAGCCACTATAGAAGTAAATCAGCGAGAAGAGAAGGAAAATCGTTAAATCAAAATGGCCCTACATCAGAAGCAGGAGAGGTCTTTAGTTTTAGTTTAAGAGATTTATTTAGAGAGGAAGTGGAAGGTAAAGATGACAATATGTATCTGTTTCCAGTTTTTAGGAAAAAGACACCGGCACCCCAAATGCACCTCCTTGTCCACCTCCCAGCCTATATAGTAAAAGACGAAAGGAAGAAGAACGCTAAGAAAGTCAAGAATACCCGATTGACTTAAAAGCCCACAAGAAAAGGAAAGGAGAGCTAGGGCACTCAACCCCAGATGTATGAAACAATCCCGGAGATACTGTCATTCAGGCGGGGTCACTTTTAAGTGCACTTGAAGAAAATGTCACTGGTATTGGTGGCGAAGAGTATAGCAGTGCAAATGGTATGAGTTCTGCACCATTAAACCCACATGCGAGGTCTTTCCTGCCTGAACCAACTTGCATGGCAGAGGGAACTAAGGCCTTAATTTATGGGGATTTGGCATAGGCCAGCATGGTAAATCACCTTGCTGCGTGCCCTCCCCCAAAGTGAAAGGGCTGGAATGCACCGTATTTATGCAATACGGTGCACTTCTGTCTTTTGCCTCTGTGCTGGCGCTATTTTGGCGCATTAGCGCCAACACAGGCACCCTTGCACCATGGTGCAAGGTTGGGGTGCCTGTGTTGTCAATGGAATTGTTTTTGTGCAGGAAGGGCCACCTTCCTGCACAAAAACAATCCTAAGGGAGGGTGAAGGAGACTTTAGCCTGTTGTAGACAGCTTTATTAACTGCCACTGGTTACCAGCAGTACTGAACAGCTTTAATACAACAGGTTACACAGCTCACTCCAACCCGCCCCATAATCTGGTTGTTTGTGGAGATTATAATATCCACCCACTCAAAGACATATGGGACAAAGCATGGAGGGAAGAGGACGAGAGCTGGGGTATCCCTTTGCCTAATATTGGGGAGATCCTTCACTAACGCCATCTCCAATATAAATCTAAGATTTTTGAATGGTCGAACCATCTCTGATAGCCCTGCAGCTCCTACATTTCAAAGCTGTAAGAGGTGTTGTAAATCGACTACATTCTATTTTCAAACAAGCAATGGGAATTGTATTGTATTGTAGTGTAATTGCATTTATATAGCGCTTACTACCCCTGACGAGGCGTTGAAGCGCTTTTTCAGTGAGTAGCATGCTAATCCGGAGCCCATAAAGGTTTAGTGGTGAATTAGTATAGTCAAATATGAAAGTAATTTGAGTGGGGATATGTTAGTCAGTTATTTGGATTCAGAAGGATAGTGGAGGGATAGAGGAGGGAAAAAGGTCTGCATTTATATAGCGCTTGCTACCCCTGATGGGGTGTTGAAGTGCTTTTTCGGCGAGTAACACGCTACTCCAGAACCCATAAAGGTTTGGTGATGAATTAGTATAGTGAAATATGAAAGTAATTTGAGTGGTGGATATGTTAGTCAGTTATTTGGATTGAGAAGGATAGCGGAGGGATGGAAGAGGGAAAAAGGTTTGCATTTATATAGCGCTTGCTACCCCTGATGGGGTGTTGAAGCGTTTCTTTCAGCGAGTAGCACTCTTCTCGGGAACCCATAAAGGATTAGTGGAGAATTAGTATAGTGAAATATGAAAGTAATTTGAGTGGTGGATATGCTAGTCAGTTATTTGGATTAAGAAGGATAGCGGAGGGATAGAAGAGGGAAAATGGTTTGCATTTATTTAGCGCTTGCTACCCCTGATAAGGTGTTGAAGCACTTTTTTGGTCAGTAGCACGCTCTCCGGTACCCATAAAGGCTTAGTGGTGAATTAGTATATGGAAATATGAGATTAATTTGAGAAGTGGACATGTTAGTCTGTTATTCAGATTAAAAGGATAGTGGAGGGATAGAAGAGGGAAGGATTTAGACATTCAAAAAAAAAAAAAAACATTTGTTTTGGAGGTCATAGCCATAGCAGTAGGAGGAGGCTTGGGATGATTAAAGTGTTGTGGAGGGAGAAGAGTCAGAGGGAAGGGTTTAGAAAGGGTTGCTTTGGGGGATCGGAATAGTAAAAGAGGTATGAGATGATGCAAGGAGGTGTAGAGAAGTAAAGAGTCTAGAAAGGGTTATTTTGGGGATTATAGTAGTGGTATGGGGTTTGGGATGAATGAGAGAGTGGAGGTAGAGGATATATTGATAGAGGTATAGGGTGAGAAATAGGATAGTGCATTGGAAAGAGTAGTAGAAAGAGGTTTGAGATGAGTCAGAGAGTTGAGGTAGAGGATATATATTGAGAGAGGTATAGGGTGAGAAATAGGGTAGTGAATTGGATATGCTGAATTAGAAGAAAAGTAATAAATATATAGATCCATAAGTACATGGAAGATATATAGATGCATAAAGGAAGTAAGTATATGTAGATTAAAGATGCATAAAATAAACTCCGATTTTCAAGTGTTGTTGTACTTAAAATTAATTGTATTTATTTGTTTATATATATATATATTTATTTTTTGTAATTCAATAGTGAAGCAATTGTAGATAAATAGTTATGATAAAAGATTTACTTATTTATGCAGTCACTTATATACATGTTAAAAACACAGAATAATGTAACTATCAGCAATATGTACATTTGTTTCGCAGAACTAATGAATATCTATTTTTTTTAAAACATAATTATTCTACATGTTTATACAAAGCAATACACATATATAGGTAGATATCTATCGTACAAATATATGCTTATATACAGAGGGATTTGCTGTAGTTTTCTGTTTGCGTATGGTGCTTTTGTGGGGAAGAGCCAATTTTTGAGTAGTTTTCCGAAGAGAAGGTGGTTATCCATGGATCTTATGTTGTGGGGTAAAGAGTTCCATAGTTTGGCGCTTGAACAGAGAAGGATGTGCCAGCCATGGTTTTTTTCTTGTATCTTGGGATTTTGAGGCGAGGTGCCACTCTAGAGTGGAGGTTCCTTTGTTGAATGTGTTTGGTGATTTTATTCCTGATGAAGAGCGGTCCCATTCCATGTATCGCTTTGTGGGTGATACAAAGCAGCTTGAACGTGGATCTTCTGGCAACCGGTAACCAATACAGGGCTTTCAAGGCAGGGGAGATGTGGTCTTGCAGTTTTATATGTAAGAGTAGTCTGGCAGCCGAGTTCTGAATCCGTTGTAGTCTTTTCATGGTCGTTAAAGGTGATCCGTGATAGAGGCTATAGGCGTAATCAAGTTTGAACAGAACAAGGGAGATGGTAGCTTGACCTTGTGTGGAAATCCCAAATGGGGGATGATTCGTCGCAGTGTTTCTATAGTAACAAAGCTTGATCTTGCTAGTTTGTCCACTTGGGCATTCATCGAAAGCTTGGAGTCCATGGTCATTCTGAGGTTTTTTACTTCCTTCAATACTTTAGGCGGTGTTCCCAGATCATCAGGCCAGGTGGCGAGTGGGTCATAATGTTTCCAATCACCACACGTGAGTATTTCTGCTTTGGAAGCATTCATTTTGAGATGGCTCCACGTCATCCATTGAACCACGGCTCTGAGACAACTGAAAATTGGTGAGTTTCCATTGTCTTTGGAGCATTCCACTTGAAGGAGTATTTGCGTGTCATCTGCATAGTTATAGCACATGAGGTGAAATTGATTGATCAGTGCTGGTAATGACTACATGTAGATTTTGAAAAGCATGGGCGAGAGGATAGAGCCTTGAGGGACCCCTGCTTTTGTGGAGTAAGGTTTGGATGAGAAAGGTGGGGTATGGATGACATTAGTTCTGTTGCGAAGGTAGGATGCGATCCAGTCTAGAGCAGTCCCCTCTATGCCGGCTTCATAGAGTCTTTGTATCAGAGTGACAAAGGCAGCCGAGTGATCCAAGAGAAGTAGCGCTGCAACCCCGTTGCGGTCAACTGTGTTCTTCAAGTCGTCCCAGATGGCAAACAGGGCAGATTCTGTGCCTCTTCCTGGACGGAATCCCTTTTGGAAGTCTCAAGGTATGGCATTCTCCTCAATGCATTGTGACATCTAGGCAAACTCTGCTCTTTCTATAAGTTTGCCCAGGAAAGGTCCATTTGTAATCGGTCTGTAGTTGTCAGGGTTCAGCAGGTCCAAGTTTGATTTCTTCAGTAATGGCGTATGTATGACTTTTTGAGTTCTTCTGGAAATTTTCCGGTAGTTAAGGAGTTGTTGATGATGCTTCTTACTGGAGTGGCAGCAGAGGTTGTTAGAAGAATTGTCTTGAAGGTTTGCTCTGGACACGGGTCAGAAGGGCTGCCAGCAGGCCTGCTTGCTTCGACAAGGTCTATAAATTCATTGTGTGAAATGTGTTCGAAGGAACGGAGAGGCTGGATTAGAGTATTCTTGGATTGTTGTTTAGTAAAAGGGTCAGTTCTGGTGCTTCATCTTTGTTTTAAGTATGAGTCCAACGTGTCTGCTTTGGCCGTGTAATGATTTGCCAGTTTGTCTGTGAAATGTTTGTAACGGGATGAGCTCCTTCTAGGTAATTTGGTTTACGAAATTCATTGAGTATTTTATAGAATTCTTTATTTACACATTTAGCATTTTGAATTCTGTCTGAATAGTATTTTTTTCTTCGCTTTTTTGATAGCTGACTTGTAGAATGTGTTATTTTTCTGTAGGCAAAGTTTGTCCTGATTGGCGTTTGTTTTGAGCCAGGCACGTTGCAGCTTTCTAATTTGCTGTTTTATGTCTTTTATCTCTGAATTTCTCCAAGGTGCTTGTTTTCTTTTGTTCTGTTGTGTGGTTTTTAGTGGTATCAGGATATCAAAAGCTTCCTGTAGCCACTCGTATAGTTTTTGAACAGAACTTATTGTTTCTAGATCTGTACTGGGTGTTAGTTGTGTTTCTAAGTGTTCCAAATTGAGTTTGTTCCACAGTCGATAGGTGGATGCATGTAAGGTGGTTTTAGGTGTGTCGCTTAGTGTTGTTTTATGTTGGAAAGCAAGCAAATGGTGGTCTGACCATGTGACCGGAGTTAAAGTTTGAAAGGTAACTAGTTTGGGATTAGCAAAAATGACATCTAGGATGTGTCCAGCATTGTATGTGGGTTTGTGAACAATCTGATGCAGGTTCATTGCGTCTAGGCCAGCGATGATTGTTTTCGGATGGAGCATATTCAGTTTGTCAAACCAAATGTTGAGGTCACCCAGAAAGCATAGGTTGGAGTATAGTGTTATCAGGTTTGAAACCGTGTCTAGAAGTGTGTCTGGGAATGACGCATTGCTAGGTGGAGGTCTGTAAAGGAGTAGGAAGTTACAGGAGGAAGACAATGTAGGATTGCATCTGGTGAAAAGAACCTCACAAATTTTTATGGAGACATCGTCAACTTTAGTGATATGTAATGTTTGCCTGAACACATCAGCTAGGCCACCTCCTTTTTTGCCGATATGATTTTGTGTGATCGTTTGATAGCCTAGACGAACAGCTTCCTGCAGGACTGGAGCCATATCATCTCCCAACCATGATTTAATTATGAATAGTATGTCTGGTTTTGCGTCAGTGAGAAGGTTGTAGATGTGATGTTTGTTTTTAGAGAGCGATCGAGCATTTATTAGTAGACAGTTTAGAGAATGTGCTTTGGCAATAGTGTGACTTTGTTTTGTAGAAGAGTGAGCAGTATTTTGTGGGTTTGTAGCAGGTGTGTCCTTAGTACTGGTATTAGCTGTACGGGGATAGCAATAGTGTAGCTGTTCTGTATCGTGTTCTTCGTCCAGTAGGCTAAGAAGGCATTTTGATGGGTCTACATGTGTAGGTGGTGGAGACGCTGTTTGAGAGTGAGTTGGTGCACTGTGTTGTTTTTGTTGTGTCACCTTGTAGTGCAGTAGACATGGAGAAGTGAAGTTGTGAGGTGTGGCGGTTGCTTATATTGTTTGCGTGTGTTTAGGGTGGAAGGTGTATGAGTTAGGGGTGGTGGTGCAGCATGTGGGTCATGTAGTAAGGTTTTAAATTGTCCAATGGATGAGAGGTGGTTAGAAGAGAGTTGCTGTGTTGCTGAATGTGTGTTAGGTGTGGTAGAAGAGAGAAAGCTTGACATGTTTGCTGCAAGAGGTAATATGTGTGGTGTAGTAGAGTGTAAGTGTTGTGTGGTTGTGTTATTGTGGTAGAAAGAAGAGGAAGGTGTTGGTTGGAGAAATGATGGAAGGCTGAGTATAGGTTTGCTAGTGACCAAAAGGGGTCTGTTAGGAGTAATTAGAGTGGGGAGTGTGTGTTGGATATGTTATAGTTAAGTATGGTGTGGATTTGGGTTGTGTTAGTGATGAGTGGATTGGTTAGTGGTATAGGATAGAGTTGTGTACTGTTTGTAGGTGATGGTGGAAATGTGCGGTAGCTGGGATAGAAGGTAGGATAGGTGTGGTTTGTGTGGTTTAGTAGTGGGTGCTGAGACATTGAATTGTGCATGGGGTTAGTTTGTAGTAAATGAGTGGAGTACATTTGGTGTGAGTGTGTTAATCTGGTTGTGGATGTGGATGTGTATGTGATTTTGGGCAGCATTTCTGGACCTAGTCCCGATCAGTCTCGAACAGGCTCAAACAGGCAACTGCCCTTGTCCTCTCCGCCCTTAAGCTCGACGCCTGGGCTGAGACGCCCTGAACCCTAAGCTTAAATAGCCCTAGTAATCAGGTGACCCCTTCGGCCAATGGGAAACCTAGCCCCAACCCTAACAAGTCACAATTCTAGCCCTAAGCCCTTCAACCAATAGTACACCAGCCTCGTACAGCCAATCACAGTCCCTACCCTAGTCCCAGCAGCCAATCATACAGGAAACCCTAAACTGTACGTCCAATAAAAAAACTAACCCCAGCCCTAGTTTCAACCCTAGTCCCAACAGCCAATCATACAGGAAAATCTAAACCCCACGTCCAATCGAAAGCCCAGCCCCAGGAACCAATCCAAAACCCTAAACCTATCCATCAATCAGATCACTAGCCCTAAGCCCTACATCAATAGAATCATTGACCCAAGAACTGATCAGTACCCTCAAATACCCAACCAATGAGAACACCAACCCTAATCCAATACAAAGACCAGATGCAATCACCAATCAGTGCACACATGTAGCATCCAATAACAGACTATATAAGGCCCCTGCGACCTTAGGCAATGTTTGCTGTCCAGGGAGTTGGAAGCTGCTCCTCAATTCAGAATCTCCTAGGAGACAGACAGGCTCAATCCACACTTTGGAGTCCTGTAGGTAAGGGTCTAACAAACTTTGTCCTCTAACAATGCTGTTTTTGCAAAACTTAACTCACTCTCCTAGCCATAAAACGAGTGTACAATCCCTACAAAACACAGCTTAAACAGCTAACAGCAGATTACTGCTGTCTCAGAGCTCCCTCTGTTCTCTTTCTGATGTGTAATATTTCTGATGCTAAGGGAGAAAAGGGGGGGAATCTGGTTTCACTCACTTGCTAACAAACAATGGGTGAAAGTTGATGCTGGAAGTAATCCAGCAGCCCAAGGGTGATCATGATTCTCTGTTTTTTAAGTGTGGAATAGTGACAGTGCCTGGGTGTCCCCTGTATTATAGCACCACCATCGTCTGAGATAACAGTAGAAGAGTATTAAAATGGAAGCCGGCTGTTTACTCAGCCGACAAGGATATACTGATGGCAGCCATAGCCGAATACCTGCTGAATTTTCAAGCCACTGGAAATAAAGATCATAACATGGTACTAGAAAATGTTAGTGCTATGTCAAGAGAACTCACTCACTACTGGTCTACAACTACGATGCCCAAGCAAAATGGTAGGGATAAGTTTGCCACTGGGTGGTATGATAAGGAGTGTAGACTCATCATGTTAAAGGTTTTTAAAGCATATGGAGACCGGTATCATTCATTAGCTACTGATCAACGGTTTAGGTGTGAAAGGAGTAAATATAAAGCTTACGGCCTCATTACGAGTTTGGTGGTGCAGGAGCGGGACCGCCTTGCTCCTGCACCGCCAAACCTGTGGTTAAACGGCCCGCCAGATTAGGAGTTTTCTCCTGTCTGGCGGGTGGTTCTTTGGTGTTCCCAGGGTGGTGCCTATGAAATAGGCACCACAATGGGAACGTCAAAATCAGTACCTGCACGGCATAGACTGCGGCAGTCCATGCTGTGCAAGTGATGGGGTGCATCCACACAGGGGGGAACAAAATGTGCCCACCTGCATTCACCCCATGTTGCAGAGGGACAAGGGGACTCTATAGAGCCCCCTTTGTTTCCTCACCGCCACACTTTTCATGGCGGTTGCACCGCCATGAAAAGTGTGGCGTGAGGAAACATGTAATATGCTTGGTGGGGCGCAGCGGCCCTGCCAAGCATATTGCGGCCTCAAGACTGCCACAACACCACCAGGGATGGTTGCGGTTGTTCCAGGGCAGCCCGACCACCCTGGTCATAATAGGGTAGTCACAAGACTGCCACCACCACGCCCCCAAGACTTGGTTAATGATCTTGGAAAAGATCTTCAATGCAGTGTTGGAAAACAAAACTGCATTTCTTCTACATGGCAAACTTCTATCATAGTGATCTCCCATAAAAAAGGAAGCAAGTTACTTCCCAGTTATTATAAGCCCATTTCCTTACTTGATAGTTGTGGTAAAATCGATGGCCGTGTCCTTTTAAACAGGCTGCAGGCCTGGGCTAATACAACTAATGTAATAATTGATGCACAGGCTGGGAGAGTGCTTAAATAGCCACTATAGCTCTCATTTATAGTTTTAAAATTGGCATTTGATCTGGTCAATAGATCCAAATGATGGTACTCACTTGGAAAAATGGGGCTGGGAAACACCCGCCTCCAAGCTCTTACAATCCTGTATGCAGAGACGAGTGCCTGTGTCCACTCCGGAAAGCTCTAGAGAATGTACTCCCTATTTATCAATATGCTCTGGTGTATGCCAAGAATGTGTAATGGCCCATTGTTGTTTTCCATAGTTTTAAACAACTGCAAAGTTTTTATAAAGAGAATGCCGGGATGTTCCAAAGTTATGTAACAAAAAAATAGCCATCCTTCTTTTCGCAGATGATGTAGTTTTATTGACGTGTAAGTAGAACGAAATGCACAAAACCATGGCGGATATTGAGAGCTTCTGTAGCGACAAGGATCTTTGCATTAATGCACAAAGAAACAAAAGTAATGTCAATTTCATCAGCCTTTAAAGAAATCTGCAAGCATAGCAGGCCAGGTGCTTGAAACCGTCAAGAGCTATGACTACCTGGGTATTTGCTTCAATAACAAATTGAACTGGCGTGACTGCATTGAAAAAGCAGCCAATACTTTGCAAAGCCAAGTAAACGCCATCCTGCAGCTTAAATACAAAATGTGTTGCCGTGCCCTGACCATCATTCTACAAGGCTATGGACAAAAAGCAGTGGCAACGGCAATATACACCGCCGACTATGGGATATAGTGATTGCAAGCAATTGCGAAAAATTGAAAACTCATTCGTGCGGTCCCTTTTATGTTTTGGTTCTGGCACACCACTTCTTTCAGTATTTGGACAAAGTATTGAGTAATAAATATCGAGTTGCAGAAATATCAGAAAAAAATTACCGTGATACAAAAATATCACGAAGCAGAAATGTTGTGGTCAAGAATATAGATTTTTCAGGAAAGTAATATCGTTTTCAAGAATATTATGGTGTTAATATCGTTTTCAATAATAATATATCTGTAACAAATATAAGTTTTTAATTATCTTTATGTGCGTTACTATATATATTAATTTTACGTGTTATTATTGTTTGTATAATTGTTAATAATATTTTTAAAAATAGTTCATAATTGTAAGTGGTTTTGAATCTTTAATTTAATTGCTATTAGTAATTTATATTGTCGTAGTGGCTTAGGTTTGTAGGGGTGTAGTGTGGGAAGTTAATTAAGTATAATTATTTAACACTTAATTTTGAAATTAGTATTAATTATTTAATTGATTATTAATTATGTTAATTGTGTAATAATTGTATTTTTTAAGATATATATTAGGTGCAGGCTGCTGGGTTTGTATAGTGTGGTAAATTATGTAATAAATAAATTACATTTTTTGTAGATTGATAATTAATTATTAAATTTTTTACTAATCATGTTAATTGTTTGTCTTTTTTTAATTTTTATATATGCATTTGTTGATTTATTAATAAAGGTCATATTAAGAGTTTTAGATTTGTCATAAATTAATAGAGATATGTTTTATATATGTTATGTGTTTGAAAAGAAGTACTTTCCCTACTGTTGCACAACTTTGAGTGAGAATAGTAAATTTTACCCCTCCGAAGTCCAACACTTTCCCTACTGTTGCACAGACTGGAGTGGAACTAATATATTTTACCCCTCAGAAATCCAACCATTTCCCTTCTGCTCCACAGACTGGAGTGGGAATAGTAACTTGTACCCCTCCGAAGCATGGACGTCAATTCACCAAAATGCTAGGGGTAGCGGAAGTGACATCACACGTCTTTTGACCTATACTTTGATTCACACACATGCTTATGCATACACACACATTCACTTATAAACACACAGGGGCAGATTTACAATGAAAGTGACTCAGTGTGTGCTGCAAGCCATTTGGCTGCGCCGCACTGAGTCACTTTCAAAGCACAGGGATGCGACATATTTACAACAATATGTTGCATCTCTGTGCTTCCCCCTGCGCTGGCGCACAAACTGCTGCCATGCGCCGGCGCAGGCACCCTTGCACCATGGTGCAAGGATGCCTGCGTCGTGGGGAGATTGTTTTTGTTCAGGAAGGGTACCCTTCCTGCACAAAAACAATCTGAAATGCCGTTTTTCAACTTCTATGTGTGCTGCATTAGCACACATAGAAGTTGAAAAACGGCATTGTTTCAATGATTGTTTATGTGCAGGAAGGGAACCCTTCCTGAACAAAAACATTCATTAGAGGTGATTTCCTCTTTCTATGTGTGCTGCAGAATGCAGCACGCATAGAGCATTGACACATATTTCCAGATTTACGATTCCTTGTAAATCTGCAAATGTGTCTGGTTCCATGGGTGTTGCGTGGGAACACCCACAGCAACACCCATGGAACACCCCTTTCACGCAAAGTGCTGCGTGTAAAGGGGCCATATTTACAAGGACAGGAAAAGTCACGCAGGGTAGCTTTTCCTGCCCTTGTAAATATAGAGCAGTAAAATGCGCCACCGGTATGTCACAAAAGGTGTCGAACCAGTGGCGCAAGGGGCTTGTAAATCTGCCCCACACTTTCTTACATAAGCACACTCTCACCTGCAAGCATGCACAAAGCGTACATTTAAAAGTATCTTTAACTTACCTCAGCTGTCAGATTGTGATCCATTTTTTTACTACACTGCAACCCCTGGACACCAATAAATGACGTGCATTATCCCAAATCCAAGCTTTCCCTACTTGTTGCACAGACTGGAATGGGAATAGTAAATTTGACCCCTCTGGGGTGCAATGCTTTCCATACTGTTGCACAGACTGGAGTGGAAATAGTAAATGTTACCCCTCCGGAGTCCAACACTTTCCCTCCTGTTGTACAGACTGGAGTGTGAATAGGTAATTTAACCCATGCGAAGTCCAACCCAATCCCTACTGTTGCACACACTGGCGTGGGAGTAGTAAATGTAATCCCTCTGAAGTCAAACGCTTTCCCTACTGTTGCACACACTGGAGTGAGAATAGTAAATGTTACCCCTCCGGAGTCCAACACTTTCCCATATGTTGTACAGACTGGAGTGTGAATAGGTAATTAAACCCATGCGAAGTCGAATGCTTTCCCTACTGTTGCACACACTGGAGTGGGAGTAGTAAATGTAATCCCTCTGAAGTCGAACGCTTTCCCTACTGTTGCACACTGGAGTGAGAATAGTACATTTTACCCCTCTGAAGTCCAACGCTTTCCCTGCTGTTGCACAGACTGGAGTGGGAATAGTATATCTGTTATTCCCAGACTTGACTATGTTTTTTTTCTATTGTATAAATGTATCTAATATTGTAATTTGTTTATTTGTTTAATTTTGTATTATTTGGATATATGTTTTTTTGTTGTATATTTAAAAAAATTTTTTTAGGAAATGTCTTTTTTTATTTAATTAATTTGGTAATTTATTTCATGTTTTGCATTTAGTTTGTTAATATTTTGTATGGTTTATATATTTATATATAAAAAATAATATATAAATATATGATTTTTTATAGTAGTAAATGTAAAAATAACATAAAAAATGTAATATAATGTAAACTATTTTCTTTACTAAGTGTTATATTATGTATGTATTTATAAACATACACACATATATATTTATGTATGTATGCATAAGTATATTGATATATAGTATTAAATGTTACTTAGACGTATTTTATTTACATTATTTTACTGTTATATAATAAATATTTTAAGGTTTACTATTTTAAACTATAAATAATATATATATATATATATATTGCTACCAAGTTGTGCTGTGCTAGAAAGCGCTACACCACAGAGGATTGTTTCAACAGAAACTTTATTCTTCAACCGGCGTGGCTGCCCCAAATTTTTCAACCCTGACGCGTTTCGGAGCTGCCTGCTCCTTCTTCATAGGGTAATGTTCTGTCAGTCCACGGCAGGCACTTCGATGCATTTATATACAGCATGCTTGGCTCTCTGGTGAGCTTTCACAGGTGAGTAATTAACAGCTGCCTTCTGGGAATCGTAGTGCACATGCTTTTCCCCTCCGGTGGGGGCCGCTTCATTTCAGTCCATTATTCATTCAAATGCCCTCCAGTGGGCTTTTAGGGCAGACAAGCCGGTTTGATGTACAGCTTTCCTCCGTGCTGGCTGGGCTCGAAGGATTCCCGAGCCCACAGTCCCACAATTTCGGATGGGCAGTGCAGCTTTCGGCGGCGGGACTGCCGCGTGAAATATTGCTACCAAGTTGTCCTGTGCTAGAAAGCGCTACACCACAGAAGATTGTTTCAACAGAAACTTTATTCTTCAACCGGCGTTGCTGCCCCAAATTTTTCAACCCTGACGCGTTTCGGAGCTGCCTGCTCCTTCTTCATAGGGTAATGTTCTGTCAGTCCACGGCAGGCACTTCGATGCATTTATATACAGCATGCTTGGCTCTCTGGTGAGCTTTCACAGGTGAGTAATTAACAGCTGCCTTCTGGGAATCGTAGTGCACATGCTTTTCCCCTCCGGTGGGGGCCGCTTCATTTCAGTCCATTATTTATTCAAATGCCCTCCAGTGGGCTTTTAGGGCAGACAAGCCGGTTTGATGTACAGCTTTCCTCCGTGCTGGCTGGGCTCGAAGGATTCCCGAGCCCACAGTCCCACAATTTCGGATGGGCAGTGCAGCTTTCGGCGGCCGGACTGCCGCGTGAAATATTGCTACCAAGTTGTCCTTTGCTAGAAAGCGCTACACCACAGAGGATTGTTTCAACAGAAACTTTATTCTTCAACCGGCGTGGCTGCCCCAAATTTTTCAACCCTGACGCGTTTCGGAGCTGCCTGCTCCTTCTTCATAGGGTAATGTTCTGTCAGTCCACGGCAGGCACTTCGATGCATTTATATACAGCATGCTTGGCTCTCTGGTGAGCTTTCACAGGTGAGTAATTAACAGATGCCTTCTGGGAATCGTAGTGCACATGCTTTTCCCCTCCGGTGGGGGCCGCTTCATTTCAGTCCATTATTCATTCAAATGCCCTCCAGTGGGCTTTTAGGGCAGACAAGCCGGTTTGATGTACAGCTTTCCTCCGTGCTGGCTGGGCTCGAAGGATTCCCGAGCCCACAGTCCCACAATTTCGGATGGGCAGTGCAGCTTTCGGCGGCCGGACTGCCGCGTGAAATATTGCTAGCAAGTTGTCCTGTGCTAGAAAGCGCTACACCACAGAGGATTGTTTCAACAGAAACTTTATTCTTCAACCGGCGTGGCTGCCCCAAATTTTTCAACCCTGACGCGTTTCGGAGCTGCCTGCTCCTTCTTCATAGGGTAATGTTCTGTCAGTCCACGGCAGGCACTTCGATGCATTTATATACAGCATGCTTGGCTCTCTGGTGAGACACTCACATTCAAAAATGTCTTTAAAAGTATTGCCGATGTTCGCGCCGGCACCCCTGCATATAACAGGCACCTCCTGTTCCACAGTTAGCTGTCCCAATAAAGCAGCCACGGACCCGCATGTGGGGCAGCTAACTGTGGAACAGGAGGTGCCTGTTATATGCAGGGGTACCAGCGCGAACATCGGCAATCCTTTTAAAGACATTTTTGAATGTGAGTGCCGGCGGCGACCCACTTGGGTTTTACTGAACCACCAGTCCCAGGAAGCATTGCTTCAGGTGGTTCACCTGAGCATAATTATTACGGGGATTTACTGGTGGTTGCCGCACTCCGGCACGTCACATGGTCTGCCACTGAAGAGGGCGTTGGCCCGAAACGCGTCTGGCAGGAAACAAGAAAAGGACTTTGTTCATGGCGTGTGCCCTTGCTTTGGCGTAATTTCCACCTGGGAGTGCATCCCACATAGAGGCAACTCTTTTTGTATTTTGTACAGCGGCCTGCCTGGTCGCGGGATTGCACCACCGCGAAACACTTGCGGGTCCGCGGCTGCTTTATTGGGGCAGCTAACTGTGGAACAGGAGGTGCCTGTTATATGCAGGGGTGCCGGCGCGAACATCGGCAATCCTTTTAAAGACATTTTTGAATGTGAGTGCCGGCGGCGACCCACTTGGGTTTTACTGAACCACCAGTCCCAGGAAGCATTGCTTCAGGTGGTTCACCTGAGCATAATTATTACGGGGATTTACTGGTGGTTGCTGCACGCCGGCACGTCACATGTCCTGCCACTGAAGAGGGCGTTGGCCCGAAACGCGTCTGGCAGGAAACAAGAAAAGGACTTTGTTCATGGCGTGTGCCCTTGCTTTGGCGTAATTTCCACCTGGGAGTGCATCCCACCTAGAGGCAACTCTTTTTGTATTTTGTACAGCGGCCTGCCTGGTCGCGGGATTGCACCACCGCGAAACACTTGCGGGTCCGCGGCTGCTTTATTGGGGCAGCTAACTGTGGAACAGGAGGTGCCTGTTATATGCAGGGGTGCCGGCGCGAACATCGGCAATCCTTTTAAAGACATTTTTGAATGAGAGTGCCGGCGGCGACCCACTTGGGTTTTAATGAACCACCAGTCCCAGGAAGCATTGCTTCAGGTGGTTCACCTGAGCATAATTATTACGGGGATTTACTGGTGGTTGCCGCACGCCGGCACGTCACATGGTCTGCCACTGAAGAGGGCGTTGGCCCGAAAAGGGTCTGGCAGGAAACAAGAAAAGGACTTTGTTCATGGCGTGTGCCCTTGCTTTGGCGTAATTTCCACCTGGGAGTGCATCCCACCTAGAGGCAACTCTTTTTGTATTATATATATATATATATATATATATATATATATATATATATATATATATATATATATATATATATATATATCCCACACACTTAAGAAGTATAACGCACTCGCAGGAATATGCTTGATCGTGGTTTATTTACCAATTCAAAGCTGTAATACTGTGCCTGGAGTGGTAAATAGCTTTTGTTATTTTTCAGCTCTGCATGGACAGCACTGTGCTAGTCCTATGCTTAAAGGCTTAGCTGTAGAAATGGCAAAAGACTTTGGGGCATATTCACAAGAAATGGCGAAAACTATCGCTAACCTCACTTAGCGTGCGTTTTCTCATCGCCTGTACCGCGGGGAACTATCGCCATGTTAGCGGCGTATTCACAACACGCCGCTAACAGGCGATAGTTATCCCTACCGGGTCAAATGTCCGGCGATAAGGTTAGCATCACAGCGATAAAAATCGTCACGCTAACGTGAAAAAAGTGGCGATGGGTCAATTAGCGACCAGGAACGGCACGCAAATTAGCGTCAGCGCAATTTTACTTACGTTAGGCAGGAAAAACCACTATAAAACGCCCGCTAAGCAGCCCAAACACCCAAAAAAAAAGAGAAACAATTGAGAATAAGCATGGAGGAAGCTGGACCAAGTACAGAAGCCAACAACAACCCCCCAAACACCCAGGAGGACCAGCCAGAGACCCAGGGGAAGGGCAAGCAGAAGAGGAAGAGGAAGACCTGGTTCAGTCCGCAGGAAAACCAGGTCCTGATTGTGGAGGTGACAGAAAATCAACTGATGGAAGTGACCCGAAAAGGGTCACCCGGGTTTCCTACAACCACCTTATAGCCTTCCCCAAAATGAAGACTCGGTCAGACTGTAGAGAATATAAAACAATCTTTTATTACCAGTACTCTGCAGAGGAGTCCAATCTGACCTGCCCCGTAAGATGTCTGCCGAGGGACTGGCCCCCCAACAGTCAGCAACGCATAAACATTCCTCCCCAAAGGTCTCCTAACCACGCCCACAATGGAAAGTTACCGGCTTAGGCCGAACATGAACAAAAAAGGCACAGAGGGATGGACTACCACCTGCCAGATGGGTACATGTTATCACCAGCTCAAGGTTGCTGTGCTGGGTTTCGGCGGCTCCTAACATGGGAGCCGAGCTACGCACAAAGATAGGTATGCAAGGGCAAAATGGCCTATTCATTAGTAAGGCAGAAGGCAACCTTGAGCAAAAGAGAAAATAAGAACTGCGTACAGCGTTCTGCTGAGACAAGCAATACGAGCAATGAGGCCTGGTACAGACATAGCCTGATTGG
The DNA here is from genome assembly GCA_963921515.1 of Calotriton arnoldi. Classification (NCBI taxonomy): domain Eukaryota; kingdom Metazoa; phylum Chordata; class Amphibia; order Caudata; family Salamandridae; genus Calotriton; species Calotriton arnoldi. The sequence goes on along the minus strand of CAWUFW010012498.1, from coordinate 17,610 downwards.
GATTACGAAATACAAAATGGAGTCAAACTTGCTAACTAAAGCCCGCACATTGCATGGATAACTCAGTGGGTTACATGACATGAATACGAATGGTGTCTCATTTAGCCGCACACTGCTAACCTAATATATTGTAAAACGAGTATATAACGAGAATGGGATTTTCAAATCTAACAGACCCTCCTTTTAGCAGGAGAGGCTAAATGCTTTATTGGCCAGCAGGTAGGGTCTTTACAATTCTAAGCAGGGGGAGGAGGGAAATGCATAAGGACAGTAATATCCAAAAGAAATAAGCAACATACGCATTGCAAGATATTTCTAATATTCAAAAATACCCTCATCGATCTGCATTATATCCTGTAGTTCCTGCAGTATCATCATGTTAGACACTTTATCAATACGGCCTGACAATTTAGGGGCAGGGGTGAGTTTACTCACACAATAGGTACAGCATGCTGGAAGACAGTTGACACATAGGCAACACGTGAAGATGACACCTGCGATAGCTACTAGGAAAAGAAGTATCTTCCATCCCCAGGAGGACATCAGACCCCAGAACCACCCTGTCTTGGACCATGAACCATTCTCCTGATGAATATCGGATGCAAGCCTGTGTAACTTCTGAATAGCAGAGTATACGTTAGGGGCGTGATCTGGGATGTAAACGCAGCAACTGCTGCCTATGAAACGTCAAGCTCCGCCCCTATCTGCAAGGATGACGTCTAAAACCATACGATTCTGAAGAGCAACAAGTCTTGTAGCCTGAAGCTCAGCTGTGATGTTGGTGAGTATACCTGCTGTAGTGTTGATGACCCCTTCAACAACCCTGGTGGGGCGACGAATGCTGACACTATTATACATAGGTCCCCAGAAGGGCACGATACCCTTCATGGCATCCATGAATTGCTGTAGAGTAGTATCTGTTTGATCAATATCTGCTGTGTCAATAAGTCTCCTGACTCGGGACAAGTATACACTTCTCCGCTGCAGCCTGTGGTCTTTGTGATAGTTGTACGGTGCAATGTAGACAGGAGGTAGAAGGAAAGAGACATAACACCGGCCAGACCATCCCCTAGGAAGCCAGGTGTAAGCCTGCTCTCCACAAACAAAATATACATTAGGGGGGGTGAGCAAAGGTGGGCTACTAGTAGTGTTTAGTCGATAGGTATAGTTGCAATTGCTCTGACCCACTGGAATATTCCCAGATCCTTCGACACAGAAACTAGCTGCTGTATGAACCACAGGTACGGGCAGGGCTTTATCTTCGGTAATATTTCATGCATGGAAACATTTAAACTATTCGGTAACATTGAACCCCTGAAAATCCAACATTTTGTTTTGCAGCCATGTGGCATTTTTGTTACCCTCATAAACATTCATGCAAGCATGTGGATGTAAGGTACCTTCCTTTCCCTCCGTCCCAGGTGTATAACCCTGGTGTACTACTAGACTCAGTCATATTCATGGCATCAGTATGATAATGTATATATACCATGGAAAGCAACAGGAACCATGCCTCACAACTACTTAAGTAGGACAGTGGTAAAGACACCAGCAAATCATTCTTGTGCATGACTGAGGGGAGTAACCCACACACCCAACAATTCATGGCATTTGTCGTATTGTGTACCTGGTGGAGCATTTGGAGGAAGGCATTTTCAACATATGTCTGTCTATGTCTCTGTTTATGTGGGGGCAACGTAATGAACAGATGCTCAGGTGAAGCCGGAGTAGTCCCTATTAAGGTGTGCACAGGATGCTGCTCTTCTAAATACCATACTACTCCAAACAGTGTTATCATTACTATGAGGATGAACACTACCACTACTATCTTACTCTTAATGGACCAACTAGACCACACAGGACCACCCTGACCTGGTGGCGGTGCCGCTAGGGGCTGTTCTTCTTCCATGACAGCACGGCCAAATAGAAACATGAGAAGAACCTTAAGAACTAGAGCTACAAAAATACAACCGACCAGAGGGGCACAAGTTACCCAGCGTCCTTTTTAGAGCCTCGCTGGCAAGCTCCTATCGTTCATCAACAATGATTCTTTGAAGCACTCCCTCGTGGGGGTCGCGCGGTCGCGGCCCTTGCTGGAAACAAGTCCTTTTTCTCGCAGGATAGGACACCCGCCCACCTGGGCAAGTACCCTCAACGATCCTGTCCAGTGTCTCAGGCAGTGCACCAGTGTCGTTCACCCTAAGCTGACGCAGGCACCGCAGACGTAGTACATATACCCTACTCTCAAGTCCTTCCCTCACTCCTGGACTGTCCCTCTGGCGCACTGACCTTCTTTCGTGGGCACAGATTGTACCTGTCAGCTCCAAGCACTGCTTCATCAACAAAAACGGGTTGAAACTCAGGCTCAGAAAGGCAGGAGGACTCAGGTGCCTGTGAGTCAGATGGGGGAGAAACTGGGGCTGCCCTTGTCTCCGGAGGGACCGCCTCAAGCAAGGCGGCGTCACTCTCTGCTTCCATCTGCACCCCCCTTAGCTGGGCATCAGAGAAAGGAACAAAGTGGGGCACGCTTTCCCCTTCTTGATCAGCAATACCGTCTCGCACCCACGCGTCAAAGGGGAGTGGGAGAGGTATTCTCTTACAGTGGGTGGCATGCACCCAATGTTTCCGGCCGTCGAGGTTCACCGCTGTTCGGGTGGCAAGCAGGACCAAAAGGGGGCCCCTCCAACGGGGCTCCAGGCAGTTCTTCCTCTGAAAGTTCTTGACTAGCACATACTGTCCGGGCTGTAGCTGATGCCCGGGCCCCTCTGGTACCGGCTGCAGTGTTTCCTGAATCTGTTGGTGAAGAGAACGAAGAGCTTTAGTTAACTCATACAGATAGTCTATAAGTAAAGGGTGCTCAATCTCAGAAAAGCGCTTTGGTCTTGGAATGTCCCAGATATTGGCAGGGCGACCAAACACTACTTCATATGGTGACAACCCTGTCCTAGAATGTGCTGTTGCCCTGGTGGATAACAAGGCCAGGGGCAAGATTAAACAAGGCCAGGGGTAGATTAAAGATGCATAAAATAAACTCCGATTTTCAAGTGTTGTAGTACTTAAAATTAATTGTATTTATTTGTTTATACATATATATATATTTTTTTGTAATTCAATAGTGAAGCAATTGTAGATAAATAGTTATGATAAAAGATTTACTTATTTATGCAGTCACTTATATACATGTTAAAAACACAGAATAATGTAACTATCAGCAATATGTACATATGTTTCGCAGAACTAATGAATATCTATTTTTTTTAAAACATAATTATTCTACATGTTTATACAAAGCAATACACATATATAGGTAGATATCTATCGTACAAATATATGCTTATATACAGAGGGATTTGCTGTAGTTTTCTGTTTGCGTATGGTGCTTTTGTGGGGAAGAGCCAATTTTTGAGTAGTTTTCCGAAGAGAAGGTGGTTATTCATGGATCTTATGTTGTGGGGTAAAGAGTTCCATAGTTTGGCGCTTGAACAGAGAAGGATCTGCCAGCCATGGTTTTTTTCTTGTATCTTGGGATTTTGAGGCGAGGTGCCACTCTAGAGTGGAGGTTCCTTTGTTGAATGTGTTTGGTGATTTTATTCCTGATGAAGAGCGGTCCCATTCCATGTATCGCTTTGTGGGTGATACAAAGCAGCTTGAACGTGGATCTTCTGGCAACCGGTAACCAATACAGGGCTTTCAAGGCAGGGGAGATGTGGTCTTGCAGTTTTATATGTAAGAGTAGTCTGGCAGCCGAGTTCTGAATCCGTTGTAGTCTTTTCATGGTCGTTAAAGGTGATCCGTGATAGAGGCTATAGGCGTAATCAAGTTTGAACAGAACAAGGGAGATGGTAGCTTGACCTTGTGTGGAAATCCCAAATGGGGGATGATTCGTCGCAGTGTTTCTATAGTAACAAAGCTTGATCTTGCTAGTTTGTCCACTTGGGCATTCATCGAAAGCTTGGAGTCCATGGTCATTCTGAGGTTTTTTACTTTCTTCAATACTTTAGGCGGTGTTCCCAGATCATCAGGCCAGGTGGCGAGTGGGTCATAATGTTTCCAATCACCACACGTGAGCATTCATTTTGAGATGGCTCCACGTCATCCATTGATCCACGGCTCTGAGACAACTGAAAATTGGTGAGTTTCCATTGTCTTTGGAGCATTCCAGTTGAAGGAGTATTTGCGTGTCATCTGCATAGTTATAGCACATGAGGTGAAATTGATTGATCAGTGCTGGTAATGACTACATGTAGATTTTGAAAAGCATGGGCGAGAGGATAGAGCCTTGAGGGACCCCTGCTTTTGTGGAGTAAGGTTTGGATGAGAAAGGTGGGGTATGGATGACATTAGTTCTGTTGCGAAGGTAGGATGCGATCCAGTCTAGAGCAGTCCCCTCTATGTAGAGTCTTTGTATCAGAGTGACAAAGGCAGCCGAGTGGTCCAAGAGAAGTAGCGCAGCAACCCCGTTGCGGTCAACTGTGTTCTTCAAGTCGTCCCAGATGGCAAACAGGGCAGATTCTGTGCCTCTTCCTGGACGGAATTCCATTTGGAAGTCTCAAAGTATGGCATTCTCCTCAATGCATTGTGACATCTAGGCAAACTCTGCTCTTTCTATTAGTTTGCCCAGGAAATGTCCATTTGTAATCGGTCTGTAGTTGTCAGGGTTCAGCAGGTCCAAGTTTGATTTCTTCAGTAATGGCGTATGTATGACTTTTTGAGTTCTTCTGGAAATTTTCCGGTAGTTAAGGAGTTGTTGATGATTCTTCTTACTGGAGTGGCAGCAGAGGTTGTTAGAAGAATTGTCTTGAAGGTTTGCGCTGGACACGGGTCAGAAGGGCTGCCAGCAGGCCTGCTTGCTTCGACAAGGTCTATAAATTCATTGTGTGAAATGTGTTCGAAGGAACGGAGAGGCTGGATTAGAGTATTCTTGGATTGTTGTTTAGTAAAAGGGTCAGTTCTGGTGCTTCATCATTGTTTTAAGTATGAGTCCAACGTGTCTGCTTTGGCCGTGTAATGATTTGCCAGTTTGTCTGTGAAATGTTTGTAACGGGATGAGCTCCTTCTAGGTAATTTGGTTTACGAAATTCATTGAGTATTTTATAGAATTCTTTATTTACACATTTAGCATTTTGAATTCTGCCTGAATAGTATTTTTTTCTTCGCTTTTTTGATAGCTGACTTGTAGAATGTGTTAATTTTCTGTAGGCAAAGTTTGTCCTGATTGGCGTTTGTTTTGAGCCAGGCACGTTGCAGCTTTCTAATTTGCTGTTTTATGTCTTTTATCTCTGAATTTCTCCAAGGTGCTTGTTTTCTTTTGTTCTGTTGTGTGGTTTTTAGTGGTATCAGGATATCGGATCACTGACATAATATCGACAACAAAAATATCGTATTTACAAAATTTCGGCGTCATAATATCGACTACAATAATATCGACTACCAATACTTATTTATAAAAATACAAAAATATCGAGTACACAATATCGTATATAAAAAACATCGTACACCACAATATCGAAATACAAAATATCGTTAAATTAAATATCGTTTAAATTTAATTAACATACAAAATAACAAAAATATCGAATACCAAAATATAGACATCAATATTATCCACTTTTTGAAAATATCGACTATAGAAAAACTGCTCAATTAAATATATCTTTAGCGCCAAATATAAATTCACATTATAAAACAATATAAAACACTTAAACAACATAAAAAAATAATTTGCAGACACATCAATATATAAAAATAATTTTTTTCTCTAAACAAACAATTACAGTAATAAAATAAAATCTGTAAAATATATAATTCTTGCATCATTTCACAATCAAAACAATGTTTAAAATATTTTAAAAAAGCAAAACGAAAAAATAATTACTTTCTACTAACAGTTTCTTAATTAGCGTTTCCCTTATATGGAAACAAACAGCCAAAACAATAAAAACAATTAACTTCAACGAATCAAATACTCACATTTTAAAATACACCAATAACATAAAGCAACCAATTAAATAAACACTTATATAAATAAACAATTATATAAACATCAAGGGGCCGATTCAGATCTCGGTCGGAGGCGCACCCAATACCATTCGGTCGGGAAAAAAGCCATGCGAATGCCTGTTTCCCGACCGATCCGTACAGCATACCGAACGAGTAAGTACGATGCGCACAACAGCACAGAATCCGGCCAAGTCGTACTCACCCAATCCAGGTCCTGTTTTCCGACCGAGGCGAATCCGGAAACGCAGAATCGAGTCGCACGGAAGGGAAAATGCAGCCCCGTCCGGCCGAACAAGTACGATGCGCTTTCCGTACGCGCCGAACCCGTCGCTACGCACGGCACGTCAAAGCATCCGGGAGAGGCGCACATAAGCTCCGATTCGCGCCACAACACGATCCACGGCTACGAGGCGAACACGCCAGCGACGAGGACGACGCGAAGCAACGAGAAAGACGAACGACACGAACCAACCATGAATCCCTTCGTCCCGATCCTACCAATATTCTACATTTACTACCGGAACAGGCACGGACGCGTACGGCGCAGAAGGTAAGTCAGACACCAACCACAAAACACATACAACACGTACACGACACATCACACACACACAGAGGGATGCAGAATTTACTCACACCAGCAACAGCAGCACCATAGGGGCGGGAGGCCCATCACCAATGCCACATATGCACACAGGGGCCTGGATGCGCACCACCACCACCACCACCCCTACCCAGGGGGGGCCGGATGCCAACCACTACTACCACCCTTAGCCAGGGGGGTGCCAGATGCCCACCACCACTACCACCCTTACCCAGGGGGGGCTGGATGCCTACCACTACTACCACCCTTAGCCAGGGGGGTGCCAGATGCCCACCACCACTACCACCCTTACCCAGGGTGGCTGGATGCCTACCACTACTACCACCCTTACCCAGGGGGGGCTGGATGCCTACCACTACTACCACCCTTAGCCAGGGTGGTGCCAGATGCCCACCACCACTACCACCCTTACCCAGGGGGGCTGGATGCCTACCACTACTACCACCCTCACCCAGGGGGGGCTGGATGCCTACCACTACTATCACCCTACGCCAGGGGGCTGGATGCCTACCACTACTACCACCCTTAGCCATGGGGGTGCCAGATGCCCACCACCACTACCACCCTTACCCAGGGGGCTGGATGCCTACCACTACTACCACCCTTACCCTGGGGGCTGGATGCCTACCACTACTACCACCCTTACCCAGGGGGCTGGATGCCTACCACTACTACCACCCTTAGCCAGGGGGGTGCCAGATGCCCACCACCACTACCACCCTTAGCCATGGGGGTGCCAGATGCCCACCACCACTACCACCCTTACCCAGGGGGGCTGGATGCCTACCACTACTACCACCCTTACCCAGGGGGGGCTGGATGCCTACCACTACTACCACCCTTACCCAGGGGGGGCTGGATGCCTACCACTACTACCACCCTTAGTCAGGGGGTGCCAGATGCCCACCACCACTACCACCCTTACCCAGGGGGCTGGATGCCTACCACTACTACCACCCTTACCCAGGGGGCTGGATGCCCACCACTACTACCACCCTTACCCAGGGGGCTGGATGCCTACCACAACTACCACCCTTACCCAGGGGGGCTGGATGCCTACCACTACTACCACCCCTACCCAGGGGGCTGGATGCCTACCACTACTACCACCCTTACCCAGGGGGGCTGGATGCCTACCACTACTACCACCCTTAGCCAGGGGGTGCCAGATGCCCACCACCACTACCACCCTTACCCAGGGGTGCTGGATGCCTAGCACTACTACCACCCTTACCCAGGGGGGGCTGGATGCCTACCACTACTATCACCCTAAGCCAGGGGGGCTGGATGCCTACCACTACTACCACCCTTAGCCATGGGGGTGCCAGAAGCCCACCACCACTACCACCCTTACCCAGGGGGCTGGATGCCTACCACTACTACCACCCTTAGCCAGGGGGTGCCAGATGCCTACCACCACTACCACCCTTACCCAGGGGGCTGGATGCCTACCACTACTACCACCCTTAGCCAGGGGGTGCCAGATGCCTACCACCACTACCACCCTTACCCAGGGGGCTGGATGCCTACCACTACTACCACCCTTAGCCAGGGGGTGCCAGATGCCTACCACCACTACCACCCTTACCCAGGGGGCTGGATGCCTACCACTACTACCACCCTTACCCAGGGGGTGCCAGATGCCCACCACCACTACCACCCTTACCCAGGGGGCTGGATGCCTACCACTACTACCACCCTTACCCAGCGGGGGCTGGATGCCTACCACTACTACCACCCTTACCCAGGGGGGGCTGGATGCCTACCACTACTACCACCCTTACCCAGGGGGGGCTGGATGCCTACCACTACTACCACCCTTACCCAGGGGGGGCTGGATGCCTACCACTACTACCACCCTTAGCCAGGGGTTGCCAGATGCCCACCACCACTACCACCCTTACCCAGGGGGGCTGGATGCCTACCACTACTACCACCCTTACCCAGGGGGGGCTGGATGCCTACCACTACTATCACCCTAAGCCAGGGGGGCAGGATGCCTACCACTACTACCACCCTTAGCCATGGGGGTGCCAGATGCCCACCACCACTACCACCCTTACCCGGGGGCTGGATGCCTACCACTACTACCACCCTTAGCCAGGGGGTGCCAGATGCCTACCACCACTACCACCCTTACCCAGGGGGCTGGATGCCTACCACTACTACCACCCTTAGCCAGGGGGTGCCAGATGCCTACCACCACTACCACCCTTACCCAGGGGGCTGGATGCCTACCACTACTACCACCCTTAGCCAGGGGGTGCCAGATGCCTACCACCACTACCACCCTTACCCAGGGGCTGGATGCCTACCACTACTACCACCCTTACCCAGGGGGCTGGATGCCCACCACCACTACCACCCTTACCCAGGGGGCTGGATGCCTACCACTACTACCACCCTTACCCAGGGGGGGCTGGATGCCTACCACTACTACCACCCTTACCCAGGGGGGGCTGGATGCCTACCACTACTACCACCATTAGCCAAGGGGGTGCCAGATGCCCACCACCACTACCACCCTTACCCAGGGGGCTGGATGCCTACCACTACTACCACCCTTACCCAGGGGGCTGTATGCCTACCACTACTATCACCCTAAGCCAGGGGGCTGGATGCCTACCACTACTACCACCCTTAGCCATGGGGGTGCCAGATGCCCACCACCACTACCACCCTCACCCAGGGGGCTGGATGCCTACCACTACTACCACCCTTAGCCAGGGGGTGCCAGATGCCTACCACCACTACCACCCTTACCCAGGGGGCTGGATGCTCTACCACTACTACCACCCTTAGCAAGGGGGTGCCAGATGCCTACCACCACTACCACCCTTACCCAGGGGGCTGGATGCCTACCACTACTACCACCCTTAGCCAGGGGGTGCCAGATGCCTACCACCACTACCACCCTTACCCAGGGGGCTGGATGCCTACCACTACTACCACCCTTATCCAGGGGGTGCCAGATGCCCACCACCACTACCACCCTTACCCAGGGGGGCTGGATGCCTACCACTACTACCACCCTTACCCAGGGGGCTGGATGCCTACCACTACTACCACCCTTACCCAGGGGGCTGGATGCCTACCACTACTACCACCCTTACCCAGGGGGGCTGGATGCCTGTCACTACTACCACCTCTACCCATGGGGGCTGGATGCCTACCACCAACACCACCCCCACTCATAGGATGGACAATGCATGACACAACCAGCACACCACAACCAAGGGAATGCAAGAAAAAGACATCCCCCAACACCATGACAAGCGTGTGTAGACTGTGTCAAATGCCTACAACACTGAACATGACTTTGAACATACAATGTGACCCCCTATCACATGTGCCACACATATATGTGTGTGGCCCCCACAATGCAAGCAGGCCATGACCATTGTGGCAATGGGGTCCAAACCCCCATCATCACAGTGACCAAAATGTAAGTGTGGGGTCCATAGCTGAAGCACATTTTGAACAGTGTGGCAATGGGGTCCAAACCCCCATCATCACAGTGACCAAAATGTAAGTGTGGGGTCCATAGCTGAAGCACATTTTGAACATTGTGGCAATGGGGTCCAAACCCCCATCATCACAGTGACCAAAAGGTAAGTGTGGGGTCCATAGCTGAAGCACATTTTGAACAGTGTGGCAATGGGGTCCAAACCCCCATCATCACAGTGACCAAAAGGTAAGTGTGGGGTCCATAGCTGAAGCACTTTTGAACAGTGTGGCAATGGGGTCCAAACCCCATCATCACAGTGACCAAAAGGTAAGTGTGGGGTCCATAGCTGAAGCACATTTTGAACAGTGTGGCAATGGGGTCCAAACCCCCATCATCACAGTGACCAAAAGGTAAGTGTGGGGTCCATAGCTGAAGCACATTTTGAACAGTGTGGCAATGGGGTCCAAACCCCATCATCACAGTGACCAAAATGTAAGTGTGGGGTCCATAGCTGAAGCACATTTTGAACAGTGTGGCAATGGGGTCCAAACCCCCATCATCACAGTGACCAAAATGTAAGTGTTGACAAAGAAAAGCTGCAACTGCCAAACTGCATGGATGATTCCTGGTCACAGAACATAAAACACATCAGTGGCAAAGTAGTGCATGTGTCCCATTGCAACATAGATTGGGGAGGCAAATACTGCAGTGCAAATAACACATACCTTTGGCCATGTGCAGACAAACAACACCCATGGGGGCTGACACTGTCAACATTCATCAATGACACAATGACAGAAGTGACCATCAGAATGCAGACCCACATATTTGCACCAATGGGCACACAAATGCAGATACCCTGTGGAGACTGTAGATGTGAGGTGAACAGATACCATACCATGGCAGCAATGGGACACACAAACCATGATCATTGTGCTGACTGATGACCTAGGAGTCCCAGGGACAGCAGGGGAAACCCACCAAACTACATACAGCCAATGGCACACCTAAGATATGCCAATGCAGTGGTGCAGATGCACAAACACAAACAGGCAGACCCACACTGCACATCAAACACAACAGGTGAGGGGGGTGCCAGTGTCCCCAGGCAACCACACAACACATGAGGAGTCCTGAATACCAATTATACAGATGTGCATACAGTGCCACACAAAGGTAACTCATGGATCCAAATCCCCTATGTGGGCAATCAGGCATTGTCAGATGAGAGGGAGCACAAATCACACATGTCACACAGGCACGTAGGAACAGCAACTCACACAGCAAGACACAGACACACCACAGCACTACTCCCAGGGCCCCCACAATGTGGTGACCCTGGGCTGCATTACAATCCCACTGTGATGACAAAGCTAAATGTCGTTCACACTGTGAACCACAGTCATGTGTCCTGAGCAACAAACTACCATCACACCTACACAAGCACAAATCAATCAGCACGGCCAGTAAGCCAAGGCCAACTTGGAGGCAGGGGTCTAGCTGGGCAACAACTCTCATCTGCACACACTCAACACCACACACCTCGACCTCCAACAATGTGCAGCAGTGAAGCACACATGCACTGGTGACATTGCACATGCACCCATGACAATTCCAGGGTGGTGGGTGGGAACCAAGGTGCAGAAACACATCACACATGGCCACTCAACAAGACTCCTGAATGTCTGACACACTGCACACTACGCTGTACATGGACATGACGGCAATACCACACCAACCAATGGGATCCCAGCCACAGTCACACACCAATGAAGAAGCCAAGGTCACCCACAAAGAACACACATAGACAACAACCAACATTGCAGCCCGGACCCTGAGGAGTGCCAGCAGTCACACACACAACGTGTCACAATCACTGAAAGATAACACAAACTGGAAATCACATGACAGGTGCAAACAACAAGTGCCAAGGGGAAACCTGACTGTGACCCATCTGCGTCTGCACACAAACTCAGCCCTGACAGCAAACACACCTATGGGTGACACCCTGATGACCAGTAATGTGCCATGCACCCACATCACAGAGAACCCAGGGAGAAGACTTTGGGGGAACATTTGTCAACTCAGCAAGCATCACAAACAGGTACAACACTAGGGATCACAGCATGCACAGCAAAACGGAAGTGAACACACAGACATGCTCATACAACACACACCTTGGGCGCAGGCAATGTCACAGGAGTACACACTGCCATGAGGGGACACCACTCCTGTGTGAGGAAAGCTGTGCCATATGTTGCCTCAGTAGGGCCCCATCATGTCAGCTGAGCACTTGGTCACACAATCAACAATTAGCACCAAATGAAGGCTCCTGTCACATCAGCCTGGTCATGGAAGTGCCCACGAAATCATCAGCACAGATCCAACACACTTGTATAGCAATGTTGCACTGACAACACAGATGAGTCCTTCCCCATTGATGCCCAAACCTGCATGTCCAGTGGAGATGGCCACACGGTCAGGGAAGTAGACGAATTGAACAATGGCAGGCACAACAGATGTGCAGGGGTGGAAGCCACAGATGTGAAATTGCTAATGTAAGTAGGAAATCCCATTGCCAAATACTGAACACATGACACCCTCAGATGCTGCTATGGATGACATGGATACACCACAGGATAGGACACATTCCCCTGGACCACATGTGTTCCTGCACAGTAACACTTCATTATCATGAGACCAAATATCACCATCACTGAAGCAAGGGCATGGTTAGCATCATCAACAACATGTACATCAGAAGCATAAGCACTAGAGAACAGAAAGTTGCTTTATTCAGCATATGTGTGTTTAAAAGTGAAAGTCCAGAATAAATACAAAGGCCAATGGCCAGTCCATTGTCAAAGTCCAAACAGGGTGACAGTGGCAGATGTCACCCTACGCATGCCTGCACTGCACAAAACCAGGGACAATCCACTAGGAGGGGCAACCGGGGGGCAGGCCAGGCACCGCAGGGACAGGATCAGGGCTCACCAGGAGGAAGCAGGGAAGGGGTGGTGGGTGCTGGCGAGCCACTGACAACTGCAGTGGAGGTGTCTGACATGGTGTGTGCCAGCACAACTGGGGGCATGACTCAGATGTTGTGGGTGCCGGCACGACTGCAGTGGACCCTGCAGATGGAGTGGACAGGTCCGCCACTGCAGTGCCCAAGTCAGACAGGGTGGTAGTGGACTCCACTGCAGTGCCTACCACCAGGGGAGGAGAATGGGGAACAGGCAAGGTGGGCTGGACAGAGGGGGAGGACACCCTCACCACATCAGTGGCACAGACAAGCGCAGCGGGGGGTGTGGTGCCGGGAGAGCAAGTGGCAGGGGAGAAGGCCGGATCCTCTTGGGGATGGTATATCTGTGGGTGGGGGAACCTGGGGCAGGGTGTGGTGGGGGCACCTGTGGAGTGGGGGCCTGAGGGATGGAGGAAGGAGACCTGGTGCCTGAGCTGCAGGGCGGCGGCGGGGTCTTGCTCTTACGACTCCGGGGGACTTGCGGGTGGGGGCCTCAGTCTGTCTGCGCCTGGGGGAGGGTGTCCGGGGGCGAGGGGCACTCTGCTCCGTGTGGGTGGGCTTCCTCTTCCCCTGAATGCTGTATCAGCTGGATCGGAGGGGAAGAGGCCGAGGTCACTGAGGAAGAGCCGCTGGGTCTTTGGGGTTGCAGGTGAGGCAAGGGAGGGTGCTTTGGAGGGAGAGGCAACTGAGGACTGCGCAGTGCTCGTGGATGCGTGTGTGTGTTCCAGGGCCCCATCCTCTGTGAGTCTGGTTTCAGTCCCCTGACTGTGCGTGCGTGTGCATTTTGTTTGTGGCGTGTGTGTCTGTGTGCTGGACGTGTGTGTGCTGGTGTGTGCCTGTGCCGGTGTGTGTGTGCTTGGAACGGGTAAGGTGCTGGGGAGTGTGGATGGAGCAGAGGCAGGAGGGGTGAGGGACTGTCTGAGGAGGGACACTGTTTCCGTCAGGGAGGAGTCCATGGACCTATTGCCCCTCTGTAGGTCAGACATGCCCGATGAGATGCCCTCCATGAACGACACCAGCTGAGTCAACAGAGCGGTGTGCGCATGGAGGACACTCAGCATGGCTGTCTGCCCTACATGGAGCTGGCGAAGGAGGTACACAGACTCCTCACTCAGGGCAGCAGGGGACACAGGGGCAGGGGGTGCGGTGCCTGGCCCAAAGGAGACACGCTCCCGAACATGGGAGCCTCCACGGACCTGGGGAATGGGAGCCGATGGGAGGGCGGTGGTGGTGCTGGTGGTGGCGGGGACAGCAACACTAGCTGGGGTGTGGTGGCTGCTGACACCCGCCTCCATAAGGGAGTCATCCTCCGAGCCGCTGTGGTCCTCAGCTGAGGTGGATGCTGCTGAGGACTCCTCGGTGTGGCTCCCCTCGCCCTCCGTGCCACTGGGTCCCTCCGACCACTCCTCGGCTGTTGACCCAGTCTGGCTCTCCGGCTCCTCCTGGTCCGTGGGGCTGTCCCCTTCCGTGGCCGTGGATGTATCTGCAAACAATGGGGAAACAGACAGACATCAGTCACCTGCACCAAACGCACACACCACTGTGAGCACAGCACATTACAGAGCAAGCCCTGGCATCATTAGTTGAACATTGCTAAAAGTGCCCTAACTGAACAGGAGAAGCCAATTGTCAGTCTGATGCCAACCATGGCACTCACATCCCACATGGCCTTGCACCCATCTGTCTGGTGTCTGTTGGATAGCAACACCCCAGTGTGGACACATGCACCAACTACACAGTAGTTGGACAGTGCAGAGGACACGGTGTAGCATGTGGACATGCACACATCACAACTCTTGCCACTGAGTCAGTACAGGTTTCCGGATGAAAGGGATGCCCAGAGTCAAATAGGAAATGCATGTGATGCATACCAGCGACAGGCACCATGATGCACCCATGTCCTGATAGCCATCGCCACAATGGTGTGCATGTAGCACATGTCACTCCCCTGCAGGATCACCAATAAGTAGACACATGCCATGGCGGAGGCATGACTGCTAAGTCATACATCACTGTCTCAGTGATGTATGACTTGGCAGCCAGACAACAACACTCTGCACTGTGTCACAATAGTAGGTCATGGGGAATGCAAGTCCTGGAGCTGCACAAGTGCACATGTACATCCCCCACACAACACATCATCTTAACCCTCATCTGTCCAGGTCATACCGATTCGACATATGGGAGACCTGTGACACTACCCTCTGAACCTGAGCCCCTCACAATCTGCTGTGAATGGGAAACAGCTGCCTGAACTTCACATTTGCATACCCCAGTCTGCACGGGCAGCTGATCAAACACCTATGTGACACACAAGTATCGTCTCCTATGGTCACATCTCCAGTGGCATGCTGAGCCCCTACCGAGAAACACCCCAGCAGTCCTGGCAACAAATACACAGCACACTGACACAGAGGCAGACACCTGAGGGGTCAAATCACTGCGCACAACGTGTCAGCTGATACCCGGGAGTGGGAGTACAGGTGTATTGGATGGGCTGGAGTAGGCCTGACTGTCCTGCCCCACATGAATGAGGGATGAGCCCTGGACAGTGGATAGCTGGCTATGTATGTGTCACACACGTAATCTGCACACTCCTGGGGCCCAAACATTGTTCCCACCCGCTGCATGGGTGTGTGCCAGATACCCCAGGCACATGTGGTGGCTCAGCTCAGCAAGTGGACCGCATATGAAAGCAACACGCAGATTACATGTCAGAACACAGCCATTGTGTGAACAATGGACCCACCCATGATGCCCACAACACAGTTAGGGAAACAGATGCTGTCCCCCACCTTGAGTGAAGCAAACTGCAAGGACACAGTCCCAAGTGACACAATTCCCTGAATGTAAGGGCCACACCTGGGTATCAGATGAGGAGTGGGCAGTGCACAATAGAGGGACATGGCTCCTGGACAACATGACTGCTGTACTGTGGCAGTTTAACCAGGCCAGAGGAGGGCACATAGCATGTAATACAGAGTTCACAGTGCAGTCTTTGACTTACCCCCTCCTTGCTGCTGTCTGGCCTTCAGCTGCCCATCCAGGTCTGGAAACACCACCGCCAGGATCTGGAGCATGTGGGGGGTCAGGGTCCGTGTTCCGCCCCTCCTGCGAGGAGGCGACAGCTTCAGCTGGACCCGTGCAATCCTCCGGGTCCAGCCCGAAGGTCCTGCCACCTCTTCTGGCAGTTGCGGATCCGGCGCTTGTAGACCCCCACGGACCGGACAGCCCGGACGATGTCCTGCCAGATCTCCTGCTTCCGATGGGCATTAACCTGTGAGGATGACAAAGTGAAAAGGCCATTACTACACATGCAACATATCCGTGCATGACACAGTTGTATATACATGTCTCAATCACAGGGGCACATGATGTACACAGGCAGTGCAACGCTGCCCATGGACAGTTTGCCAGAAGTCACTACATGGTATCATTGCATGGGAAGTAAAACCTTGTTCAAATGCACTGTCACTGCACCATACCTGTCCAGTGCATATCACTACACACTATGGGGGGTGACAACTACTCAGTGAGCCTGCTAGCCAGTGGCGTGCAGACTTTCAGCCTTGCTAGTCAGACAAAATGCACATTCAGAAAGGCAGTGCACAGAACACTCACCTGCTCCCCTGGTGTCCCATACAGCTTGCTGTACTGTGGAAGTAGGCTGTCCAGCAGGGCCTGGTTCTCCTCAAGGCTGAAGGCTGGGGCTCTCTCCACAGTACGTGCCATTGCAGGGTCCAGAGGGGGCAGAGACAGCAGCAGTGCAGTGGCAGATGTCGGTCCTGGAGCATGTAGTGCAGGCAAGTGAGCTCTCAGGGGAACAGCCAGCAATATATATGTGCTGGAGAGGCAGATACTGTCCCATGTGTCCAAAGTGATAGGTCCAAGTCGTTTGCATCTTCTGAATCTGGCCAATCCATGGAATAGCAGCCCCAATACACGCCCACAGCATCCTTCAAATCTTCAACTTCAAGACATACATGATTTTGCAACATTGTTGTGGGTGACCAACTGAATTTCCAGCAACCGACTCGTTCGAATTTCGAAAACGCGTCCGTTGCCAGGCTAGGCCATTGTCAATGGGTGCGCACCGATCGGTCCATTGCTGTTCAACGCGTACAGGGGTACAACGCGTACCCGCACACATTGAATGCAATGGGCCGGCCGGGCGCACCGATCGGTCCATTGCGGTACAACGCGTACAGGGGTACAACATGTACCCGCACACATTGAATGCAATGGGCCGGGCGCACCGATCGGTCCATTGCGGTACAACGCGTACAGGGGTACAACGCGTACCCGCACACATTGAATGCAATGGGCCGGCCGGGTGCACCGATCGGTCCATTGCTGTTCAACGCGTACAGGGGTACAACGCGTACCCGCACACATTGAATGCAACGGGCCGGCCGGGTGCACCGATCGGTCCATTGCTGTTCAACGCGCATAGGGGTACAACGCGTACCCGCACAGCATTGAATGCAATGGGCCGCCGGGCGCACCGATCGGTCCATTGCAGTACAACGTGCGGGGTAC